>CANIUD010000007.1:1080000-1395669 GCA_947470075.1 Closterium sp. Yama58-4
TTTAAGATTTAACATCTTGCTCAAGAACCGTGGAGCTGACTCACACAATTGACTTTTGAGTTGACTCAAAAGTCAACTTGCTCAAGAACTGTGGAGCTGACTCTCACACAAGGAGCAGAGAAGGACTGAAGCACACAAAGCAAAGGCACAAGGATTTCCCTTCTCTTTTCACCATATTTTCCCTGATTGCCTCAGCATGGAGCATCAATACAGGCATATAACATGCTTTTCTTACCCTCACGCCTTCTTGCTATTCTATCCCAAAATCGAACAGCCCTCCAGTAAAAAGGAAAAAGAAAAGAAGAAGAAAAAAAAAAACGCATACTCGTCTTGTCTATTCTACACTCTCTCACTTTCAATCCGTAGCCCCTCGCTCCCCCACCTACTTGGCGTTGAGAGGCACTTTAATCTTCCGGGCATTAGACGTCACCCCCATGACTGCAGCACGGTCCTTGTGTCAAGACAATGAATCATACTCGTCTATTCTAAGCACTTTGATATGAACCCATGCCCCCTCACTCCCCTGCTCACTTGGAGTTGAGGGGAACTTTAATCTTCCTGGCATTAGACGTCACCCCCATGACTGCCGGATCCACCTCCACTGCTCCGTTTGCTACGTGCAGCAGCTGGGTGGGGGAGAGGGGGTGGGGAGAGAGGAGAGATGATAAGACGGCAGAGCGATGGATTGATAGTAGAAGAGGCGCAATGAAGAGCCAACTACTATGACTGCCGGATCCACCTCCCCTGCTCCGTTTGCTACGTGCAGCGCAGCTGGGGGGAAGGAGAGGTTGGGGGAGCGGGGAGGGATGACTAGAATGCAGAGAGGGGGTTGGACATCAGAACATGCTGATGTCATTCAACAAGACATGCTGACGTCATCTGTCAAGGCATGCTGACCTCATCGAGCAGCCCTTCGTATGTGAGTTGGGTGCATGCTGGCGTCACCATGTCCACCTGTCTGTCTATCAGCACCATCATGTCAACACTTGGATGCTCCACCTGCGATCACCGCACCACACCACACCACACCACAATCCAGTAGGTTGCTTCTCTAGCCAATCCACCAAATTAAGAAACAAGCTCAAGCCAGGAACTGGCAGATGGAACGCAAAGTACTGCAGATGGTTCGAGAAGCACCATGTCACGGACCGAATGAGCAATTGAGAGGCATGCACGAACGTGTGACATGCATGTGACAAACAAATGTTGTAGTACTCCTACTGGCAGCAGAGCAGGCCTACAGGTGCCACGTGCGACTTCTGCTCCTTCATGAGTTGACTCATGGCCTGCGCCACTCGCTGTGCTGCCACTCCCTTGCCCTTCAACACCGGAGGCACTCCAAACACGGACTGCAGGGGGTGTGGGCGAGAGGGTGAGATGAGCAAACACACAGAGAAAGGCGAGGAGAACGAATAGGAGAGGTGGTGAAGCACAGGAATCGAGCGAGAAAAATGGCGCCCAGCGCATGCCAAACACGGCCTGCAAGTAGAGGAGACAGAGCCACAGGCAAGATGGGCTATTGAGGCGCAGCACCTCAAAACAACTTTTGAGGCCCATGCCAAACGTGATAAAAGAGATGTTTCGAGACGTCTCAAGTTGGTTTTTGAGAATTCTCAAAAACCGAGACGTCTCAAAACATCTCTTTTATGACAACTTTTGAGGTGCATGCCAAACACGGCCTCCAACAGGACCACTGCCACACACAAGATGGGCAAGCACACATGAACGAAAAATTAGAAATATGGAGAAACAGGAGAACAGAGACGACTTTAGAGGCGTCTCGAAAGACAAACACGTGGATGTATGGAGAAACAGGAGAACAGAGACGACTTTAGAGGCGTCTCAAAAGACAAACACGTGGATGTATGGAGAAACAGGAGAACAGAGACGACTTTAGAGGCGTCTCAAAAGACAAACACGTGGATGTATGGAGAAACAGGAGAACAGAGACGACTTTAGAGGCGTCTCAAAAGACAAACACGTGGATGTATGGAGAAACAGGAGAACAGAGACGACTTTAGAGGCGTCTCAAAAGACAAACACGTGGATGTATGGAGAAACAGGAGAACAGAGACGACTTTAGAGGCGTCTCAAAAAACAAACACGTGGATATATGGAGAAACAGGAGAACAGAGACGACTTTAGAGGCGTCTCAAAAGACAAGCACGTGGATGTATGGAGAAACAGGAGAACAGAGACGACTTTAGAGGCGTCTCAAAAGACAAGCACGTGGATATATGGAGAAACAGGAGAACAGAGACGACTTTAGAGGCGTCTCAAAAGACAAGCACGTGGATGTATGGAGAAACAGGAGAACAGAGACGACTTTAGAGGCGTCTCAAAAGACAAACACGTGGATGTATGGAGAAACAGGAGAACAGAGACGACTTTAGAGGCGTCTCAAAAGACAAGCACGTGGATGTATGGAGAAACAGGAGAACAGAGACGACTTTAGAGGCGTCTCAAAAGACAAACACGTGGATGTATGGAGAAACAGGAGAACAGAGACGACTTTAGAGGCGTCTCAAAAGACAAACACGTGGATGTATGGAGAAACAGGAGAACAGAGACGACTTTAGAGGCGTCTCAAAAGACAAACACGTGGATGTATGGAGAAACAGGAGAACAGAGACGACTTTAGAGGCGTCTCAAAAGACAAACACGTGGATGTATGGAGAAACAGGAGAACAGAGACGACTTTAGAGGCGTCTCAAAAGACAAACACGTGGATGTATGGAGAAACAGGAGAACAGAGACGACTTTAGAGGCGTCTCAAAAGACAAACACGTGGATGTATGGAGAAACAGGAGAACAGAGACGACTTTAGAGGCGTCTCAAAAAACAAGCACGTGGATATATGGAGAAACAGGAGAACAGAGACGACTTTAGAGGCGTCTCAAAAGACAAGCACGTGGATGTATGGAGAAACAGGAGAACAGAGACGACTTTAGAGGCGTCTCAAAAGACAAGCACGTGGATATATGGAGAAACAGGAGAACAGAGACGACTTTAGAGGCGTCTCAAAAGACAAGCACGTGGATGTATGGAGAAACAGGAGAACAGAGACGACTTTAGAGGCGTCTCAAAAGACAAACACGTGGATGTATGGAGAAACAGGAGAACAGAGACGACTTTAGAGGCGTCTCAAAAGACAAACACGTGGATGTATGGAGAAACAGGAGAACAGAGACGACTTTAGAGGCGTCTCAAAAGACAAACACGTGGATGTATGGAGAAACAGGAGAACAGAGACGACTTTAGAGGCGTCTCAAAAAACAAACACGTGGATATATGGAGAAACAGGAGAACAGAGACGACTTTAGAGGCGTCTCAAAAGACAAGCACGTGGATGTATGGAGAAACAGGAGAACAGAGACGACTTTAGAGGCGTCTCAAAAGACAAGCACGTGGATATATGGAGAAACAGGAGAACAGAGACGACTTTAGAGGCGTCTCAAAAGACAAGCACGTGGATGTATGGAGAAACAGGAGAACAGAGACGACTTTAGAGGCGTCTCAAAAGACAAACACGTGGATGTATGGAGAAACAGGAGAACAGAGACGACTTTAGAGGCGTCTCAAAAAACAAGCACGTGGATATATGGAGAAAACAGGAGAACAGAGACGACTTTAGAGGCGTCTCAAAAGACAAGCACGTGGATGTATGGAGAAACAGGAGAACAGAGACGACTTTAGAGGCGTCTCAAAAGACAAGCACGTGGATATATGGAGAAACAGGAGAACAGAGACGACTTTAGAGGCGTCTCAAAAGACAAGCACGTGGATGTATGGAGAAACAGGAGAACAGAGACGACTTTAGAGGCGTCTCAAAAGACAAACACGTGGATGTATGGAGAAACAGGAGAACAGAGACGACTTTAGAGGCGTCTCAAAAGACAAACACGTGGATGTATGGAGAAACAGGAGAACAGAGACGACTTTAGAGGCGTCTCAAAAGACAAGCACGTGGATGTATGGAGAAACAGGAGAACAGAGACGACTTTAGAGGCGTCTCAAAAGACAAACACGTGGATGTATGGAGAAACAGGAGAACAGAGACGACTTTAGAGGCGTCTCAAAAGACAAACACGTGGATGTATGGAGAAACAGGAGAACAGAGACGACTTTAGAGGCGTCTCAAAAGACAAACACGTGGATGTATGGAGAAACAGGAGAACAGAGACGACTTTAGAGGCGTCTCAAAAGACAAACACGTGGATGTATGGAGAAACAGGAGAACAGAGACGACTTTAGAGGCGTCTCAAAAGACAAACACGTGGATGTATGGAGAAACAGGAGAACAGAGACGACTTTAGAGGCGTCTCAAAAGACAAACACGTGGATGTATGGAGAAACAGGAGAACAGAGACGACTTTAGAGGCGTCTCAAAAAACAAGCACGTGGATATATGGAGAAACAGGAGAACAGAGACGACTTTAGAGGCGTCTCAAAAGACAAGCACGTGGATGTATGGAGAAACAGGAGAACAGAGACGACTTTAGAGGCGTCTCAAAAGACAAGCACGTGGATATATGGAGAAACAGGAGAACAGAGACGACTTTAGAGGCGTCTCAAAAGACAAGCACGTGGATGTATGGAGAAACAGGAGAACAGAGACGACTTTAGAGGCGTCTCAAAAGACAAACACGTGGATGTATGGAGAAACAGGAGAACAGAGACGACTTTAGAGGCGTCTCAAAAGACAAGCACGTGGATATATGGAGAAACAGGAGAACAGAGACGACTTTAGAGGCGTCTCAAAAGACAAGCACGTGGATGTATGGAGAAACAGGAGAACAGAGACGACTTTAGAGGCGTCTCAAAAGACAAACACGTGGATGTATGGAGAAACAGGAGAACAGAGACGACTTTAGAGGCGTCTCAAAAAACAAACACGTGGATATATGGAGAAACAGGAGAACAGAGACGACTTTAGAGGCGTCTCAAAAGACAAGCACGTGGATGTATGGAGAAACAGGAGAACAGAGACGACTTTAGAGGCGTCTCAAAAGACAAGCACGTGGATATATGGAGAAACAGGAGAACAGAGACGACTTTAGAGGCGTCTCAAAAGACAAGCACGTGGATGTATGGAGAAACAGGAGAACAGAGACGACTTTAGAGGCGTCTCAAAAGACAAACACGTGGATGTATGGAGAAACAGGAGAACAGAGACGACTTTAGAGGCGTCTCAAAAGACAAGCACGTGGATATATGGAGAAACAGGAGAACAGAGACGACTTTAGAGGCGTCTCAAAAGACAAGCACGTGGATGTATGGAGAAACAGGAGAACAGAGACGACTTTAGAGGCGTCTCAAAAGACAAACACGTGGATGTATGGAGAAACAGGAGAACAGAGACGACTTTAGAGGCGTCTCAAAAGACAAACACGTGGATGTATGGAGAAACAGGAGAACAGAGACGACTTTAGAGGCGTCTCAAAAGACAAACACGTGGATGTATGGAGAAACAGGAGAACAGAGACGACTTTAGAGGCGTCTCAAAAAACAAACACGTGGATATATGGAGAAACAGGAGAACAGAGACGACTTTAGAGGCGTCTCAAAAGACAAGCACGTGGATGTATGGAGAAACAGGAGAACAGAGACGACTTTAGAGGCGTCTCAAAAGACAAGCACGTGGATATATGGAGAAACAGGAGAACAGAGACGACTTTAGAGGCGTCTCAAAAGACAAGCACGTGGATGTATGGAGAAACAGGAGAACAGAGACGACTTTAGAGGCGTCTCAAAAGACAAACACGTGGATGTATGGAGAAACAGGAGAACAGAGACGACTTTAGAGGCGTCTCAAAAAACAAGCACGTGGATATATGGAGAAACAGGAGAACAGAGACGACTTTAGAGGCGTCTCAAAAGACAAGCACGTGGATGTATGGAGAAACAGGAGAACAGAGACGACTTTAGAGGCGTCTCAAAAGACAAGCACGTGGATATATGGAGAAACAGGAGAACAGAGACGACTTTAGAGGCGTCTCAAAAGACAAGCACGTGGATGTATGGAGAAACAGGAGAACAGAGACGACTTTAGAGGCGTCTCAAAAGACAAGCACGTGGATGTATGGAGAAACAGGAGAACAGAGACGACTTTAGAGGCGTCTCAAAAGACAAACACGTGGATGTATGGAGAAACAGGAGAACAGAGACGACTTTAGAGGCGTCTCAAAAGACAAGCACGTGGATGTATGGAGAAACAGGAGAACAGAGACGACTTTAGAGGCGTCTCAAAAGACAAGCACGTGGATGTATGGAGAAACAGGAGAACAGAGACGACTTTAGAGGCGTCTCAAAAGACAAACACGTGGATGTATGGAGAAACAGGAGAACAGAGACGACTTTAGAGGCGTCTCAAAAGACAAACACGTGGATGTATGGAGAAACAGGAGAACAGAGACGACTTTAGAGGCGTCTCAAAAGACAAACACGTGGATGTATGGAGAAACAGGAGAACAGAGACGACTTTAGAGGCGTCTCAAAAGACAAACACGTGGATGTATGGAGAAACAGGAGAACAGAGACGACTTTAGAGGCGTCTCAAAAAACAAGCACGTGGATATATGGAGAAACAGGAGAACAGAGACGACTTTAGAGGCGTCTCAAAAGACAAGCACGTGGATGTATGGAGAAACAGGAGAACAGAGACGACTTTAGAGGCGTCTCAAAAGACAAGCACGTGGATATATGGAGAAACAGGAGAACAGAGACGACTTTAGAGGCGTCTCAAAAGACAAGCACGTGGATGTATGGAGAAACAGGAGAACAGAGACGACTTTAGAGGCGTCTCAAAAGACAAACACGTGGATGTATGGAGAAACAGGAGAACAGAGACGACTTTAGAGGCGTCTCAAAAGACAAACACGTGGATGTATGGAGAAACAGGAGAACAGAGACGACTTTAGAGGCGTCTCAAAAGACAAACACGTGGATGTATGGAGAAACAGGAGAACAGAGACGACTTTAGAGGCGTCTCAAAAAACAAACACGTGGATATATGGAGAAACAGGAGAACAGAGACGACTTTAGAGGCGTCTCAAAAGACAAGCACGTGGATGTATGGAGAAAACAGGAGAACAGAGACGACTTTAGAGGCGTCTCAAAAGACAAGCACGTGGATATATGGAGAAACAGGAGAACAGAGACGACTTTAGAGGCGTCTCAAAAGACAAGCACGTGGATGTATGGAGAAACAGGAGAACAGAGACGACTTTAGAGGCGTCTCAAAAGACAAACACGTGGATGTATGGAGAAACAGGAGAACAGAGACGACTTTAGAGGCGTCTCAAAAAACAAGCACGTGGATATATGGAGAAACAGGAGAACAGAGACGACTTTAGAGGCGTCTCAAAAGACAAGCACGTGGATGTATGGAGAAACAGGAGAACAGAGACGACTTTAGAGGCGTCTCAAAAGACAAGCACGTGGATATATGGAGAAACAGGAGAACAGAGACGACTTTAGAGGCGTCTCAAAAGACAAGCACGTGGATGTATGGAGAAACAGGAGAACAGAGACGACTTTAGAGGCGTCTCAAAAGACAAACACGTGGATGTATGGAGAAACAGGAGAACAGAGACGACTTTAGAGGCGTCTCAAAAGACAAACACGTGGATGTATGGAGAAACAGGAGAACAGAGACGACTTTAGAGGCGTCTCAAAAGACAAACACGTGGATGTATGGAGAAACAGGAGAACAGAGACGACTTTAGAGGCGTCTCAAAAGACAAACACGTGGATGTATGGAGAAACAGGAGAACAGAGACGACTTTAGAGGCGTCTCAAAAGACAAACACGTGGATGTATGGAGAAACAGGAGAACAGAGACGACTTTAGAGGCGTCTCAAAAGACAAACACGTGGATGTATGGAGAAACAGGAGAACAGAGACGACTTTAGAGGCGTCTCAAAAGACAAACACGTGGATGTATGGAGAATCAGGAGAACAGAGACGACTTTAGAGGCGTCTCAAAAGACAAACACGTGGATGTATGGAGAAACAGGAGAACAGAGACGACTTTAGAGGCGTCTCAAAAGACAAACACGTGGATGTATGGAGAAACAGGAGAACAGAGACGACTTTAGAGGCGTCTCAAAAGACAAACACGTGGATATATGGAGAAACAGGAGAACAGAGACGACTTTAGAGGCGTCTCAAAAGACAAACACGTGGATGTATGGAGAAACAGGAGAACAGAGACGACTTTAGAGGCGTCTCAAAAGACAAACACGTGGATGTATGGAGAAACAGGAGAACAGAGACGACTTTAGAGGCGTCTCAAAAGACAAACACGTGGATGTATGGAGAAACAGGAGAACAGAGACGACTTTAGAGGCGTCTCAGAAGACAAACACGTGGATGTATGGAGAAACAGGAGAACAGAGACGACTTTAGAGGCGTCTCAAAAGACAAACACGTGGATGTATGGAGAAACAGGAGAACAGAGACGACTTTAGAGGCGTCTCAGAAGACAAACACGTGGATGTATGGAGAAACAGGAGAACAGAGACGACTTTAGAGGCGTCTCAAAAGACAAACACGTGGATGTATGGAGAAACAGGAGAACAGAGACGACTTTAGAGGCGTCTCAGAAGACAAACACGTGGATGTATGGAGAAACAGGAGAACAGAGACGACTTTAGAGGCGTCTCAAAAGACAAACACGTGGATGTATGGAGAAACAGGAGAACAGAGACGACTTTAGAGGCGTCTCAAAAGACAAACACGTGGATGTATGGAGAAACAGGAGAACAGAGACGACTTTAGAGGCGTCTCAAAAGACAAACACGTGGATGTATGGAGAAACAGGAGAACAGAGACGACTTTAGAGGCGTCTCAAAAGACAAACACGTGGATGTATGGAGAAACAGGAGAACAGAGACGACTTTAGAGGCGTCTCAAAAGACAAGCACGTGGATGTATGGAGAAACAGGAGAACAGAGACGACTTTAGAGGCGTCTCAAAAGACAAGCACGTGGATATATGGAGAAACAGGAGAACAGAGACGACTTTAGAGGCGTCTCAAAAGACAAGCACGTGGATGTATGGAGAAACAGGAGAACAGAGACGACTTTAGAGGCGTCTCAAAAGACAAACACGTGGATGTATGGAGAAACAGGAGAACAGAGACGACTTTAGAGGCGTCTCAAAAGACAAGCACGTGGATGTATGGAGAAACAGGAGAACAGAGACGACTTTAGAGGCGTCTCAAAAGACAAGCACGTGGATATATGGAGAAACAGGAGAACAGAGACGACTTTAGAGGCGTCTCAAAAGACAAGCACGTGGATGTATGGAGAAACAGGAGAACAGAGACGACTTTAGAGGCGTCTCAAAAGACAAACACGTGGATGTATGGAGAAACAGGAGAACAGAGACGACTTTAGAGGCGTCTCAAAAGACAAACACGTGGATGTATGGAGAACAGGAGAACAGAGACGACTTTAGAGGCGTCTCAAAAGACAAACACGTGGATGTATGGAGAAACAGGAGAACAGAGACGACTTTAGAGGCGTCTCAAAAGACAAACACGTGGATGTATGGAGAAACAGGAGAACAGAGACGACTTTAGAGGCGTCTCAAAAGACAAACACGTGGATGTATGGAGAAACAGGAGAACAGAGACGACTTTAGAGGCGTCTCAAAAGACAAACACGTGGATGTATGGAGAAACAGGAGAACAGAGACGACTTTAGAGGCGTCTCAAAAGACAAACACGTGGATGTATGGAGAATCAGGAGAACAGAGACGACTTTAGAGGCGTCTCAAAAGACAAACACGTGGATGTATGGAGAAACAGGAGAACAGAGACGACTTTAGAGGCGTCTCAAAAGACAAGCACGTGGATGTATGGAGAAACAGGAGAACAGAGACGACTTTAGAGGCGTCTCAAAAGACAAACACGTGGATATATGGAGAAACAGGAGAACAGAGACGACTTTAGAGGCGTCTCAAAAGACAAGCACGTGGATGTATGGAGAAACAGGAGAACAGAGACGACTTTAGAGGCGTCTCAAAAGACAAGCACGTGGATATATGGAGAAACAGGAGAACAGAGACGACTTTAGAGGCGTCTCAAAAGACAAGCACGTGGATGTATGGAGAAACAGGAGAACAGAGACGACTTTAGAGGCGTCTCAAAAGACAAACACGTGGATGTATGGAGAAACAGGAGAACAGAGACGACTTTAGAGGCGTCTCAAAAGACAAACACGTGGATGTATGGAGAAACAGGAGAACAGAGACGACTTTAGAGGCGTCTCAAAAGACAAACACGTGGATGTATGGAGAAACAGGAGAACAGAGACGACTTTAGAGGCGTCTCAAAAGACAAACACGTGGATGTATGGAGAAACAGGAGAACAGAGACGACTTTAGAGGCGTCTCAAAAGACAAACACGTGGATGTATGGAGAAACAGGAGAACAGAGACGACTTTAGAGGCGTCTCAAAAGACAAGCACGTGGATATATGGAGAAACAGGAGAACAGAGACGACTTTAGAGGCGTCTCAAAAGACAAGCACGTGGATGTATGGAGAAACAGGAGAACAGAGACGACTTTAGAGGCGTCTCAAAAGACAAACACGTGGATGTATGGAGAAACAGGAGAACAGAGACGACTTTAGAGGCGTCTCAAAAGACAAGCACGTGGATGTATGGAGAAACAGGAGAACAGAGACGACTTTAGAGGCGTCTCAAAAGACAAGCACGTGGATATATGGAGAAACAGGAGAACAGAGACGACTTTAGAGGCGTCTCAAAAGACAAGCACGTGGATGTATGGAGAAACAGGAGAACAGAGACGACTTTAGAGGCGTCTCAAAAGACAAACACGTGGATGTATGGAGAAACAGGAGAACAGAGACGACTTTAGAGGCGTCTCAAAAGACAAACACGTGGATGTATGGAGAAACAGGAGAACAGAGACGACTTTAGAGGCGTCTCAAAAGACAAACACGTGGATGTATGGAGAAACAGGAGAACAGAGACGACTTTAGAGGCGTCTCAAAAGACAAGCACGTGGATATATGGAGAAACAGGAGAACAGAGACGACTTTAGAGGCGTCTCAAAAGACAAGCACGTGGATGTATGGAGAAACAGGAGAACAGAGACGACTTTAGAGGCGTCTCAAAAGACAAACACGTGGATGTATGGAGAAACAGGAGAACAGAGACGACTTTAGAGGCGTCTCAAAAGACAAGCACGTGGATGTATGGAGAAACAGGAGAACAGAGACGACTTTAGAGGCGTCTCAAAAGACAAGCACGTGGATATGGAGGAGAAACAGGAGAACAGAGACGACTTTAGAGGCGTCTCAAAAGACAAGCACGTGGATGTATGGAGAAACAGGAGAACAGAGACGACTTTAGAGGCGTCTCAAAAGACAAGCACGTGGATATATGGAGAAACAGGAGAACAGAGACGACTTTAGAGGCGTCTCAAAAGACAAGCACGTGGATGTATGGAGAAACAGGAGAACAGAGACGACTTTAGAGGCGTCTCAAAAGACAAACACGTGGATGTATGGAGAAACAGGAGAACAGAGACGACTTTAGAGGCGTCTCAAAAGACAAGCACGTGGATGTATGGAGAAACAGGAGAACAGAGACGACTTTAGAGGCGTCTCAAAAGACAAGCACGTGGATATATGGAGAAACAGGAGAACAGAGACGACTTTAGAGGCGTCTCAAAAGACAAGCACGTGGATGTATGGAGAAACAGGAGAACAGAGACGACTTTAGAGGCGTCTCAAAAGACAAACACGTGGATGTATGGAGAAACAGGAGAACAGAGACGACTTTAGAGGCGTCTCAAAAGACAAACACGTGGATGTATGGAGAAACAGGAGAACAGAGACGACTTTAGAGGCGTCTCAAAAGACAAACACGTGGATGTATGGAGAAACAGGAGAACAGAGACGACTTTAGAGGCGTCTCAAAAGACAAACACGTGGATGTATGGAGAAACAGGAGAACAGAGACGACTTTAGAGGCGTCTCAAAAGACAAACACGTGGATGTATGGAGAAACAGGAGAACAGAGACGACTTTAGAGGCGTCTCAAAAGACAAACACGTGGATGTATGGAGAAACAGGAGAACAGAGACGACTTTAGAGGCGTCTCAAAAGACAAACACGTGGATGTATGGAGAAACAGGAGAACAGAGACGACTTTAGAGGCGTCTCAAAAGACAAACACGTGGATGTATGGAGAAACAGGAGAACAGAGACGACTTTAGAGGCGTCTCAAAAGACAAACACGTGGATGTATGGAGAAACAGGAGAACAGAGACGACTTTAGAGGCGTCTCAAAAGACAAACACGTGGATGTATGGAGAAACAGGAGAACAGAGACGACTTTAGAGGCGTCTCAAAAGACAAACACGTGGATGTATGGAGAAACAGGAGAACAGAGACGACTTTAGAGGCGTCTCAAAAGACAAGCACGTGGATGTATGGAGAAACAGGAGAACAGAGACGACTTTAGAGGCGTCTCAAAAGACAAGCACGTGGATATATGGAGAAACAGGAGAACAGAGACGACTTTAGAGGCGTCTCAAAAGACAAGCACGTGGATGTATGGAGAAACAGGAGAACAGAGACGACTTTAGAGGCGTCTCAAAAGACAAACACGTGGATGTATGGAGAAACAGGAGAACAGAGACGACTTTAGAGGCGTCTCAAAAGACAAACACGTGGATGTATGGAGAAACAGGAGAACAGAGACGACTTTAGAGGCGTCTCAAAAGACAAACACGTGGATGTATGGAGAAACAGGAGAACAGAGACGACTTTAGAGGCGTCTCAAAAGACAAACACGTGGATATATGGAGAAACAGGAGAACAGAGACGACTTTAGAGGCGTCTCAAAAGACAAACACGTGGATGTATGGAGAAACAGGAGAACAGAGACGACTTTAGAGGCGTCTCAAAAGACAAGCACGTGGATATATGGAGAAACAGGAGAACAGAGACGACTTTAGAGGCGTCTCAAAAGACAAGCACGTGGATGTATGGAGAAACAGGAGAACAGAGACGACTTTAGAGGCGTCTCAAAAGACAAACACGTGGATGTATGGAGAAACAGGAGAACAGAGACGACTTTAGAGGCGTCTCAAAAAACAAGCACGTGGATATATGGAGAAACAGGAGAACAGAGACGACTTTAGAGGCGTCTCAAAAGACAAGCACGTGGATGTATGGAGAAACAGGAGAACAGAGACGACTTTAGAGGCGTCTCAAAAGACAAGCACGTGGATATATGGAGAAACAGGAGAACAGAGACGACTTTAGAGGCGTCTCAAAAGACAAGCACGTGGATGTATGGAGAAACAGGAGAACAGAGACGACTTTAGAGGCGTCTCAAAAGACAAACACGTGGATGTATGGAGAAACAGGAGAACAGAGACGACTTTAGAGGCGTCTCAAAAGACAAACACGTGGATGTATGGAGAAACAGGAGAACAGAGACGACTTTAGAGGCGTCTCAAAAGACAAACACGTGGATGTATGGAGAAACAGGAGAACAGAGACGACTTTAGAGGCGTCTCAAAAGACAAACACGTGGATGTATGGAGAAAAACAGGAGAACAGAGACGACTTTAGAGGCGTCTCAAAAGACAAACACGTGGATGTATGGAGAAACAGGAGAACAGAGACGACTTTAGAGGCGTCTCAAAAGACAAACACGTGGATGTATGGAGAAACAGGAGAACAGAGACGACTTTAGAGGCGTCTCAAAAGACAAACACGTGGATGTATGGAGAATCAGGAGAACAGAGACGACTTTAGAGGCGTCTCAAAAGACAAACACGTGGATGTATGGAGAAACAGGAGAACAGAGACGACTTTAGAGGCGTCTCAAAAGACAAACACGTGGATGTATGGAGAAACAGGAGAACAGAGACGACTTTAGAGGCGTCTCAAAAGACAAACACGTGGATGTATGGAGAAACAGGAGAACAGAGACGACTTTAGAGGCGTCTCAAAAAACAAACACGTGGATATATGGAGAAACAGGAGAACAGAGACGACTTTAGAGGCGTCTCAAAAGACAAGCACGTGGATGTATGGAGAAACAGGAGAACAGAGACGACTTTAGAGGCGTCTCAAAAGACAAGCACGTGGATATATGGAGAAACAGGAGAACAGAGACGACTTTAGAGGCGTCTCAAAAGACAAACACGTGGATGTATGGAGAAACAGGAGAACAGAGACGACTTTAGAGGCGTCTCAAAAGACAAACACGTGGATGTATGGAGAAACAGGAGAACAGAGACGACTTTAGAGGCGTCTCAAAAGACAAACACGTGGATGTATGGAGAAACAGGAGAACAGAGACGACTTTAGAGGCGTCTCAAAAAACAAACACGTGGATGTATGGAGAAACAGGAGAACAGAGACGACTTTAGAGGCGTCTCAAAAGACAAACACGTGGATGTATGGAGAAACAGGAGAACAGAGACGACTTTAGAGGCGTCTCAAAAGACAAACACGTGGATGTATGGAGAAACAGGAGAACAGAGACGACTTTAGAGGCGTCTCAAAAGACAAGCACGTGGATGTATGGAGAAACAGGAGAACAGAGACGACTTTAGAGGCGTCTCAAAAGACAAGCACGTGGATATATGGAGAAACAGGAGAACAGAGACGACTTTAGAGGCGTCTCAAAAGACAAGCACGTGGATGTATGGAGAAACAGGAGAACAGAGACGACTTTAGAGGCGTCTCAAAAGACAAGCACGTGGATATATGGAGAAACAGGAGAACAGAGACGACTTTAGAGGCGTCTCAAAAGACAAGCACGTGGATGTATGGAGAAACAGGAGAACAGAGACGACTTTAGAGGCGTCTCAAAAGACAAACACGTGGATGTATGGAGAAACAGGAGAACAGAGACGACTTTAGAGGCGTCTCAAAAGACAAGCACGTGGATGTATGGAGAAACAGGAGAACAGAGACGACTTTAGAGGCGTCTCAAAAGACAAGCACGTGGATATATGGAGAAACAGGAGAACAGAGACGACTTTAGAGGCGTCTCAAAAGACAAACACGTGGATGTATGGAGAAACAGGAGAACAGAGACGACTTTAGAGGCGTCTCAAAAGACAAACACGTGGATATATGGACAAACAGGAGAACAGAGCCAGATAAATAGTTTTGAGGCGCCTCAAAACTGAACGGAGCCAGACAAATAAATGGAGAAAGGCTGAGTGAAATTGTCAGGTTCAATCGACGGTTAAGATCGTCACCTTCAACAGCTGAGATCGTCATGTTTAATAGCGGAGATCATCACCTGGAAGTTAGCCAGCACTCGTGCCACTTGCAACGTGGAGGTGGGATCTGAGTCCACATGTACGTCCTGGATTGGACCGGCCGCAGGGGGAGGTGGGGTGGACGGGAAGAGATGGAAGGAAAGATGGCTTTTGAGACGTCTCGAAAGCCGCAGGGGGAGGTGGGGTGGCTGGGAAGAGATGGAAGGAAAGATGACTTTTGAGGCGTCTCGAAAGCCGCAGGGGGAGGTGGGGTGGATGGGAAGAGATGGAAGGAAAGATGACTTTTGAGACGTCTCGAAAGCCGCAGGGGGAGGTGGGGTGGATGGGAAGAGATGGAAGGAAAGATGACTTTTGAGACGTCTCGAAAGCCGCAGGGGGAGGTGGGGTGGATGGGAAGAGATGGAAGGAAAGATGACTTTTGAGACGTCTCGAAAGCCGCAGGGGGAGGTGGGGTGGATGGGAAGAGATGGAAGGAAAGATGACTTTTGAGACGTCTCGAAAGCCGCAGGGGGAGGTGGGGTGGATGGGAAGAGATGGAAGGAAAGATGACTCTTGAGACGTCTCGAAAGCCGCAGGGGGAGGTGGGATGGATGGGAAGAGATGGAAAGATGAGAAAGGGTAAAGCAGCGGTGGCAGCGGTCCACATTAACGACCTGGATTGGATTGCTGCTGATGAAAAATCACCTTATAAAGGGTACAGGAATCACCTTATAGAGGGCATGGAGGTCGAGTTCGAGGAGGTCATGGTCCATGGGGATCATCTCGAGGGGATACTTGCCCACTACCACCTTTTTCCAGAATCACCTTATAACGGGTACAGAATTCACCTTATAAAGAGTATGGAGGTCCAGCGAAAGGAGGTCATGGTCCACGGGGATCATCTCGAGGGGATACTCGCCCACTGCCACCCGCGGGTCGCCCCCCAGCCCCTCCTGCTCCAGAATCTGCAGTGGATGTGTGGTGATGTGTGGAGCGGAGAGAAGTAGCTGTAGGTGGCAACAATGCTACTTGTGTGTGTGCCGCCCACCAGTCGACTCAAGGGTCGCCCCCCAGCCCCTCCTGCTCCAGAATCTGCAGTGGATGTGTGGTGATGTGTGGAGCGGAGAGAAGTAGCTGTAGGTGGCAACAATGCTACTTGTGTATGTGCCGCCCACCAGTCGACTCAAGGGTCGCCCCCCAGCCCCTCCTGCTCCAGAATCTGAAGTGGATGTGTGGTGATGTGTGGAGCGGAGAGAAGTAGCTGTAGGTGGCAACAATGCTACTTGTGTGTGTGCCTCACACCAGTCGACTCAAGGGTCGCCCCCCAGCCCCTCCTGCTCCAGAATCTGCAGTGGATGTGTGGTGATGTGTGGAGCGGAGAGAAGTAGCTGTAGGTGGCAACAATGCTACTTGTGTGTGTGCCGCCCACCAGTCGACTCAAGGGTCGCCCCCCAGCCCCTCCTGCTCCAGAATCTGCAGTGGATGTGTGGTGATGTGTGGAGCGGAGAGAAGTAGATGTAGGTGGCAACAATGCTACTTGTGTGTGTGCCGCCCACCAGTCGACTCAAGGGTCGCCCCCCAGCCCCTCCTGCTCCAGAATCTGCAGTGGATGTGTGGTGATGTGTGGAGCGGAGAGAAGTAGATGTAGGTGGCAACAATGCTACTTGTGTGTGTGCCGCCCACCAGTCGACTCAAGGGTCGCCCCCCAGCCCCTCCTGCTCCAGAATCTGCAGTGGATGTGTGGTGATGTGTGGAGCGGAGAGAAGTAGCTGTAGGTGGCAACAATGCTACTTGTGTGTGTGCCGCCCACCAGTCGACTCAAGGGTCGCCCCCCAGCCCCTCCTGCTCCAGAATCTGCAGTGGATGTGTGGTGATGTGTGGAGCGGAGAGAAGTAGCTGTAGGTGGCAACAATGCTACTTGTGTGTGTGCCGCCCACCAGTCGACTCAAGGGTCGCCCCCCAGCCCCTCCTGCTCCAGAATCTGCAGTGGATGTGTGGTGATGTGTGGAGCGGAGAGAAGTAGCTGTAGGTGGCAACAATGCTACTTGTGTGTGTGCCGCCCACCAGTCGACTCAAGGGTCGCCCCCCAGCCCCTCCTGCTCCAGAATCTGCAGTGGATGTGTGGTGATGTGTGGAGCGGAGAGAAGTAGCTGTAGTTGGCAACAATGCTACTTGTGTGTGTGCCGCCCACCAGTCGACTCAAGGGTCGCCCCCCAGCCCCTCCTGCTCCAGAATCTGCAGTGGATGTGTGGTGATGTGTGGAGCGGAGAGAAGTAGCTGTAGGTGGCAACAATGCTACTTGTGTGTGTGCGGCCCACCAGTCGACTCAAGGGTCGCCCCCCAGCCCCTCCTGCTCCAGAATCTGCAGTGGATGTGTGGTGATGTGTGGAGCGGAGAGAAGTAGCTGTAGGTGGCAACAATGCTACTTGTGTGTGTGCGGCCCACCAGTCGACTCAAGGGTCGCCCCCCAGCCCCTCCTGCTCCAGAATCTGCAGTGGATGTGTGGTGATGTGTGGAGCGGAGAGAAGTAGATGTAGGTGGCAACAATGCTACTTGTGTGTGTGCCGCCCACCAGTCGACTCAAGGGTCGCCCCCCAGCCCCTCCTGCTCCAGAATCTGCAGTGGATGTGTGGTGATGTGTGGAGCGGAGAGAAGTAGCTGTAGGTGGCAACAATGCTACTTGTGTGTGTGCCGCCCACCAGTCGACTCAAGGGTCGCCCCCCAGCCCCTCCTGCTCCAGAATCTGCAGTGGATGTGTGGTGATGTGTGGAGCGGAGAGAAGTAGCTGTAGGTGGCAACAATGCTACTTGTGTGTGTGCCGCCCACCAGTCGACTCAAGGGTCGCCCCCCAGCCCCTCCTGCTCCAGAACCTGCAGTGGATGTGTGGTGATGTGTGGAGCGGAGAGAAGTAGCTGTAGGTGGCAACAATGCTACTTGTGTGTGTGCCGCCCACCAGTCGACTCAAGGGTCGCCCCCCAGCCCCTCCTGCTCCAGAATCTGCAGTGGATGTGTGGTGATGTGTGGAGCGGAGAGAAGTAGCTGTAGGTGGCAACAATGCTACTTGTGTGTGTGCCGCCCACCAGTCGACTCAAGGGTCGCCCCCCAGCCCCTCCTGCTCCAGAATCTGCAGTGGATGTGTGGTGATGTGTGGAGCGGAGAGAAGTAGCTGTAGGTGGCAACAATGCTACTTGTGTGTGTGCGGCCCACCAGTCGACTCAAGGGTCGCCCCCCAGCCCCTCCTTCGGAGAGAAAAGGTAGCTGCAGGATCATTGAGGCAAGAATGCTACTTTTGCACCAGTCGACTCAACACCGGTCGTCCACCAACCCCTCCTGCTCCAACTTTTGAGGGTCATCCTAAAAAATCGTCCAACCTAAAAAATCGTCTCAAGGGTCATCCACCTGCCCCTGCTCCAGAATCTGCAGATGTGCCAAATAAAAAAGAAGCGCAGCAGATGAAAGAAGTTTAGACAAGACACAGCAACACAACGTGGCGATACACAAGCCCTTTCTTGTGTTGTTTCTGATGTCTGCGTGTCAGCTGCTGGTGAGAGCATCGTACTAAGACACAGCCTGCTCTTCCATCTGCTGCCGCCGCACTGTCAGTGCTGTTCCACAAAGGTGGTCACTGCACTGCTTCTTGCACTGCTGGACTGGACCGCTGTGTGATACAGGTGCAGTCACCGCTGATGCTGCAGATACATGTTACTCTCACACAGCGCGCACACGCGCGCGGCAACACACACACACACACACACACACACACACACACTCCCTCCCTTCCTCTCCCCCTCCAATCTACTTGTACTCCTTGTCGAACTCAGTTCAGGTACGCACCCTGTTGCAGATGGCGTCACATCTGGGAATGAAGTGGAGCGAGTAGTTGCGCTTGACGCCCTCGTCCTCATCTGCCCGCACCTGGTGGGAAGGAAGGCGAGGAGACAGGACAGGGGGACGGGAGGCAAGGGGACAGCAATAGGGGTGGAGTGAGTAGGTGTGAGTAACGCCCTTGTTCTCGCCTGCTCGCACCTGATGAGGTTGATGGCATGGGAAGGGGAGGTGACAGGACGGGAGGATGGGAGAAAAGGGCGCATGGGTGGAAGGGGAAGGTAGATTGCAGTACCAACAGGTAGCGTGTCACTGAATATCATGGTAAGTGCATCATATTCTGTAACTGTGCTAACTGGGGTGTAGAAGTAGTGTAGTAGTTGTTATTCAGTTTGAACACAGGGTAGGTGGGGCATTGGGAGGAACGTGAAGTTGGTACTATGGGGAATTGCAAGGCGCTGCGGGCACAATTCCAGGGCCCTCGGGAGACAGGAAATCTGGCACAAGGCCAATCCAAGGCCAAGGCGGCTCGAGCCCAACCCATCACGCTGAGCAACTCGCGACTGGGTGGCCTAGCATAAATTAGCCTACCCTAGCAAAGGACTCCTGTTCTCTCGTTGGGAATGGCTGAGGAAGGAAGTACTATGCAGGGCGGAAAGGGGGAGAAAGGGACTGAGAACAGTAAGGCAGGAATAAGGGGAGCAGGCAATACAGGGGCAAGTAGCAGGTGAAAGGCAGGAAGGGAAGGGACGCCGACAAGCGATAGAATGCAGTAGCATACCAAGTGGGAGTACCTCGCACCAAGTGGGCCCCACCAAGCACTAGTAGAAAGTAGCTGATGTGCAATCCAGGCGATAGAAGATTGCTTTTGAGACATCTCAAAACCAGTCTCTACTCACGTGGTAGCATAGCAAGCAAGCAGTAGTAGAAGAAAGTAATTTGCGTAGTTTTGAGTCGACTCAAAACTATTGCTTTGAGACATCTCAAAACCAGTCTCTCATCACGTGGTAGCATAGCAAGCAAGCAGTAGTAGAAGAAAGTATTTGGCGTGTGATCCGGCGAATGACACGCGGATTGCAACGCAGCAGGTAGAGGACGGTACCAATCGGTACTAATGGAATGCAGTAGGAAGCCAAGTGGTAGAACAAAGTACCTGCCGTGTGATCCAGCGAATGAGAAGCGGATTGGGGCGCAGCAGGTAGAGGACGGTACGAAGCGGTACTAATAGAGAAGGAAACCAAGTGGTAGTACCTGGCGTGTGATCCAGCAAATGAGAAGCGGATTGGGGCGCAGCAGGTAGAGGACGTTACGAAGCGGTACTAATAGAGAAGGAAACCAAGTGGTAGTACCTGGCGTGTGATCCAGCGAATGAGAAGCGGATTGGGGCGCAGCAGGTAGAGGACGTTACGAAGCGGTACTAATAGAGAAGGAAACCAAGTGGTAGTACCTGGCGTGTGATCCAGCGAATGAGAAGCGGATTGGGGCGCAGCAGGTAGAGGACGGTACGAAGCGGTACTAATAGAGAAGGAAACCAAGTGGTAGTACCTGGCGTGTGATCCAGCGAATGAGAAGCGGGTTGGGGCGCAGCAGGTAGAGGACGGTGGCGCACTGTGATTGGATGGGGTCGGCGCTGATGTGGAACAGATTCTCCACTCCGTGTTCCTGTAACGAGGGGTTAGGGAGAGCAGGGATGGAGGGGAGTGGGGGCAATGATTCAGGGGAATGGAGTGGGGGAAGAAGCGGGAAAATGACATGGCAGAACGGAGTGGGAAAGTGGGGTGGGGGAATGGAGTGGGGAGCCCAAGAGAGGCAAAGGTTATTGTATTGTACAATACAACAAGGCGGGCTCTATAAGCCTTTGCCTCTCTTGTACTGGGCTTATGGAGCCCGCCTTGAGGAGAGAGTTGGGGGCGACCAAGGCGACTGGTCCAATGATTGACTGACGGGAGGGGTGATGGGTATACCAATGGTGAACAACATGCATGGACTGACCGACCTGCCGATCTGCCATGCATGTGTTCACCATGCATTATGGAGCCCTGCCGATCTGCCGATCTGCCGACTGACCAGCTGACTAATGGGACCGACCTACCATTCTACCACCATTATGGAGCCCACGTACCTTGAGGAGGGAGATGGGGGCAATGAAGGCGAGCGGGCCGCTGATTGATGCATCCAGCACCAGGGCCTTGCCGCCTGGCACCTGGTGGGATGGGACGCGGTAGGATGTGGTGGGATGGGATGCGGTGGGGATGGATGGGATCTGATGGCGGGATGGTGGGACGACGGGAAGATGGGATGATGGGAGGGTGGGATGGTGGGATGGGATGGATATTGGACTGCGTGGTAGTTAAGAGGTGCGTTGCAAAACTGGAGGGGAGGTTTGGAAAGGCTACTAGTAAACGATGGGACATCTGCAGCTGGTAGGGGTGATGATGATGACGAAGGAGTCAGCCCAGTCAACGCAGGTCAACTCACAGAGTCAAGGGCGTCAACGAGGCGTTGACTGGCGTGTGCTCTGCTCGCAGGAAACACACGAGGCGGAGGGCCGGGGAGGGTGGGGTGGAGTTGGGGAGGACGCAGAAGGGAGTAGGGTGGTCGCACAAGGTATGTATGGGAGGGGCAGAGATGTATAGGGATGGGAGGGGCAGAGAGGGAAAGGGATGGGAGGGGCAGAGAGGGAAAGGGATGGGAGGGGCAGAGAGGGAAAGGGATGGGAGGGGCAGAGAGGGAAAGGGATGGGAGGGGCAGAGAGGGAAAGGGATGGGAGGGGCAGAGAGGGAAAGGGATGGGAGGGGCAGAGAGGGAAAGGGATGGGAGAGGCAGAGAGGGAAAGGGATGGGAGGGGCAGAGAGGGAAAGGGATGGGACAGACCGGCGGCAATGATTGAGGGCGGATAGTATCTTGTTGAGGTCGTTGAGGAGGGGGCGGACAGTGCCTTAACTGAGGCAGCTCTTAGCGCATTTCACTTGAGGTGGGGGCAGTGTGAGGCAGCACCTGAGGGAGGCCATACCTGAGGGAGGCATTACCTGAGGGAGGCATTACCTGAGGGAGGCGTTACCTGAGGGAGGCGTTACCTGAGGGAGGCCATACCTGAGGGAGGCCATACCTGAGGGAGGCTAAAGAAGCATTACCTGAGAGAGGCGAGATCTATAAGGGAGTTATCAAGCGGAACCATCTGCGCCATGGCCCCTTCCCCCCTTCTCTCCGAGTCCCTCGTCGCCTTTAAGGCGCCCTAAAAGCCTCTTGCGCCCTCGTCTATTTTTTATGTCTTCTGCTTGTTGCACCAAGCCGATTCCTAGTCCGTTAAATCTACCGCGTCTGCTGTCCTGCGTTGTTCGGTTCTCACAAGCTCTCCCTCTCCTCCTCCGTTGTGCCCTTCTAAATGGAAATCACTTTTGAGAATTCTCAAAAGTGATTCTCACAAGCTCTCCCTCTCCTTCTCCGTTGTGCCCTTCTAAACAACTCCCCGTTTGTCCGCCACTGGCGGTGGCGATTCGCCGCCACCACACGCGCCGTCGCGATGCAGCCGACGACGGCGACGATTTGCGTGGCGAGGCGACGGATAATCGCGAAAGGCGGCGACGACGAATACGGACTTGTCGCGACTCGGTAAGTCAACGTCAACTAGCTGTTTGAAATGCCAGCTGTTTCTAGTAAGCTGTGTGTCTTCGCTTCTGATGGAAGAGGTGAGTGTGCGGGGAAGAAGTGGGTACACTGGGGCGGGGAAGGTCTTTGAGATGTTTCCCCTCTGTTGAGTCCTACGTGTACTAGAATTGCCAATGTATACTTGTAAGGCCCGCTGGCCTAAGTCCGCTAAAGAATTAGCGGGGTCGACTAAGTCGAGGATGAAGCGCGGCGGAAGACTTTGGCGAAAGAACTACTAGCGAAATAGGCGAAGGAGTTACTGAGTAATTGAAGAAGAGTTGAATGAGAATTGGTTGATAATGCAAAGTACAAGCAAGGTTTTTATAGCATGCAAGAAACAAGGTTGGAAAGTGGATTGTGGGACCGAGAATTGTAGTGGAAGAAAAGTAGAGTGCCACGTGGCACTAGAGAATCTGAGAAGATAAGGATAAGGGTGACTTGGAAAGTACTGTTCGGAATGAACAGTAAATCCCCCCTTAACACTACCCCCCTCCCAAGGAGGCGACGTCCGCGGCGCCTGCAGACTGAAGGTACGCTCGAAGGCAAGCGTTGTCGGGAGACAGCGAGGACGAAGGAACCCAGCTGTCGTCGGCTGCATCGTAACCACGCCAACGAACCAAGAAGTCGATGAAAGAGACACCCCCCTGGAGACGGCGACGGTGCCTGAGGATGCGCTGGATCTGGTAGTCGGGCTCGTCGGTGTCAACAGCTACCGGCAGTGGAGTGCGATCACGGCCCGAGAAGGTGGCGTTGGGATCAGTGTAAGGCCGAAGGAGAGACACGTGGAATGATGGGTGCATGCGGAAATGAGCGGGAAGGCGAAGGCGGTATGCGACTGGACCAAGTGCACGCTCAATGACAAATGGGCCAATGAAACGTGGGCGAAGCTTGCTGTCCTGTGGCAGTCGGAGGTTGCGGCTATCGAGAAGGACACGGTCACCAACTGAAAACGACACCTCACGACGACTGCGGTTGGTGGTGCGTGCCATGCGTGCATTTGCAAACTCAAGGTGCTTCCTCACGTGATCATGAATGAAAGTGAGATGCTGGTGGAAGTTGTCCGCACGAGGGACGGTGGGTGTGAGATCGACACGAGTGGGGACATTGGGGTGCTGACCGTACAGTGCAAAGAACGGTGACATGCCTGTGGCGGAATGATGCGTGTTGTTGTAGGCGAACTCAGCCATGCTCAGCTTCTTGTCCCATGCTGCTGCATCGTGCATCGTGATGCTACGAAGGATCTGCTCCAAGGTCTGGTTCACGCGCTCAGTCTGTCCGTCTGTCTCTGGATGGCTAAGCGAGTCCCAAACAGTGCGAAAAGCTGCTTCCAGAACTTCGAGGTGAATCTAGGGTCGCGATCGGAAATGATGGAATCGGGAACCCCGTGCAGTCGAACTACGTTATCTACAAACAGCGTCGCGGCTTCCTCTGCTGTGACCTGGCCGTGCGTGGGGATGAAGTGCGCTGCTCGAGAAAACTTGTCGACTACAACGAAGATGGCGTCGTGACCCCTAACTGTGCGCGGTAATGCCATGATGAAATCCATGGTAACTACCTGCCAAGGGCGGTCGGGCGGTGGAATCGGCTGCAAAAGTCCTGCCTTGCGCTGTCGCGAGGACTTCGTACGCTGACACGTGTCACACGAGTGAATGTAATCCTCTACGTCTGCTGCAAGCCCTGGCCAGTAGTACGTGCGACTAAGCGTCTTAGCCGTCTTGCTGCTTCGAAGTGACCTGCACTAACTACGTCGTGCGCCTCTGAGAGAAGGAGCTGTCGAAGAGGGCGGTAGGCTGGAACCCAAATCCGTGTGGTGCCCTTCCGTATGTAAACACTACCCTGCACCTCTGCTCCTGCGGGCGGCTGCGGTGTGAAGTCGGGATCTACTGTGTAACCGTGCTCGAAGAGTGCTGTGAGAAGTGGATGGCCTGCAGTGACTGTGAGGCTAGCGAGCTGACAACTAGGGCGAGTGAGCGGATCTGCTGGGTTGCGCACGCCTGGCTTGTACTCTATCCTGTAATGAAAGCTCCCCTCCATGAACTCCATCCATCTAGCCTGGCGACGACTCAGCTGCGGTTGCGACTTGAGAAAGCGAAGCGAGCAGTGGTCCGTGCGTATAACACAGTCTGCCTCCTCTAGGTAGCACCTCCATACCTTATACGCATGGATGATCGCGAGCGCCTCTTTGTCGTGTATGGGATAGTTCAACTCCGCTCCTCTCAGCTTACGCGACTCGTACGCGATCGGCTGCAACCCGCGTCCCTGGTCCTGAAGAAGTACTGCTCCTATGGCCTGATCTGAAGCGTCGGTCACTACAACGTACGGGCGAGTGGGGTCAGGGTACGACAGTGTCGGTGAAGACGTGAGCGACTGCTTCATCTGCTCGAACGCCTGCTGCTGCGCTGGACCCCAAACGTACTCTACGCCTTTCCGAAGTAGGTCGGTGAGTGGACTAGCGATGGAAGCGTAACCCTGAACGAAACGGCGGTAGTAATTTGCGAATCCGAGAAAACTCTGCAACTCCTTGACTGAGGTCGGTGCTACCCAATCCTGTACCGCTGCGATCTTCTTCGGGTCGGTCCTAACGCCACTAGCGGATACGACGTGTCCTAGGAACTCGACCTCGGGGAGAAAGAACTCGCATTTCGACTGCTTCGCGTACAGCTTCTCCCTCCGCAGGACCTCAAAGACCCTCTGCAAGTGCTGCACGTGCTCCACTTTCGACTTGGAAAAGATGAGTATGTCGTCTAGGTAAACGACAACGAACGAACCTAGGAACTCGGAGAGGACGGTGTTCATAAGCGTCTGGAACGTCGCTGGGGCGTTGGTCAGTCCGAATGGTAGAACCCTAAACTCGTACAACCCCTGCTTCGTACGAAACGCCGTCTTGTGCTGGTCCTCTGGAACTACACGAATCTGGTGGTAACCCGAACGAAGGTCGATCTTAGAAAAGACTCTAGCGCCCTGCACTGCATCTAGAAGATCCTCTACTCTCGGCACCGGGAATCTGTTCTTGACGGTGGCGGCGTTCAGTGCGCGGTAATCTATGCACATCCGTAACCCTCCGTCTTTCTTAGGCGCGAAAAGGATCGGTGCGGCCCAAGGTGATCTAGATGGGTGTATGAACCCCTGTGCGAGAAAGTGCCTAACCTGCTGCGTCATCTCCTCTGTCTCTGCTGGACTCAACCTCCACTGCGGCTTTGATACTGGCCTGCTCCCCGGCTCCAACTCTATTCGATGGTCGACTGCTCGGCTAGGAGGTAACCCTGGGGGCAACTCGTCGGGGAAGACGTCTGCGAACTCCACTAACAGTGCACTCACCTCAGCAGGAAGAGTCGTCTTCTCACTAACTGCTGCACTCCCTCCTTTCCCCTCCTCAGCTTCCACCTCCTCAAGGAAAACCGCGAAGATCCGTGCCGCTCGCTTCACCAGCTGTCGCACACGAACAGCATTGATGATCGCTGTGGATGATGTGGCCCCATCGCTCCACTGTGGCAGCTCCCGGAACTCCCCGTCTACCTTGACGCTGCAGCTTCCCTGAGCCCAATCGAACTGAGTACTAACAGTCCGTAGCCAATCTCTCCCGAAGATGAAATCGTAACCGTCCAGCGTCGCAGAGTCGAAGTCACGCCTAACGGTGATCAGTCCTAGCACTACGCGCAACTTGCAAATGACTGGTCCTATGTGGAGAGGCGTCCCATCTATCATACGTGCGTCCTTGAAGTTGACTGAAGAATCTGCTTCAAGATGGAGACGGCTAACTAATGAAGACGAAACGAACGAGTGGCTAGCTCCGCTGTCGACGAGAATCTTAACAGGAACTCCGCGAAGCTTCCCTAGAAGCACGACTGGACGATCAACAGTGTCTACCTCGTTCTCCGTGGATGACTGCTGCGAGGTCGTCTTCTCTACGTTGGTAGACCTGGCGGGTACGGGAACCTCCACACCAGCTAGCGACCCGCTATCTACTGGCGGTTTCCGTTTCCCTGCTGTCGCTCCTTGAACTGTGGGCAGTCCCGCTTCATGTGTCCCGGCTTTTTGCAGTAGTGACAGTTCCCCCTAAATCCGTTGTGCTGTGAGCCGTCACTGTTAACTGCACCAATCTTCATGGGCGACGGTCCGTCCCTCGATCGAGCGTCGTTGATCGGTCTGTTGTATCCCCTATCGCGATCGTCACGACCCCGTCGGCTTCGTACTGCGTCGACGCGTTCTGCTGCTGCGACTACTGACTCGAAGGTGGACAACCCGTGAATCGCAATAATCTCCGCTATGTCCGGCTTCAACCCTTCGAGGTAGCGATCGCGCATCTCTGCTTCCGTGATGTCGTCTATCTCGTTGCAGATGCTCAAGAACCGTCGTGTGTACTCCTGGACGTTTCCTATCTGTCGGAAATGACGCAGACGCTTCCTAGCAGCTTCGGAGGCATTCACCAAATCGAACCTACTTTTCAGCGCCGCTTCAAATCCTTCCCATGTCGTCGGAACCGTGGTAACACCCAAAGCTAGACTCCCTACGCTCGAAGTTGCAGCTGCATGCCCCACGCCCTGTTGATGCCCGTCTAATTGAGCCCTCCGTACAGCAGTCTGCGTAAGTTGGCGCCACCACTCCAAGGCCGGGCCCCTCAGCAGCGTTACGGCGTACTCGATCCGCTGCTGCGCGTTCGCCTCTTGCACCCCGCTCGCGGCGAAGTAGTTGTTGAGCATGAAGAGCCACGTTCGCACGTTCGCGTCGCGTTGACTTGGGTCGAACGACTCGGGCTTCTGCGGCTTGAGTGCGCTTCGACGTTCCGGCAGCGCTTCCGCGCCAGTCGACGTGGTGGGTGCAGGAGTTGGTGCAGCAAGGCCATGGGGGTTAGAAGCCAAATTGCGAAGTTGTTGCATTTCGGCTCGTACCTGACGATTTTCAAACGTCAATTCTTCCAGTTGACGCATGAGCTCGGCAAGCGTGTTGCCCATGTCGTGGGGGAAAGCGTTCATGGATTCGTCCATGTTCGCTCGACGACTCCAAGTCTGCAAGTCGGCACCGCGGGACGATGACGTCGTAGTCTCGTCGTCGACGGTCGCTCGTTGGAAGTCGCTCCCCGCGAAGGCTCTTGATACCAAGTGTTAGGCCCGCTGGCCTAAGTCCGCTAAAGAATTAGCGGGGTCGACTAAGTCGAGGATGAAGCGCGGCGGAAGACTTTGGCGAAAGAACTACTAGCGAAATAGGCGAAGGAGTTACTGAGTAATTGAAGAAGAGTTGAATGAGAATTGGTTGATAATGCAAAGTACAAGCAAGGTTTTTATAGCATGCAAGAAACAAGGTTGGAAAGTGGATTGTGGGACCGAGAATTGTAGTGGAAGAAAAGTAGAGTGCCACGTGGCACTAGAGAATCTGAGAAGATAAGGATAAGGGTGACTTGGAAAGTACTGTTTGGAATGTACAGTAAATCCCCCCTTAACAATACCAGTGTACCATGTACTGTAATTTCAAAACTCAATTATAAAGAAGGATCCCATAACACCGGGTGGGAACTCCTTCCCACAAGTACCGGGTCGGAACTCCTTTCCACTAGTATACCTACCCATCACAAGCTTTTGATAAATTTTACATGATGTGATCTGCTACAAGCAATTATTTTATACAAGACGATATAGTGTAGAAGGTACAATGGCGACCCTTGCCGCGGCTGACAAACGCGCACTTGTCTAATTGCATCCCGACATTCCCTAGATGTTGTATTGCAGTTTCCAAAAGCCCTAGTTCCGCAGCAGAACCTACTGCCAGCAGCAGCTGGCACACACGTGGCGCGCTGCGATTGGCCGACCACTGTGCTATGACAGATGCAGAGGTTGAAGAGAGAGGTACCTGGGGTGAGGAAGGGTAAATGTGTGGTGAGGATGGGCAGACAACTGAGTTGGAGGCCTGTAATTGGCTGACCATCGTGTTACTACAGATTCTGAGGTTGGGGAGAGAGACACCTGGGGGCGAGGAGAGGTAAAGATGTGGCAAGGACGGGCAGAGAGGAGAGGTGAGGGGGGCAGGGAGAAGAGGTGGTGTGAGGAGGAGGGCAGGAGAAGTGGACTAGGAGGAGAGCGATGGTGCATCATGAGTTGGATCAGAAGGAAAATAAAGCAACGAGTCACTCACTCGCCAGGAAAGCATCAATTGGCAGGGAGGAAAATTAGGGTTGGATGGGAACCATGTCTTATCTCCCTGCCTGTTTTGCTTCTCTCCCCCACTGTTTCTTTCTCTATCCCATTGTATAAGGAAACAAGAGGATAGCGAAAGAAACAGTGCGGGAAGGAAGCAAACAGGCAGGGAGATAAGGAAATATTTGGTCACTGATCATTCTCAATACCCAGAGATGGTGCGGTGATGGGGTCATAGCAGACTGAATGGGACTCTTCAGCGTTGAGTCAAACGGAAAGCAAAGCATCACTCACTCACCAGGAGAACATCGATTGGAGCGCCTTCTTTCTCTGCTTCAGATAGCAGCCATGCGAGCGGACGGTGCGAGATGGAGATGCCTTTGATCCGACGGCCCAGATCCTCTTTCCATGCCCTGAGCACTCCCGCATCCACAGCTGTTGCTACAGTGCCAGTATCAGCGTCTAGAGTGCCAGGTGCAATGTTGCCATGTTGTACAGTCTCAGGTGTTACAGTGTCAGGTGCAACAGTGTCAGTTGTTTCAGTGTCAGATGCTACAGTGTCAAATTCTACAGTGTCAGCTGCTACAGTGTCAGATGCTACAGCAGCACCATGAGCCTTGGTGGTATCATCCCTCAGCATCCTCCTCTTCACTCCACCGCTGCTACTCCCCTCATCCCCCTCCTGTGACAACTGGTTTGTAAGAAGCGCATTGCTGTCTTGACTGCCCTCCACCGCAACCACCACCTGGCTGTTCACACCAAGGAATGAAAGGGAAGCAAAAGCAGCACCATGAGCATTCGTATCATCAACCTCCTCATGCTGATGAGCAGCACCATGAGCATTCGTATCATCAACCTCCTCATGCTGATGAGCAGCACCATGAGCATTCGTATCATCCCTCACCAACCTCCTCTTCACTCCACCGCTGTTGGCACGAAGGAACAAAAGTAAAATGCAGGCAGCACCATTTGAAGCATCACCCCTGTACCATTTGAAGCATCACCCCTGTACCATTTGAAGCATCACCCCTGTACCATTTGAAGCATCACCCCTGTACCATTTGAAGCATCACCCCTGTACCATTTGAAGCATAACCCCTGTACCATTTGAAGCATCACCCCTGTACCATTTGAAGCATCACCCCTGTACCATTTGAAGCATCACCCCTGTACCATTTGAAGCATCACCCCTGTACCATTTGAAGCAGCACCCCTGTACCATTTGAAGCATCATCCCTGTACCATTTGAAGCATCACCCCTGTACCATTTGAAGCATCACCCCTGTACCATTTGAAGCATCACCCCTGTACCATTTGAAGCATCACCCCTGCACCATTTGAAGCATCACCCCTGCACCATTTGAAGCATCACCCCTGCACCATTTGAAGCATCACCCCTGTACCATTTGAAGCATCATCCCTGTACCATTTGAAGCATCACCCCTGCACCATTTGAAGCATCACCCCTGTACCATTTGAAGCATCACCCCTGTACCATTTGAAGCATCACCCCTGTACCATTTGAAGCATCACCCCTGTACCATTTGAAGCATCACCCCTGTACCATTTGAAGCATCACCCCTGTACCATTTGAAGCATCACCCCTGTACCATTTGAAGCATCACCCCTGTACCATTTGAAGCATCACCCCTGTACCATTTGAAGCATCACCCCTGTACCATTTGAAGCATCACCCCTGTACCATTTGAAGCATCACCCCTGTACCATTTGAAGCATCACCCCTGTACCATTTGAAGCATCACCCCTGTACCATTTGAAGCATCACCCCTGTACCATTTGAAGCATCACCCCTGTACCATTTGAAGCATCACCCCTGTACCATTTGAAGCATCACCCCTGTACCATTTGAAGCATCACCCCTGTACCATTTGAAGCATCACCCCTGTACCATTTGAAGCATCACCCCTGTACCATTTGAAGCATCACCCCTGTACCATTTACAGCAGCACTGACTTCAACACTTACTTTTACCAGGCAGCACCCATCTAGTTTTGAGTCGACTCAAAACTCGACTTTTACCAGGCAGCACCCATCTTCACTAACAGCGCTTTAGGGCCTAAGTTTAGGCAGGGGCAGCACTGTCAAATGCAGCAACAATTACAATGCAAACGTTGACAAAAACACGTTGATCAAATGAGGAAGGGAAAGGGGCCGCTATACGGATCACTATGGCCTGTATAGTGCTATCAAGTTTGATGCTGCTATACAGACCACAGTGGCATCAAAGAGAGACTGAAGGGAATGAGCAACACAACACCATTACCTTGAGCAACAAGGGAATGAGCAACACAACACCATTACCTTGAGCAACAAGGGAATGAGCAACACAACACCATTACCTTGAGCAACAAGGGAATGAGCAACACAGCACCATTACCTTGAGCAACAAGGGAATGAGCAACACAGCACCATTACCTTGAGCAACAAGGGAATGAGCAACACAGCACCATTACCTTGAGCAACAAGGGAATGAACAACACAGCACCATTACCTTGAGCAACAAGGGAATGAACAACACAGCACCATTACCTTGAGGCGGAGAGCAGGGACAGAAAGGTGGCGAATCTTCCCTCTGCCCGCGGCCCTCCCCCCACCCACGAGCTAGCCCCCATGCGAGCTCGCACACAGACTGCTCGGGGTGATGACGCATCCCAGGAGATGGTGAGAGCATAGAACTGGGATGGGACAAGTGGAGAGGGATGGGAGGGGAGGGGGGAAGCATGCATAAGCTCGCACACAGACTGCTCTGCTCGAGGTGATGACGCATCCCAGAAAACGGTGAGGGTGCGGATCTGGGGTGAGGGGGAAGAGGGAATGGGAAGGGGGAGGTGGAATGGGGAAGACGGCATGGAGGGACGCAGACAGACTGCTCGTGGTGATGGCGCATCCAAGGAGACGGTGCGGGCGCGGAACTGAAGAGGTGAAGTTGGAATGGGAAGGATGAGAGGGGAGGTCGGAAGCGGACATGAGCTAACAAACACACCGCGTTATGAGACGTCTCAAAACTGATATGTTTTGAGACGTCTCAAAACTGATATGTTTGATACGTTTCACAACTTGAGGTGGGAAGCGGACGCGAGCTCGCACACACACCTCTCAGGATGATAGCACATCAAACTCACCTCCTCACCTCCCTCACCCCCTCCAACTCACCTCCTTTTGCTCACCTCCTCCCACCCCTCCTCCCATTCTCACCGCATCCCACGCCTTAACACACTCGTCAATGCTCCCCATTGTCTCTCACCTTCTCCCACCCTCACCTCCCGCTCTCACCTCCCGCTCTCACCTCTTCCCACGCCTTCACACAATCTTCCATGCTCCCTTTTGCCTTCCACTCTCACCTCCTCATTTCAATCTCACCTCTCCCACTCCCAACCCCTCTCAATCTCACCTCATCCCACGCCTTCACACACTCTTCAATGCTCCCTTTTGCCTCCCGCACCACCTGCCTCCGCCCCTCCGCCATCTCTTCCCCCATAACAGCATCAAACTCCCCCTCCCACCCCTCCTCCCACCAGCCGGCCGCATCAATCCCCCCCTCCCATCCTTCCTCCCACTCTCACCTTATACCAATATCACCTCTTCTCCACTATCGCCACTCACCTCTTCCCACGCCTTCACACACTCTTCAATGCTCCCCATGGCTTCCCGCATCACCTTCCTCCGCCCCTCCGCCATCTCCCCCCCCATAACAGCATCAAACTCCCCCTCCCACCCCTCCTCCCACCCCCTCGCCGCGTCACACACCCCCACCTCGCCCTCCCCTGCTGCTGGGCCCGGCCAGTTGGGAGCGGAAGGGGCGACACGGGAGAGGAGAGCTCGGGCCTGAGGGAAAGAGGGGATGGGGAAAGGGAGAAGGGATGGAGAGATGGAGGAAAATGAGTCACACACCCCCACCTCGCCTTCCCCTGCTGCTGGCCCCGGCCAGTTGGGGGCGGAAGGGGCGATATGGGAGAGGAGAGCTCGGGCCTGAGGGAAAGAGTGTGGTAGGGAAGGAGAGATGGAGGATGATGAATCACACCCCCCAACCTCGCCATCTCCTGCTGCTGGCTCTGGCCAGTTGGGGGCGGAGGGGGAGATACGACTGAGAAAAGTTTGAGCCTGAGGGAAGAGGGGGGGGGGGGGGGGGGGGGGGGGAAGGAGGGGGGAGAGGAGAGGAGAGGGAGGGAAGCACATATGGAGCGACAGAGGGAGTAAAATATGGGGCCACAGAGCAAGGGTCAACTGATCCCGTATTCTTGGTTACTTCTCGCCAAAAGAACACGGGCGGCTACATGGGCGGCATTTGGCGCCATTTAGCAGCACGGAGGAGTTGAGGGAGTAGACAACGGGGTCATTGACCCATTTGGGTAGTTGATCCCTCCTTGGTACGTGCCAGGGAATGCTTGCAGTGGGTAGTTGATCCCTCCTTAATGACCCATTTCGTCAGAAGCACATGGGACGACTTTCGTTTAGAGGCGCCTCGAAACGTGATCCCCCCTTTCTAATTACCTGTTCACCTGTAGCACACGGGCGGCTGCACGGGCGGCATTTGGCGCCGTTTAGCGGAACGGAGGAGTTGAGGGAGTAGACGGTGGGGGCACAGCCGTCGCGATAGGTGCGCTGGGAGAGAACACAGAAGGACAGGTTGGCCCGTTGCACCGTGATGCCCCCAAAAGATAGCTGGGCTTTAAAGGCCCGCTCTGAGTTGAGGCCTCTGGGAGGGTGTAGGTGAGGGAGGAAGGAGAGGACAGTGGGAGGTCAGGCATGGCAAGAGGGCAGGAGAGCACAAAGAAGGGCGGGTTGGCCCGTTGCACTAGACAAACCCTGAGATAGAGCCTCTCACTCACCGCATCTTGCTCCTTGCCAGCAGCTGCAGAGCACTCAACTGCTTCAACGCCACGGCACGGCACTCACGTGCCGCCCTCTCATCACCTCACCAGCCCTCTCATCACCTCACCAGCCTTCCCATATTCAACAAACCTTGAGCAAATCTACTCACTCACCGCATCTTGCTCCTTGCCAGCAGTGCCAGCGCACTCAGCCGCTTCATCGCAACTGCACTCGCCTGCCTGCCTCCCATCCCAAACCGGTCGTTCAGCCCCCACCAGTCCGACCCATATGGAATCATGTAGGCCAGCCCACCACCCACCCCACTGCCATTAAGAATAGCTGCTGCTGCTGCTGCTGCTGCTGCTGTTGCTGCTGCTGCTGGAGCAGCGGCGGTGGTGGTGGCTATAGGGGGAACGCTGGGCGGCAGGATGGGCGGCGGGGGTTGGATGGGGGCGGGGGCGGTCCAGAGGGAGTCGAGGCGGGCCCGCACGATCCAGTTGTAGCGCAGGGGCGGTGCTGCTGACGTGGCTTCAAACGATTGGATCGTGTCCCAGCATCCCTCCACCAGGCGGAAGTACTGTAGCAGACCCTGCAGGCCACTGGGCGAGTCGCCAGTGTGCATCACCCCAGTGGGGTATTTTGTCTCATCCACGTCACTGTTTGAAAATATCCGCACTGCTGCTATGGCGTTTTCCCGCACCAGACGCACCCAATCCCGAGCTGCCACGTCATTACTCCCCGCCTCCCGTTGCAATCTAAGCATTCTGCTGGTAATGCTGTGGCTGTTACTGCTGCTGCTGCTGCTGCTGCTGCTGCTGTCACTGCTGCCGCTGCTGGTAATGCTGAGGAAGTTTCGGAGGAAGCTGAGTTTGGCCGCGGTTTCGTCTAGAGGCGCGTGCAGGAAGAGGTGTAAGGGGCGGTGGGAGGGGTGGGAAAGGTGTGAGGAGCGGTGTGAGGGGAGGAAGCGATCGGGGGAGCCGGGGGAGGGATGGGCGGAGGGCAGCAGCAGGTGGCGCAGCAGCGAAGGGCCCGTTGCCTCAAAGGCCCGCGCTGACCCCACCAGACACACTGCTATGGGCGGGAGGAGTGGCGGCTGGTGGAAGGGGAGAGTGAACCAGGGAATGCAAAGAGGAGGGGAGGAGAAGAGGGGGAGAAGGGGGTGAGGAGCTTGAGTGGCTCTTCTGTCCTCCATCGCCACTCTTCCCTCTCTGCCATCCACTCTTCACATTCAAATGTGGAACAGAAATTGCGCGAGAATGACAAGACTGAAGATCAGGGAGAACCCACACACTCACTCACCCACCCACACACACACTCACCCACACACTCACCCACCCACCCACACACTCACCCACCCACACACTCACCCACCCACACACTCACTCACCCACACACTCACTCATCCACCCACACACTCACTCATCCACCCACACACTCACTCACCCAGACACACAATCATTCACCCACCCACACACTCACTCACCCACCCACACAATCACTCACCCACCCACACACACTGTCACTCACCCAACCACTTAATCACTCACCCACCCACCCAACCATTCACTCACTCACCCACACCCCTCTCCAGTTTCCCTCCTTCCTCCCTCCCACACTCTCCCGCTCACTTCAAAACAATTCACTAACTCACTTTCTCGTTCAATAACTCACTACCTCACTCCCTCTCTCCCTCCTTCCCTCCCTCACTCACCCACATCATCATCCCATCCTTGAGGCGCCACGAGGTTGTCGCGCCACGAGCGTCTGAGCGGCCAGTGCACCGCTGCACTTCTCCCTTCCTCCCTCACTCACTCAAACAATCTCACTCAATCCCTCGTCCGCTCCTCCAGGTGCTACGAGGCTATCGAACCACGAGCGTCTGGGCAGCCAGTGCACCGCTCAGTCCCCCCTCCCTCATTCACTCCTCAAACACACTCACTCGCTCACTCACATCATCCCTTCCTCCAGGCGCCACGAGGTTGTCGCGCCACGAGCGTCTGAGCGGCCAGTGCACCGCCGAGAACGCTACCGTCAGAACGGCGAAGACTATAACGAAAGCCTTTGCTCTTAGAAGCACCATCGCGCCGCCGCGAATAAAGCCCGCGCGACCTAGGCGAATCGCCCTCCAGAAGTATCCTATGGTGGCGGGTGAAGGGTGAGTTAATGTCGTAGACCAATCGAAGGGAGGTGAGTGAGCTAACGGATTGATTCTGACAGACTCTGTTCCGGAGACTCCGAGTTTGAATCGAGTCGACGCCGATTTTCACCAATCGCTTCGGTTACGTAACGGCCAAGTGACACTCGCTGAGTGTGACTATAAACGCGTTTACTCTCTCAGGCACAATACGAAACAAGCCAGGCGGTTCGTCGCGCAATCTCACCGTCAGAAAATTCGAGACAGACCCCCAGTTCGGGCCTCTTTTGAAGATGCGAATAATCTGCCGGAATTGTCGGAACGTTTGCCCCTTTCGCAAGATCCCGGCGGACCTACCAGTTAATCGATTTTTTTTTTTCGTGCCTGGAAGTCGCGGTCCGAGCGATGTCAGACGATAACGCCGTCGGAATCTAAGCGGACAGACCAGGCCGCACAGCAGCCAGGAATCACAGCCCGAGCGAACAAGTAGTTCGTCCGATTCCACCACTCTGCACTAGTAGTGCCCGGTTCCGTTCCGCACTAGTAGTCTGCTGGTTCCGGATCTCTGGTTCGTCTAATCGATCAAGACCGCGCCAGGTTGTGATCGACGACACGTAGATGGCACAATCACATCACAACCTCGTCGAACGAAACGCAATCGCCCGTTTACAGTATGGCAAACGTCGCTACGGACGGGCATGATTGCGTTTCGTTCGACGAGTCACGACACCTTCTACGCACCCTTCTGCAATCTCTTCATGATTTCGATTGGTCCGGTGCTGACGGAGTGTAGCCTTGATTGCTCCGAAGAGGAACTTTGATTGGTCGGACGACGAATGCTGATTTGTTTGACGACGTCGTTCACGGAGTCCGGTTTTACTGAACATCCTGAGCTGCACCAGCTGGCTGTATTATGGCGAACGTCGCCACGGGCAAACTGTGTTTCGACGACACTCGACACCAGGCCTGTCGATTCAAGGGCATATGCCCTTAATGCCCTGAACATTAAGGGCTAGTTTCGCTCCAGCTCCAATGCGTCAAGTTTTAGATTCGCACTCCACCCGTGCCACTAAGTGCTTCGTTCGACCATTCCCCGGATGCGTTAAGGGACGAAACCAGGCCTTCCCCTTTATCTAAGTTTTGGTTTCCGACCGTAGGAGTCCCCCCCCCCCCCCCCCAGGCTGCCAGAGACCCCCCCCCCTCTTTCTCCTCAGCCTGCACGAGAGCGCGCCAAGTGTATTTTTCCCTTAGCGTTTTCTAGCAAATCTCGTGTGTGTAGAGTGTCTCAGTCAGCCTTGGAGCACCCGAACATTCTCTTAGGGCGTGTAGGATTTTATTCTAGGTTCAAAAAACAGGTCGAACGTTTTTTAGTTACCAGCTTCGTCAGTGTCGCGAAAGCCGTGTGACGGAAGTCTTTCCTTTGAACACTTGGCAAATGCGACCCAACATTTCCGAACTCGACTCGAGTCAATGCATAAATGCGGGCGCGTACAGTGAGCCGAACGTGTGCTGTTTTGCGCAAGTACGACGAGTGGCGAATTTGGCGAAAACTGCGATGCAATAAAACCTCCGCCGAAAACCACAGTCAGTATGTTGACGTGGCGCGATGTCTACGGAATAATACCTACATCCCCTACGAGCGGCTCGTCGCACCCCCTATAAGGTCGAACATTCAAATTCGAACTCGGGTGTGTGATTTTTTTGCGCGGCTCAAACTTCACGTTCAGCGGAAGTCGAACACTGTTCGGCTCAAGTTCAAATGCTACATTCGACAAAAAAATTGTAAACTTATCCAATTTCCAGAATCACACACGCCCTTAGTGTCCAATACATGCCCGGATTTCAAGTTTTCACTTTGGGGTGCGCCCGTGACCGTTAAGGGCGCCAAAACGCTCACCCACACCCAACCAAGGGTCAGATGGGGAGCTGGGGAGTCCAAGTACGAGCCCCAGAAACTTCGACAGGCCTGCTCGACACCCCTTTTGGAATCTCACGCATGAGTTCGATTGGTCCCGAGCATGACATGTAACCTTGATCGGTCTGAAGGTGAACTGTCATTGGTCTGACGAGTGCCGATTGGTTTGACGACAGTCACTGATTTCCCGCCGAGTCCAGTTTTAGTGATCAGCTGTCAGTCGACTGACAACTGCGATGCGATCAACCGTAACAATGTCACTCAAATGGCAGAAATTGTTCGCAATCGCCTTCAGGTGTCGAGCAGTCCATTCAATCCTGGCCTTGCCTTGGTAATATTTTATGGAAAGGATCGCATATGCAGTAGTTAGTAGTGAAGGGTTTCTTATGGAGTCTCTCCTTTGTCCCCATACGCGTTTTTTTCTGTCACCCCATACCTTTACGGCAAAATTCGACCCAAACGACTGCGACACGAATCTGGATCCATGGTTTTGACGGGTGATGAGATGATCACATTGGGACGTTTCTTTGTGCCAGGGCCGTTCGCTCACGAGTGTTTTGTTTCAAGCCCTAGAAAGTCCCGTAAGATCTTGGCTTGTGCCTACGATACGAACCCTAACTTTTGAGTCGACTCGACAGTCGCGTCACACCTGGGCTTGCGCCTCGGCCTCAATGGCTGAGTCAATTCCGAGCCTGGACCACGCGGACACGAGAACCCCTTCTCAGTCTACTCAGAGGCGAAGGCTCACAGGTTGACGGAACGAAATCCGCCTGAATTTCGGCCTCAATTCATCATGGCTCCCTCCCCGTTTCGCCTTCCCAAGTCGCGTGACCGCGCCGCTGGCGGTTCCTATTGGCTGCAACCGCGCTCGGGATTGCGGTCCGTGTGCCTGCTTGCAGCCTGCGCGGCGGCGGTCGTGCCGCTGCTTGTCTCCTTCTCGGCCTTGAATGCAACGAATCAGGACACTTTGGAGGTGACGTGAATACTTTTCTGGCGGCTCATACAGCCGCTCGTGCCGCCGCTTATCTCGCTGTGGGGGCTTGAATGCAACGAATCGGGAAACTTGTAGGAGAACATGGAGCGTGAGGTGAGATGAGACACATTGGTGCTCGATTTCGGGAATTAGCCAGGTCATCCACGCCAGTGAACCGTTACCAGTCCCAATGCTCTGTTTCCCTGTCCCCAGCCGCCATGCCTCCCCCTCATGGATTGTGTCTGGTGAGGTCAGCGCGTGCCTTTGAGGCGATTTGATCAGCTCTTTCATTACCTCCTCCGTGTCTTTCCCAATGGTCTCTTTCCTTCCCTGCCCCCTACCCCCAGCCCCCATCCCTCCCTCCCATCGCAGTGTGTCTGGTGGGGTCAGCGCGGGTCGTTGAGGTTATCCAAACAGCTCTTTCACTCCCCCCTTCGCGTGTTTCTCTCTGCAATCTTTCCTGCCCCCAGTCCCCACCGCTTCCCCTCATGGCGTGGGGTCGGCTCGGGCCTTTGAGGCAGATTGAATTAACCATTCTGTCCCTGCCCCCTGCCCCTGCCCCCTGCCCCCTGCCCCTGCCCCTTCCCCTGCCCCCTGCTCCCTGCCCCCTGCCCCCAGCCCCCCATAGCAGTATGTCTGGTGGGGTCAGCGCGGGCCTTTGAGGCAACGGGCCCCTCGCTGCTGCGCCACCTGCTGCTGCCCTCCGCCCACCCCTCTCCAAGTTCCTCCGATTCCTCCCACCCCTCCTACCACCCTGTACACCACTCCTCACACCTCTCCCACCCCTCACACCGCCCCTTACACCTCTTCCTGCACGCGCCTCTGGACGAAACCACTGCCAAACTCGGCTTATTCGGGGGAATCGAAGGGGGAGGGTTTGGGGCAGGGGGGCTTGGAGTCGAGGGTGTGACTATAGCGAGTGTGAGGATCTTCCCAAGCAGTGATTTGGACGAGACAGACAACCGGAAACGGGCGCTCAACTGGGAGTCGTCGCCTCAAGGCTTGCAGGTGAGGAGGAGGAGGAGAAGGGTGTGACTATAGCGAGTGTGAGGATCTTCTGCAACGGTGATGTGGTACGCTTTTGAGCATTCTGAAATGAGAAGGAGAACTGGAGAAGGAGCTGGAAGGAGTCGTTGCTTCAAGGCTTGTAGGTGACTGAGGTGAGGAGGATGTTTTTGAGTAGACTCAAAAACAGGAGAAGGCGCTGGAAGGAGTCGTTGCTTCAAGGCTTGTAGGTGACTGAGGTGAGGAGGATGTTTTTGAGTCGGCTCAAAAACAGGAGAAGGAGCTGGAAGGAGTCGTTGCTTCAAGGCTTGTAGGTGACTGAGGTGAGGAGGATGTTTTTGAGTCGACTCAAAAACAGGAGAAGGAGCTGGAAGGAGTCGTTGCTTCAAGGCTTGTAGGTGACTGAGGTGAGGAGGATGTTTTTGAGTCGACTCAAAAACAGGAGAAGGAGCTGGAAGGAGTCGTTGCTTCAAGGCTTGTACGTGACTGAGGTGAGGAGGATGTTTTTGAGTCGACTCAAAAACAGGAGAAGGAGCTGGAAGGAGTCGTTGCTTCAAGGCGTGTAGGTGACTGAGGTGAGGAGGATGTTTTTGAGTCGACTCAAAAACAGGAGAAGGAGCTGGAAGGAGTCGTTGCTTCAAGGCTTGTAGGTGACTGAGGTGAGGAGGATGTTTTTGAGTCGACTCAAAAACAGGAGAAGGAGCTGGAAGGAGTCGTTGCTTCAAGGCTTGTAGGTGACTGAGGTGAGGAGGATGTTTTTGAGTCGACTCAAAAACAGGAGAAGGAGCTGGAAGGAGTCGTTGCTTCAAGGCTTGTACGTGACTGAGGTGAGGTGAGGAGGAGGAGGAGAGGAGGACAAGCGATGTCATTCTGTCTCTGTTTCCTCCCTTCCAGTGGAGAAGCTACGTGATAAAGGTTGAGTTTTGAAACGTCTCAAAACTGTTTGTTCCCTTTCCATGAAGAAGCTTTCAGATTTCCTTTCTTTCCCAAAAGCAATTCCTTCTGTTTCGTCATTTCCTCTTCCCCTCTGTTCCTTGAACCCCCCTCTTTGAATTCTCCCCCATGCTATCCCTGCAGGGCCTGCTACAGTACTTCCGCCTGGTGGAGGGGTGCTGGGACATGATCCAATCGTTTGAAGCTACGTCAGCAGCACCGCCCATCCGCTACGACTGGATCGTGCGAGCCCGCCTCGACTCCCTCTGGACCGCCCCCGCCCCCATCCAACCCCCGCCGCCCGCCCCGCCCCCCGCCATTCCTCCTGTTACCACCACTGCTGCAGCAGCGGCAGCGGCAGCAGAAGCAGCCGCAGCAGCAGCCGAAGCAGCGGCAATAGCAGAAGCTGTAGCAGCAGCAGCAGACGCAGCTGAGGAGGATATGTTTGGCAGTAGTGGGGTGGGTCATGGCAGTGGGGTGGGTGACGGCAGTGGGGTGGGTGACAATGAGTTGGCCTACACGATTCCGTACGGGTCGGACTGGTGGGGTTTCAACAACCGGTTTGGGATGGGAGGCAGGCACGCGAGTGGCGTGGCGTTGAAGAGGCTGAGTGCGTTGGATAAATTGGTGGCGGTTGGGTATAGGTGAGAGGGGGCAATGGTGGGGTATTGCCATTGGTGATGGTGCTGTGGATGGGTTTGGACCGCTTAAATTTGCTGCATGGTGGCTGTTGGGTATAGGTGAGAGGGGGCGGTGGTGGGGATGATGGTGAGGGGGGGCGGTGGTGGGGATGATGGTGAGAGGGGGCGGTGGTGGGGATGATGGTGTGTAGATGGCGGTGGTGGGTGCAGTGCAGCAGCAGAGTTGCAGCAGCTGAGTGCGCTGGATAAGGCGGTGGCGGTTGAGTACAGGTGAGAGGGGGCGGTGGTGGGGTATTGGTGATGGTGCTGTGGATGGGTTTGGACCTTTTGAGAATTCTCAAAAGTTAAATTCTCGGACATTTTCCAGTGAGCGGCAGTACTTAGGTTCAGGCTAGAGCAAGTAGGAAAAGAAACTCGGACATTTTCCAGTGAGCGGCAGTACTTAGGTTCAGGCTAGAGCAAGTAGGAAAAGAAACTCGGACCTTCTTTTCCTACTTGCTCTAGCCTGAACCTAAGTACTGCCGCTCACTGGAAAATGTCCGAGGATCTGCAAAAGTTAAATTGGCTGCATGGTGGCGGGCGAGTGGGGTGGGCGTTGCAGCGGCTGAGTGCGGTGGACCGTTCACTCAGGGAATAGACATCTGCTGCCCTGTACTTTCCCCCAACCACTCTCCACCCCTTCACCTCCATCCCGCCAACCTCCCTTTCCCCAACGTCCATTCCCCCATCCTTCATTCCCCACTTGCCAGGCGGAGCAGGCGCTAGCTGCCATTCCCGACACGGCTCCCAACTGTCCGGGCCCGTTCACTCAGGGAATTGACATCAGCTCTCATCTTCTTTCCCCCACCCATTTCCAACCCCCTCAACCTCCACCCCCCCAACCTCCCTACCGCACCTCTTTCCCCCGCCTGGCAGGCCGAACAAGCTCTAGTTGCCATTCCCGACACGGCTCCCAACTGGCCAGGACCGTTCACTCAGGGGATTGACATCTGCTGCACACCTACCTAACCACTCTCAACCCCCCCAATCTCCCTACCACACCTCCATCTCCCACCTGCCAGGCTGAACAAGCTCTAGCTGCCATTCCCGACACGGCTCCCACAATAACTGGCCGGGATTGTTCACCCTGGGGATTGACATTAGCTCTCATCTTCGTTTCCCCTCCCCGCCAACCTCCACTGCCCACTTGCCAGGCTGAACAAGCGCTAGCTGCCATTCCCGACATGGCTCCCAACTGGCCAGGCCCGTTCATTCAGGGGATTGACATCTGCTACATCCACTTTCCCGACTTTTGAGGCGCCTCAAAAGTCTGCTACATCCACTTTCCCGACTTTTGAGGCGCCTGAAAAGTCTGCTACATCCACTTTCCCGACTTTTGAGGCGCCTGAAAAGTCTGCTACATCCACTTTCCCGACTTTTGAGGCGCCTGAAAAGTCTGCTACATCCACTTTCCCGACTTTTGAGGCGCCTCAAAAGTCTGCTACATCCACTTTCCCGACTTTTGAGGCGCCTCAAATGTCTGCTACATCCACTTTCCCACCCACTCTCCACCCCTCAACCTCCCCTCCAGTCTCCCAACCTCCCTACCGCAACCTTCCCTCCCCCACCCGCCAGGCGGAACAGGCGCTAGCTGCCATTCTTGACACGGCTCCTAACTGGCCGGGCCCGTTCACCCAGGGGATTGACATGCGCTGCCCCTCCATCCAACCAACCTTCATTTTCCCAACCTCCCCCAACCCCCCTCCCCTCCTGCCAGGCGGAACAGGCGCTAGCTGCCATTCCCGACACGGCCCCCAACTGGCCAGGGCCATTCACTCAAGGGATAGACATGTGCTCCATACACCAACCGTGGGAGGACACGTGGCAGCAGCAGTATGATGATGTCATGGGCGCTGAGCTGGCACGGCAGCGCCAAGCTGTCGTCCGCATGGCTGCTGACGTGGAGCTCTGCGTGCGATCTTTTGAGCGGGTACGCGGGGAGGGTGGTCTGCTAAATGGCTCATTGCTGTATTGCAGGGAGTTTTTGAGAATTCTCAAAAACTCCCCGCAACGCGGGGAGGGTGGTCTGCTACTAAATGGCTCATTGCTGTATTGATATCTTTTCTTGATATCTTTTCTTGGTATCTTTTCGCTTTTGAGAATTCTCAAAAGCGACTCAGATTCAGCCGGTTTTAAATTCCCTCAATTTTTAGTTTGTTGGAAGTTACCATTTCGGTTACAGAACCGATTGGTAAGAGCTCGATTCAATATCGGAGGCTCACCTACTGGGTAGGTTGGATAGGTTCGGTTCAGTTGTCCCTTGAAGTTTGTAGGGATAGGGTACGTGTCATGGTGGGCCCCAGTAGGGTCCGAGTTGGCAGCCCTGTAGGAAGTCGGGCAGATTACACCTGGGTAATAGTTTTACCTTGGGGAATTCGGGGGGGTTGTGAAGCTCGCAGGAGAGGGGTAGAAATTGGGTTAGCTTTTGTCATTTGTAAAACTCTTGCGCTGACGACGGCTCCGGCCGAAACGCGTACGCCTACAGTATTACCTGTGACTCATAGTAGTCCTGGTTTCTTACCACTCTCTTTTACTCCAGCAACTCACCCAACCCATTAGACGTATTGTTTAGCTAAAACCTTCAGGCGAATTCAAGCTTGCTGCGGTTCGAACCCTTTCAACTCTGTGCAAGAGGTCATCTTTTCTTGGTATCTTTTCGAATCAGAGGGTACCGGCTGGAACAGCCGAAGCGGCCCACGGCTGTGTGATTTACCTTCCTATTTTTCCCCCTTGTCTCTCTGTACGAGGGGCATTGGCTGCATCACATGCTCCCTTTCCCCAACCTCCTCCTCTCCCTCCCCCCCGCCCTTCCCCTCCCCGTCCCCATTCCCCCCCACCTCCCCCCCGTTTCTCCCCCCAGCTCCGCGCGCTCTCCTCTGTGTGGTCCGCGCCCTCACCCTTGGCTCTCTGTGAAGGTCTTTTTATCGCTGTACATTTCCCCCTTCCCCCCGCCTCCCCATCCCCCCCGCCTCCTCCCCTCCCCCCAGCTCCGCGCCCTCTCCTCTTTGTGGTCCGCGCCCTCCCCCTTGGCGGTCTGTGTGAGGGGACAGCTGGGCGAGGCGAAGCTTCTAGGAACCACCCCACGACAATTCGCCACTTTCACGCGCCTGCTCTCTGCCTCCAGGTGTGCTCCTGGCTCAGGTGTTTTTTCAGGTGGGTAGCTCAGCTGTTGTTTCACGTGGTGACTCAGGTGTTTCTTCAGGTGTGCTGGTGTAGGTATCTCTCTGGGCAGGTAGTGCAGGTGGGGCGCAGAGAACGGAGACATCCTGATACTCACGTGTGACCTTGCACCGACTTTTGAAGTGCTTCGAAAGTCGTCTTTCTCTCCGCGCTCTTGACAGTGGAATGGCTCGCATATATAATCCATAGAAAAGTCATGATGCTCATGTGTTAATGGGTTAAAGGTATGTCTTATGACATCGCCACAAAAGCATGACATGTATGGCATATCTCTTGTGTGGCAGTTGGGCAGTGTTGGCCACTGCTCAACACTGCTCAGCAGTGTATGCCATACACGGTTATCCATCGCCTCTCGGCCGCAACGGAACGAGATCGGCTTATTTTTGAGGCGCCTCAAGAAAAGTTGAGCAGTGTAGTGTTATCTAACGCCTCTTGGCCAGAATGGAAGGAGATCAGTGTTCGGAAAGCCTCTGCGCATTATCCTTATGCCGTGCGTACCCTGTGTGGCATGTGGCCAGTGTTGTGATCTCCGTCTCCTCTCGCCCGGAGTGGGACGCGGTTACCAACACCAACGCCACAGCAATTGGTGTTCCGGAAGATTCCCTGAAACATCTTGCACGTCTCTCTTATGCGGTGTGTATCCCGTGTGCTGTCCGTGCAGTGTTGTGATCTCCATCTCCTCTCACCCGGAGTGGGAGGCCGGCACCAATGCCACCAACACCACCAACGCCATGGTGACCGCAAATGGCAGAGAAGGGACGAGCAGCACACCAATGCAGGCGCATCAGAAATTTGGCGACAGCGAAACGAGCAGCAACAGCGGCAGTAGCAGCAACAGTGTAACGAGCAGCAGTATCAGCACCAGACGAGAAATATACAGCAGTAGCAGGAATAGCAGCAGCATCAGCAGCAGCAGCAGAAGAAAAATTGGCAGCAGTAGCAGGGGCAGCGGCAGCAGCAGCAGCAGAAGCAGAAGAAGAAGTAACAGCATGACCAGCTGGAGCGATAGCAGCAGTCGCATGAGTAACAGGGAGAGTAGTAGTGGAAAGTGGTGGGTAAGCAGCAGGAGGAGCAGGGACAGGAGGAACAAGGGCAGGAGGAGGAGAAGCAATGGTGGGGGCAGCGACTCAAACGTCAGATTGAGAAGGAGAGAGAGAGGGCGAGAAAGAGGGGGGAGGAGCAGAAGGGGCAGTCAAAAGAGGCGGGGCATTCGACGACTGCTTAGCGAGAAGGGGAGGGAGAGTGAGACTAGTAGAGGGCATGAAATCGACGGTGATGGTGATGATCTGCCTGGTATAATCAACGGTGGTGATGGTGACTCTGCTGCCCCTGATGATGGTAGCAACCCCAGCAGCACGGGAAACCAGTCAATAGAGTTACCAGTTCTGCCTCTTCAGAGAGAGGTGACTCTGACCTCCCGGTCGACTCAAAAGGCGGCCAGAAGCAACGGAAACCATTTTGAGGCGCCTCAAAAGACTTCCCGGTCGACTCAAGAGGCGGCCAGAGGCAACGGAAACCCTTTCAGACCATCCGCTGTCTCGCTTCTCCGAAGCGAAGGAGAGGCGAGGCGGGAGGGAGAGGGCAGGCAGGAGGGGAAGGCCAGGCGGGAGGGGAAGGCCAGGCGGGAGGGAGAGGGCAGTCACACAGCAGCAGAGAGCCCTTCCCCTTTCGAGAATTCCGAACTGGACAGGCAGAACGCAGCAGATAGGCTTTCCCCTTTCGAGAGTTCTGAACTGGACGGGCAGAAAGCAGCAATGACTCCGGGTACCTGGGAGGAGGAGCTTCTCTCCCTCTTCCCGTCTATCTCCATCCTCCACCGCCCTCCGTCCTGGCTGCAGCGGTGGCAGCAACCCTACAGCACGGGTGCTGGGGATGGGGAGAAGGGGAGCGGGGTGGATGGGGTTGGTGGGGAGGGGGAGAAGGGGAGTGGGGAGGATGAGGGTGTGGGTGCAGATGGTGGTCAGCAGGGGGAGGCGGAGTGGGAGAAATACACGCTTGAGGTTGAGGACGACCTGTTGTGGCGCGTGGATGTGATCAAGGTGCGTGTACAGCGGAGCATGTAAGAGATGCTGACTGCAGGTTTGGTGGGGGCGGAGAGGAAAATACAAGCTTGAGGTTGAGGACGACTTGTTGTGGCGCGTCGATGTATTAAAGGTTCGTGCCTTAAGGCACCAAAGAAACGGTGGGTGTACAAGCGTGAGGATGGGGGAGGGGATGGTGCTCAGGAGGGGGGGCTGGAGTGGGAGAAATACAAGGTTGAGGTTGAGGACGGCCTATTGTGGCGTGAGGATGTGATCAAGGTGCGTGATTACTTTTGAATCGACTCAATAGTTAACAGAGCGAGGAAACGAGCGAGTGTGAGGTTGAAGTTGAGAATGGGCTGCTGTGGCGTGTGGATGTGATCAAGGTGCGTTCTTTGAGTCGCCTCAAGATGTGATTTTATGTGCGCGGTAATGAGGCGAATTTTGAGGCGCCTCGAAGGTTGAGGTGGAGGATGAGATGAGGTGCTGTGGCATGTGGATGTGCGTGGTGATTTCATGTGTGCTGCCGCTGCTGTGCGTGTGCGCGTGTGCGTGCGTGCGTGCGTGCGTGTGTGCGTGCGTGCGTGCGTGCGTGCGTGTGTGCGGGCGTGCGTGCATGTACGTGTGCATGTGCGTGTGCATGTGTGCGCGCGCATGTGTGCGTGTGCGTGGTCTACTGTCATACATGATCTCTCGCGTCTGTGTGCCCCCATACGTGACTGGCTCTTGTGCAGCACAGGTGGGTGTGGACCATCTGGCCTGTGTCACCGAATCTAATGGTGAGTGCATCATATTCTGGACATTTGCTAATTGAGGTGTAGTAGTGCTGTAGCAATTGCTATTCAAGCTATAAAGGGGGGGTAGTTGGGTATTGGGAGAAGCGAAGGGTTGGTGACATTGGGGGGCGTAGGGCGCTGCGGGAGCAATTCCAGGGACATTGGGAGACAGGAAATCTGGCGAGGGCCAATCCAAGGCCTAGGCGGCTCGGGCTCAACCCATCACGCTGAGAATTGCGCGACTGGGTAGCAATGCACAAGAAGCCTAGCCTAGCAAAGCAATCTTGTTCTCTCGACTTGTTTACCTATCATAGCGGATTTCTGTTACCGTACTCAAGCTATCGCAGCTAGGTGACTAAGCCGCTCTTGGTAGCCATCCTGTGGGAGCCCGTAACTCTCACAAGTCGAGAGAAGTGCGCCGGCGATATGGATCGCCATGAGCTGCGGACGCAGCGTACGTACTCGCGGCGGGAGCGCTCTCCGTCGCGTATGAGGCGCTCAAGGGAGCGCGGAAGGTCGCCAACGCGCTCGCCGCGGAGGGCAGCGTATCGTGCGGATCCGGTGACGCCAACGGGCGTGCGAGGAGAGGGAAGCGGGGAGGATCTGCGCGTCAGATCGGAGCCTTGGAGGCGACCCGCAACGAGCAATCCGTGGAACCTGGCGGGAGGCCAGCACGGACTGGAGGAAGGGTACCACGATGGAGACGTGGAGATGGAATCGACGGGCGAGCTCGATGATGAAGAAGAGGGGGAAGAGCCCCCGCTTGTTCCTGGTCGCGGGAGACGAGGCATCGCTGGCGGGGAAGGATTTCCTGCTGAGCAAGGCGGCGGAAGACGTGGCGACGCCGGCGACGAAGATTCCCCCACTGCGCGGGGCGGCGGAAGACATGGCAACGATGGCGACAATGGATCCCGTACTGCACGGGGCGGCGGAAGGCGTGGCAACGCCGGCGACGAAGAGTCTCCCACTGCGCGGGGCAGCGGAAGGTGCGGCGTCACCGACGACGAGGGATCCCCCACTGCGCGGGGCGGCGGAAGGCGCGGCGACGTCGGCGACGAAGATTCCCCCACTGCGCGGGGCGGCGGAAGGCGTGGCAACGCCGGAGACGAAGAGTCCCCCACTGCGCAGGGCGGCGGAAGGCGTGGCGTTACCGACGACGAGGGATCCCCCACTGCGCGGGGCGGCGGAAGGCGCAGCGACGCCGGCGACGAAGATTCCCCCACTGCGCGGGGCGGCGGAAGGCGTGGCAACGCCGGCGACGAAGAGTCCCCCACTGCGCAGGGCGGCGGAAGGCGCGGCGTTACCGACGACGAGGGATCCCCCACTGCGCGGGGCGGCGGAAGGCGCGGCGTTACCGACGACGAGGGATCCCCCACTGCGCGGGGCGGCGGAAGGTGCGGCGACGCCAGCGACGAAGATTCCCCCACTGCGCGGGGCGGTGGAAGACGCGGTGACGCCGGCCACAACGGGTCACCCACTGCGCGGGAAGAAGGGAAGCAGGGGATCAACAAGAGGGATGAGGAAGAGCGGATCCGCCGTGGAAAAGCGCGAGAGGAAGGCGAAGAACACCGGGAAAGAGAGCTCTCACCTGCAGGACCGCGCGGAGGAGTACGGCGAGGGAGCGGCAGAGGAGAGGAGTGCCGATCGAAGGCGCGCCAAGGAGGCGGGACAAGTCAAGGGGCACCGGTGGGTGTCTTCCACTCACCTGAACCAAGGCCAGGGTATGACCGCCGACGACGCATGGCGTTGGGCGGGGATCGGCAGCCGGATCAGGAAAGGCGAGAAGAAGAGCTGGATGACGTGGGACGGCATCAGAGAGGACACCACGAGTGGGAAGAAAGGCGTGGCGGAGAAGGACGCTACAAAGACAAGGGAAGACGTTCACCGAACGGTTCAACAGCAAGGGAAGGAGGTCGGCTGCGAGAAGAGCGAGAGCGGCATCATCAGGGGCGGTCTCCTGCGCAGAGAGAGCGGCAATGGGGCGATCAAGAACGACGCAGGGGAGGTCAGGAAGGGTGGAGGAGGAGTCAGAGCCCGAGTGGAATAAGGAGGCCACGACAGTGTGGAGAAGGATCTAGCGGAGCGAGAGCGGCACGTGAAGGGCTAGAGCGGGTGCTATATGGGACCAGCACGGAGAGCAGAGGAGAAAGAGGAAAGCAGCGAGGGGCTGCTCAAACAGATCAGGGAGGCTCTGGAAACTGGGATGTGGGGAGATGGAGCGCGACAGCACAGCCAAGAGTGGAGGTGCCCGTACGCTTCACAGGGAACGAAGGTACAGGCCCAAGCCTTAAGAACTACCTGATGCAGATAGGCAACGTCAAGTACAGGTGCGATCGCAGCCGCATGGATCCCATCGACTTCTTCCTAAGCCTGCCAAACACATTGGGAGGGGAAGCAGAAACCCTGTACCGCATGAAGATGGGTGAGTGGCTGAGAAGGGCAGATGAGGACGACGAAGACCCGACGGTATTGTTCTTGGAGCGGCTAAGGAAGCAGTTCCCTGGGCATACGGCAGCGCGCATACGGGAGTTCCAGGAGTTCAGGCGTAGGGATGAGGAGTCGCTGCTGACTTACTATGGACGATTAATGAACCTGGCGGAAGATGTGGCATGCACGGACAGCAGCATGATCATCAGTAAGTTTCTGAACGGGTTGGACAGGGGACTGGCAGGAGGGCTGAGAATGAGAGTTTATGAGCTAGGGGCGGATGCATCACCAGAAGAAGTGTTCGAGTTAGCAGAAAGGGTGGAGCTGGCACAGAGGAAATACGAGGTGTACCTGCCAAGAGCGACAGAGAGAAAGAATCCCGCTTGGGCAGCAGCAATGGTGGCTGAGACAGGAGGAAGGGAGGAAGGACGGCAGGAGAGAGGAGCGGAGACATGCACCTGCCACCGGTGCAAGCAGCCGGGACACTTGATGAGGAACTGCAGGAATTGTGACACCTGCGGGAAGCCGGGACACCGACGCAAGGATTGCCCAGATGCACCGATCTGCGAGGTGTGCGGGAAGCGGGGGCATAGAGGCAAGGACTGTTACCAGCGCTCGGGAGGACAGCGGAGGACGCCAGAGGATATAAAAGGACAAATCAGCAAGCTGCAGGCGCAACTGCAGGCACTGGGAGGAAAGCCAGAGAAAGAAGCAGGGCTGTATGCGAGGGAAGACGATGACGAGGCAGAGGTGATAGAGGAGCCAAATCCAGAATACCAGTTCATGGTGCTGCGCAGCAGAGATGACCTGGGCCTGCGTAGTGAGGGCAGGGACGGAAGGAAAGAACAGATGATGAAAGAGAGGAGGCGGCCAATGAGCGACAAGGAGGAACAGCGGGACAGAACAAAGGAGCCTGGCCGGCACCCAAAAGACAGACTAGCAAGTCAGGCCACGGTGCTCATGGTGGAGCCAGGAGCAGTGATGGTGGGAGGAGAAAAAGCCAAGACAGCCATACTGGACACTGGAGCACAGAGCGTCATGCTGGGTAAGCGGATGGCACAGAAGCTAGGACTAACAGGGCCAGGACAGAGCGTGAAGAAAGGGATGCTGGTGATGACGGCAGAGGGAGGCGAGCCTCAGTGGTTACCCTGCACGAAAACACCCATAGAAGTGACACTGTTGCCAGGACAGGAAGGGCAGACGTGTCTCCAAGTGCCATGCGGTATATCGGAGTCGGAAGACTTTGATGTACTGCTTGGGACGGACCTGATATGGGGCGTGGGCATGACCATCTGCACATGGAAGGAGCAGGTGCAGTTTCGGAAGCAGTACTGGTCAAAGAATAGTGAGGTGAGGGAGTTACCGGTGCAGTTTGTGAGACAGGAACCTAAGAGGGCATACGCGGTAGGCGAGGCAGGGAGAAAGGAAGGGGGAAAAGCAGGGCTGGTCGGCAAGGCAGCGGCGGCAGGCGGATGGCAGGAACCAATAAGGCTGGTAGAACTGTTCGGAGGCATCGGTGCAGGCTTGGCAGCAGTAGTAAAAGCAGGGATAGCGGTGAAAGAGTGGGTATACGTGGAGAAGAACGAGAAGGCCAGGAAGATGGCTGAACACCACGCCCGTATGCTCCAGAGGGAGAATCCTGAGCTGCTGGAAGCAAAGGTAATAGACAGAGCAATGCGGAGGACAGTGAAGGATGTAAGGGGGATTACGCCAGAAATGGTAAGGGATTGGGGACCAGTGGACCTGCTGGTGGCAGGATGGGAATGCCAAGGGGTATCGAGGGCCGGCAAGGGAAGAGGGATGGAGGACCCCCGAGGAGCGATGCTGCTAGATTTACTGCGCATCATGGACTGGATCAGGGAGAGGCAGGAGAAGTTGGTATACCTGCTGGAGCATCTAGACCTAGAGGGAGACTGCAGGGAGCCGGTAAGGAAGGTGAGGGACCTGGTGTGGAAGAAACTGGGAAAAGGGGTGAGGTGCGACGCCGCGAGGTTGGGGGCACGCGCGCACAGGGTAAGGAGGTACTGGCAGAACGTTGTGCCTGACGAGCAGCTGCAAGAAGAACTGGACGGGATAAGGAGGGATTGGAGCAGAACGGTAAGGGATATCTTGGAACCAGGCAGTACGGCAGCGCCCGTGAAAAAGGGGAGACATGCGACACAATGCCCCTGCAACAAAGTGGGGGCAGAGCGCAGAGCATGGCCGACCCTAGTGGCCTATGAAAAGGCAGCAGGGTTTAAGATGGAAGGTGGGGAGCCAGGGGAGGGGATGGTGTATGATCATACGAAGCAGCAGTGGGAAGAACCTACGGCGCTGGAGAGGGAGCTGGCGATGGGGTATGAGGAAAACGCAACGAAGGCAAGTGGGGTAACAGAGCAGGAGAGGAGGCGAGCGCTAGGGCAGGCAATGGATGGGCAGGTAATGAGGTGGTTCGTGCGGAGGATGTGGAGAGGGGTAGTGTTGGAAGCGGAGCCAAAAGGGGAGGAACAGATGCGAGAGGTGCAGAAAGTGGGGGCATGGGTGAGCTTACCCGTGAAGGAGGAGGCAGAATGGGCGATAGGAGACACCATGGGAAAGGAAGGGAAGAAGGCACTGCAAGCAGTGCTGGCCAAGTACAGACATGCCTTCGCCTTTACGCTACAAGAGCTGGGGAAATGTACGGTGAAAGAAATGGAGCTGAAGCTGACTACAGATGAGCCGGTGTTCCAGAGGAAGAGGCGGATGGCCCCGGGGGATGAGGATGTCTGCAGGGAAAAATGCAAGGAGTTGCTTGAAGCAGGCCTGATCCAGAGGTCGGAATCAGAGTATGCCACGCCTACAGTGATAGCTGCAAGGAAGGATCTTACGGGGGAGGTGCTGAGCAGGCGCATGTGTGGGGATTACCGAGCGCTGAACAAGCTGACCGTGCCTGACAGGTACCCCATGCCAACAGCAGAAGAGATCTTCGACAGACTAGGGGAGGGGGAGATATTTAGCACGTTAGATCTTCGGCAGGGCTTCAATCAGATCAGGATCAAGAAGGAGGATGTTCGCAAGACCGCATTTCACGGGGCGGACGGTTTGTATGAGTGGCTGTTCATGCCTTTCGGGCTGCGAAACGCATCAGCCATATTTCAACGCGTGATGGATAGTGTATTGCGGGGGCTGGAGTGTGCGGCATGCTACATAGATGACGTGGTCATCTTCAGCAAAACAGAGGAGGAACATGTGAGAGATGTGGAGCGTACCTTGAAGGCGCTGGTAGCGGCAGGACTGACCTGCCACCCAAAGAAGTGTCGGTGGGGGGAGGCGACAGTGCAGTATCTGGGGTATGAGGTGAAGGGAGGCCAGATAGGGATTCATAAGGCTAAAGTTGCGGTATTGGACCGACTGCAGCAGCCCAAGGACAGGAGCGGATTGCGGGCGGTGCTGGGGTTTCTCAGCTACTACCGGCGCTTTGTGCCCAATTTCAGCAAGCGAGCAGTGGCGCTGAACTCCCTGTTAAAGGAGGACAAGAAGTGGGAGTGGGGAGCAGAGCAGGAAGGGGCGCTGAGGGATTTAATGGAAGCAGTACAGACAGCAACAGTGTTGCAACTGCCACAGGCGGACAAGCCCTTTTCCCTATACACTGACTGGAGCAGCCAGGGCATGGGTGCAATCCTCTGCCAGGAGCTAGATGGGGAGGAGAGAGTAGTGGCATATGCGAGCCGGAGCTGCAACCCGGCGGAGGCAAAGTACAGCTCGTATCACGGGGAAGGGCTGGCGGCCGTATGGGCGGTGAAGCACTTTAGGGTGTATCTGCAGGGCAGAGAATTCACCTTAATCACCGACCATCAGCCGCTGCAGTGGTTGATGACACATCAGGGGATGACGGGGAGAAACGCGCGCTGGGCGGTCACGCTGCAGGAATATGACTTGAAGATACGGCACAGGCCAGGGAAGACACTAGAGCACGTGGACGGGCTCTCAAGGAAGACACTAGAGCACGTGGACGGTCTCTCAAGGAAGACACTAGAGCACGTGGACGGTCTCTCAAGGAAGACACTAGAGCACGTGGACGGTCTCTCAAGGAAGACACTAGAGCACGTGGACGGTCTCTCAAGGAAGACACTAGAGCACGTGGACGGTCTCTCAAGGAAGACACTAGAGCACGTGGACGGTCTCTCAAGGAAGACACTAGAGCACGTGGACGGTCTCTCAAGGAAGACACTAGAGCACGTGGACGGTCTCTCAAGGAAGACACTAGAGCACGTGGACGGTCTATCAAGGAAGACACTAGAGCACTTGGACGGTCTCTCAAGGAAGACACTAGAGCACGTGGACGGTCTCTCAAGGAAGACACTAGAGCACGTGGACGGTCTCTCAAGGAAGACACTAGAGCACGTGGACGGTCTCTCAAGGAAGACACTAGAGCACGTGGACGGTCTCTCAAGGAAGACACTAGAGCACGTGGACGGTCTCTCAAGGAAGACACTAGAGCACGTGGACGGTCTCTCAAGGAAGACACTAGAGCACGTGGACGGTCTCTCAAGGAAGACACTAGAGCACGTGGACGGTCTCTCAAGGAAGACACTAGAGCACGTGGACGGTCTCTCAAGGAAGACACTAGAGCACGTGGACGGTCTCTCAAGGAAGACACTAGAGCACGTGGACGGTCTCTCAAGGAAGACACTAGAGCACGTGGACGGTCTCTCAAGGAAGACACTAGAGCACGTGGACGGTCTCTCAAGGAAGACACTAGAGCACGTGGACGGTCTCTCAAGGAAGACACTAGAGCACGTGGACGGTCTCTCAAGGAAGACACTAGAGCACGTGGACGGTCTCTCAAGGAAGACACTAGAGCACGTGGACGGTCTCTCAAGGAAGACACTAGAGCACGTGGACGGTCTCTCAAGGAAGACACTAGAGCACGTGGACGGTCTCTCAAGGAAGACACTAGAGCACGTGGACGGTCTCTCAAGGAAGACACTAGAGCACGTGGACGGTCTCTCAAGGAAGACACTAGAGCACGTGGACGGTCTCTCAAGGAAGACACTAGAGCACGTGGACGGTCTCTCAAGGAAGACACTAGAGCACGTGGACGGTCTCTCAAGGAAGACACTAGAGCACGTGGACGGTCTCTCAAGGAAGACACTAGAGCACGTGGACGGTCTCTCAAGGAAGACACTAGAGCACGTGGACGGTCTCTCAAGGAAGACACTAGAGCACGTGGACGGTCTCTCAAGGAAGACACTAGAGCACGTGGACGGTCTCTCAAGGAAGACACTAGAGCACGTGGACGGTCTCTCAAGGAAGACACTAGAGCACGTGGACGGTCTCTCAAGGAAGACACTAGAGCACGTGGACGGTCTCTCAAGGAAGACACTAGAGCACGTGGACGGTCTCTCAAGGAAGACACTAGAGCACGTGGACGGTCTCCCAAGGAAGACACTAGAGCACGTGGACGGTCTCTCAAGGAAGACACTAGAGCACGTGGACGGTCTCTCAAGGAAGACACTAGAGCACGTGGACGGTCTCTCAAGGAAGACACTAGAGCACGTGGACGGTCTCTCAAGGAAGACACTAGAGCACGTGGACGGTCTCTCAAGGAAAACACTAGAGCACGTGGACGGTCTCTCAAGGAAGACACTAGAGCACGTGGACGGTCTCTCAAGGAAGACACTAGAGCACGTGGACGGTCTCTCAAGGAAGACACTAGAGCACGTGGACGGTCTCTCAAGGAAGACACTAGAGCACGTGGACGGTCTCTCAAGGAAGACACTAGAGCACGTGGACGGTCTCTCAAGGAAGACACTAGAGCACGTGGACGGTCTCTCAAGGAAGACACTAGAGCACGTGGACGGTCTCTCAAGGAAGACACTAGAGCACGTCGACGGTCTCTCAAGGAAGACACTAGAGCACGTGGACGGTCTCTCAAGGAAGACACTAGAGCACGTGGACGGTCTCTCAAGGAAGACACTAGAGCACGTCGACGGTCTCTCAAGGAAGACACTAGAGCACGTGGACGGTCTCTCAAGGAAGACACTAGAGCACGTGGACGGTCTCTCAAGGAAGACACTAGAGCACGTGGACGGTCTCTCAAGGAAGACACTAGAGCACGTGGACGGTCTCTCAAGGAAGACACTAGAGCACGTGGACGGTCTCTCAAGGAAGACACTAGAGCACGTGGACGGTCTCTCAAGGAAGACACTAGAGCACGTGGACGGTCTCTCAAGGAAGACACTAGAGCACGTGGACGGTCTCTCAAGGAAGACACTAGAGCACGTGGACGGTCTCTCAAGGAAGACACTAGAGCACGTGGACGGTCTCTCAAGGAAGACACTAGAGCACGTGGACGGTCTCTCAAGGAAGACACTAGAGCACGTGGACGGTCTCTCAAGGAAGACACTAGAGCACGTGGACGGTCTCTCAAGGAAGACACTAGAGCACGTGGACGGTCTCTCAAGGAAGACACTAGAGCACGTGGACGGTCTCCCAAGGAAGACACTAGAGCACGTGGACGGTCTCTCAAGGAAGACACTAGAGCACGTGGACGGTCTCCCAAGGAAGACACTAGAGCACGTGGACGGTCTCTCAAGGAAGACACTAGAGCACGTGGACGGTCTCTCAAGGAAGACACTAGAGCACGTGGACGGTCTCTCAAGGAAGACACTAGAGCACGTGGACGGTCTCTCAAGGAAGACACTAGAGCACGTGGACGGTCTCTCAAGGAAGACACTAGAGCACGTGGACGGTCTCTCAAGGAAGACACTAGAGCACGTGGACGGTCTCTCAAGGAAGACACTAGAGCACGTGGACGGTCTCTCAAGGAAGACACTAGAGCACGTGGACGGTCTCTCAAGGAAGACACTAGAGCACGTGGACGGTCTCTCAAGGAAGACACTAGAGCACGTGGACGGTCTCTCAAGGAAGACACTAGAGCACGTGGACGGTCTCTCAAGGAAGACACTAGAGCACGTGGACGGTCTCTCAAGGAAGACACTAGAGCACGTGGACGGTCTCTCAAGGAAGACACTAGAGCACGTGGACGGTCTCTCAAGGAAGACACTAGAGCACGTGGACTGTCTCTCAAGGAAGACACTAGAGCACGTGGACGGTCTCTCAAGGAAGACACTAGAGCACGTGGACGGTCTCTCAAGGAAGACACTAGAGCACGTGGACGGTCTCTCAAGGAAGACACTAGAGCACGTGGACGGTCTCTCAAGGAAGACACTAGAGCACGTGGACGGTCTCTCAAGGAAGACACTAGAGCACGTGGACGGTCTCTCAAGGAAGACACTAGAGCACGTGGACGGTCTCTCAAGGAAGACACTAGAGCACGTGGACGGTCTCTCAAGGAAGACACTAGAGCACGTGGACGGTCTCTCAAGGAAGACACTAGAGCACGTGGACGGTCTCTCAAGGAAGACACTAGAGCACGTGGACGGTCTCTCAAGGAAGACACTAGAGCACGTGGACGGTCTCTCAAGGAAGACACTAGAGCACGTGGACGGTCTCTCAAGGAAGACACTAGAGCACGTGGACGGTCTCTCAAGGAAGACACTAGAGCACGTGGACGGTCTCTCAAGGAAGACACTAGAGCACGTGGACGGTCTCTCAAGGAAGACACTAGAGCACGTGGACGGTCTCTCAAGGAAGACACTAGAGCACGTGGACGGTCTCTCAAGGAAGACACTAGAGCACGTGGACGGTCTCTCAAGGAAGACACTAGAGCACGTGGACGGTCTCTCAAGGAAGACACTAGAGCACGTGGACGGTCTCTCAAGGAAGACACTAGAGCACGTGGACGGTCTCTCAAGGAAGACACTAGAGCACGTGGACAGTCTCTCAAGGAAGACACTAGAGCACGTGGACGGTCTCTCAAGGAAGACACTAGAGCACGTGGACGGTCTCTCAAGGAAGACACTAGAGCACGTGGACGGTCTCTCAAGGAAGACACTAGAGCACGTGGACGGTCTCTCAAGGAACCCGCCGTCAGCAGAGCCCGTGCATACGCTGATGATGCTGGCCACGCAGGGGGAGGCGGCGGCAGTAGTGAAGCAGAGAGGGCCGCAGGACATATGGGAGGACCCGGTGGCACTGCGGTGGATCAGAGGGGAGACGGAGGCAGATGAGCAAGTGGCAGACGGGGTAAGGGCACGAGGACACCATTACCGATGGTACCAAGGACAGCTGCAGCTGCAGTCAGTGGACGGGTGGAAGCTGGTGCCGGCACCACATGAGAGAGAAGGTGTGATTGAGGAGGTGCACAGTAAATTGGGGCATTTCGGGCATGAGCGCACAACTCAGCTGCTGAAAACAGGCTGGTGGTGGCAGGGAATGGGGAAGCAGGTCAAGGAATGGGTGAGCGGGTGCGAGGGCTGTCAGAGGAGCAAGGCCAGTTTGATGCAGGCAAAGCAGGAGTTGCAGTCATTGCCGATCAGGGGACTGGGGTTTAGGTGGTCACTGGACTTGGCTGGCGAGTTGCCACTGAGTAGAGGAGGGAAGCGGTACATCTTGATCATGGTGGAACACGCCAGCAAGTGGCTGGAAGTCTGCGCAATTCCAAGCAAAGATTCAAGGCACGTGGCCAGGGCGTTCAAGGGGCAGGTGTTATGCAGATTTGGGGCGCCCGGGGAAGTCCTTACTGACCAGGGAACAGAGTTCAAAGGGGAATTTCAAGCACTGCTGGATGAGGCGAAGGTGACACACAGGCAGACGTCCAGGTATCACCCCCAGAGCGATGGACTGACAGAGCGCCTGGTGCAGACCTTGAAGAGGAACCTGAGGGCGTACGGGGAGAAGCGGAAGAGGGACTGGGATGAGGAGCTAGACTGGATAGCGGCAGGGTATAGGTTCGGAAAGCAGGCGTCGCTGAAGGACTACTCCCCCTACAGTCTGTTGTTTGGGAAAGAGCCGATCTTACCCGTGGGAGCGCCAAGGGTGCTCACGGAAGTGGTGAGAGTGAAAGGGGCAGAACAGTGGGTCGCGCTGGCAGAAGCAAGGGCAAGGTACATGCGTGAGATGCTTCCTGCAGCGCTCGAGAACCTGCACACGGCACAGCTGCGGGATGCACATAGGTATGAGCAGCGGCAACAGCAGGGTGGAGGGAAGGCTAAGCCAGCAGTAATGGAGGGACAGGAAGTGTACCTGCGCAGGGCAAGGAAGGACACGTTGGACGTCGGGTTGGGGACAGAGAGGTGGAAGGTGAAGGAAGTAAGGGGATCAGGGGTGTTGGTGCTGGAGAATGAGAGGGGTGAGCGTACGGTGGATCACCAGACGAACACGGCGGCAGTGAAGGAGCGGCGACCTCAGCAGGAAGGTCCTGTGACACGTGCACGGGCAGCCCGAGCACGAGCACAGGAGGGGGCAGGAAGTGGCTGAGGAAGAACACAGTGTACAAGGTGTGGAAGGTAGGCAGAAGGAAGACAGGCGGGTAAAGACAGAAGACAGAGAAGACACAAGAGGGTAAGGGACCAAGGGGAGGAGGAAAAGGGTAACTCCGACACCTGGGCTACCCTCATGTAGCCTGTAGCGGTGCTGCAAGTGCTGATACGCAACCTCTGGTGTCTGTGTCTCCCCGTGACTGGCTCTTGCCCCCTTCAGGTGGATGTGGAGCATCTGGACCCGGCTGTCATTGCAACCTGGGCTACAGCCATGCTCGATGCATCTGCCGGGAACCCGCCGCCACCATCATCATCCCAACCCGCACCACCACCACCACCACCACTGCCACCACCATCCCCGCACCTCCTACCATCGCCCGCACCTCGCCCGCTCTCGGTGTGTCAGCTGCTCGTGTCGTTCCCCGTGGGCGAGGCAGCCACAGCAGGGAGAAGGCAGATAGACGAGCAGCTTGAAGAGGCTGGATTCCAGCTGGCGGTGTGTGTCGGCTCTCCTCCTGACTGGGACCACCAGTGCTGCTCCTACTTCCATGTGCATAACTGTGTCCGTTGAGCAAACTGCAGTGCAGTGCACAAGTGAGGCAGCCACAGCAAGGAGAAGACAGGTGGACGAGCAGCTTGAACAAGCCGAATTCCAGCTCGCCTTGTGTGTCAGCTCTGTGCCTGATTGGGACAGCCAGTGCTGCTCCTACTTCCATGTGCATAACTGTATTCGTTAAACACGGGGAACATGCCACCACCACAATCACAACCACCACACCATCACTGCACCTCATACCATACCTTGCAACGCCTACTATATTGCTCGCACCTCGCCCGCTTGCTGTGTGCCAGCTGCTCGTGTCGTTCCCCGTGGGCAAGGCAGCCACAGCAGGGAGAAGGCAGATAGACGAGCAGCTGGAACAAGCTGCCTTCCACCTGGCCTCCTGTGCCGGCTCTCCTCCTGATTGGGACCGCCAGCGCTGCTCCTATTTCCATGTGCATAACTGTCTCCGTTAAACACATTCCAATATCGAGGCAGCCACAGCGGCGAGACAGCACGTGGATGAGCAGTTGCAGCAAGCTGACTTCCACCTGCCCCCCTGTGTTGGCTCCGTGTCTGATTGGGACCGCCAGCGCTGCTCCTACTTCCATACTAGTAAATGTCTCCGTTTAACACACTCCAGTACCTGTGATGGTTTTTGAGAATTCTCAAAAACCTCCTACTTCCATACTAGTAACTGTCTCCGTTAAACACACTTCAGTGCACCCGTGAGGCAGCCACAGCAGGGCGAAGGCATGTGGACGAGCAGTTGGGGCAAGCTGGCTTTCGAACCTACTCAAGAATCACCTTGGGTGAAGCTGCAAGCAGGGAGAGAAGGCAGGTGGACGAGCAGATGGAGAGAGCTGGCTCCCAGCTGGCCGTATGTGTCGGATCTCTTCCAAAATTGGGACTGCCAGTGCTGCTACTTTCCATACTGGTAACTGTATCAATTGGGGGTCCCAGTATTAACAGCATTGCATGAGTCAAGCAGCAAGCAGGGTGAAGGCAGGTGGACGACGAGCAGATGGAGTTAAACTGGCGCTGGCTGGCGGTATGTGTCGGCTCAGTTTCGGATTGGAAGTGGCACAACCTGCTTGGCTGAACACCTTCCCACAGCATGCCTGCTCCTTGAGTGTATGTGTACTATTCATGAATTGGTTATAATACATTCTATCTCACAGGTCATCCAGCTAACACGCTAGTCTATGTCTTGTTCCTAATAATATGAAACCCACAGAAGGACTCGTTATCAGATACAAGGAGGGAACAATGTGGTACAGGAGGACTTGTTATCATATACAAGTAGTGCCAACTATTTCTCCTTACAAGGATGGTGCGGCTGTACTCTGAGCTGGTAGATCCTCCTTTGTATGCTCCGCGTTACTCGCCTGTTGTGGCTGTTTCTGCGACTCTACATCAGACGTGGTGTCGGTTACAGTCTCTTGTCGCATACGCATGCAGGTCAACGTGGTGTCAATGATAAATAGGAGGAGCGTCAGCGCGAACAACGCGAGGAGCACGGCTCGAAGAATTTCGTAGGCCTCCACTGCAATGGCCCGGAGAAAACAGAAAGCATTGGGAACGATCATTGCAAAAATCCTCATGGTGAAAAAAGGTGTGACGTGGGTAGGTTGGAAAAACAGTGACACGAAAAGTTATGGATTAGTGAATAGTGATGATAATGGGGAGGGTTTCGGCCAGTCCATCAAAACTCTCTTATAAGATAAAGAGCTCAAGCTGACTAGTTCTGGAATGACGAAGAGGAAAATTGCTGATGTATTACTTACTATAATGGTGAGAGTCAGCTATTTATGACTGGAGAAACCCACGAAAAGAGGTCACCAGCGAGTACAGCTGTTGTCTCCGGTAAGCAGATATAGTTGCGGTGGTTTCGTAGAACGAAGTCAGCGAATTGAAACATAGCTGTTACCTTCTCGTCAATGTATTCGGCTCCTAAAACATAACGCAATTGCGCATCTTGGCGAGCGATAGACAGACGGAAGAGAGGAGAGCTTGAACGTGTTCTTCCTGAACAAGACATGTGCTGTGGAGAGAGAATTCAGATGTCTAAAAGTGGGATGAGGAGATGTAGCGAGAAAAAAACGAGCAGAACAGGAAGTCAGTCGACTGGCAGATCCAGAATCCAGATTGTGGTGGTGAAGGGGTTGGTTCCACGAGGATGCGAGGGATAATTTTCTCCATACTTCGCGCATTAGTTCGCAGAACTGCCTCTTCTCTTTCGCAGCGTGTGTAACGCCTGGTATGGCATCGCCGTTCTTCGCATGTTAGTGTGTGCGGCTTGCTGCGAGCCGCAGCGGGACTTGCGGAGGCAGGGAATGAATTGGGGTGTTGGAATTATTGCAAATAATTTACAGTCTGCAACGAAGAAGACGTCGAGAAAAGAATGCTCCGCTACCTCATGTTACAATCTACATCTCTGTATCAGGGTATAGATTTTCCTTATATCATTAATATGCATGATATTCAAATATTTAGAAAAACAGAAATACCGCATGCATGCTTATCACAACTCGATCGGTGTGATTCTGGAAATGCACCAGTCATTTTTTTTGGCTCGAATACGTTATGTTCATTAGAGCCCATGTAGCTACAAATTGCATCCCACACATACAGCATCCCCACTGCTTCCCCTGGTTCACCCTACTAGGCTGATACTCTCGCCTCTTCGCCTGCTGGTGCTCCGTCTGCTGCGTCTGCAGCCTCTTTGGATGGCTGCGGCGGTATCTGAGATTCTACATCAGCAGGCGGGACATCAACGACTGCGCGACTGCGACAGCAGTCACAGTGAGCATAGCACATGTAGACGAGGATTCCGACAATCGCTGCGAGCGCGATTGCCAGCACAACTATGCGAAAAACGCTGAAATTTGCCACTGGTGGGCGCGCGAAAGTCCTCATAGCTGCGGAAAGCAATGGAAGTATAAGAATGTCAAATGTTGTAGCCTATAGTGAGGTTTGTCTTAGGGGGTACAAAACTTAGGGTTAGCTATATGTACCCCAACCAACATCAATGCATCATCCATTCCTCATTCTGACATGGTATCAGTTAGGTTAGGATCCTGTGGGATCCCGTTCCTCCGTTCTCCGTTCGTATCTCCCGAGCCTGATCCTACCTCTCGTTCGTACCGGTTCCGTTGTTACCGCGCCTAGTGCCGAGCCTAGCGCCCTTCCCCCCGTCGCCTAGCGCCCTTTCCCCCCCCGTCACGTCGCGCCCTTTCCCCCCGTTGCGTCGCGCCCGTTCCCCCCCGTCGTGTCGCGCCCTTTCCCCCCGTCGCGTCGCGCTCTTTCCCCCCGTCGCGTCGCGCCCTTTCCCACCGTCGCGTCGCGCCCTTTCCCCCCGTCACGTCGCCCTGCCCCGTCCCGTCGCCCTGCCCCGTCCCGTCGCCCTGCCCCGTCCCGTCGCCCTGCCCCGTCCCGTCCCGTCGCCCCGTCCCGTCCCGTCGCCCCTGCCCCGTCCCGTCCCGTCGCCCCTGCCCCGTCCCGTCCCCGTCCCGTCCCGTCGCCCTGCCCCGTCCCGTCCCGTCGCCCCGTCCCGTCCCGTCGCCCCTGCCCCGTCCCGTCCCCGTCCCGTCCCGTCGCCCCTGCCCCGTCCCGTCCCCGTCCCGTCCCGTCGCCCTGCCCCTGCCCCGTCCCGTCGCCCCGTCCCGTCGCCCTGCTCCGTCGCGTCGCCCTTCCCCGTCCCGTCGCCCTGCCCTGTCGCGTCGCCCTTCCCCGTCCCGTCGCCCTCCCCCGTCGCGTCGCCCTCCCCCGTCGCGTCGCCCTGCCCCGTCGCATCGTGCCCGCCCTTTCCCCCGTCCCGTCGACCCTACGCCCTGGCCCATCGCTCTAGCCCGCTCTTCCGCTACGACTAAGTCCCACCTGCACCCTAATTTGCCTCTTACCTCCTGCTGTTACTCGCCTGCTCGTTCGCGTTAGTTTTCGCTATGGCGACTCCGCGAGTTCTTCGTTTCGACGCTGACGGTAGACCTCTTGACTTTTCCGTCTGGCTTCTTCGTGCTCGCCGTCTGTTAGAGAGTCAAGTCCAGGGGGGCGAGACCCTCTGGTCGCACGCTACTGGTGACCTCCCCGAGCCCCCCGAGCCTGCCGCTTTAGGTCCTGCCCCTGACGATGCTGCTACGGCTCGCTTTGCCCGTCAGCGCGCTGACAGGACGGCTTGGACGTCACGTGACGCTGCGGCCTGCATCGCACTCAGCAGCCTCCTCCCTGAGTCAGAGGAGGTCCACTTCACTCAGGTTCGCACCGCTGCTGCGTACCTCACTGCGATTAAGGCCCGCTACTCTACTCCCGCTACTGTCTCTCTTGGCCGTCTTTTCCTCCCGTTCCTGTTTCCTGATCTCGCCTCGTTTGAGCGCTCTGCTGACTTGATCGCTCACCTCCGCTCGCTCGACGCTAGTTACCGCGCTGCTTGCACTGAGGCACAGCTTGCACTGCTTCCTCCCCCCATGGCGATTACTATCTATTTCATCGCCACTAGCCTCCCTGACCGCCTTGCCTCCGTACGTGACGCGCTCCTGCTGAAGCACCCTAGTGAGCTGACAGTTGAGGTCCTTGAGTCTGCGCTCAAGGACGTCGAGAGCAACCTTCGCTCGGTAGCTGCCGCCTCTGGTGCTGTGCCCCCCCCACTCTTCCACGGGTGCACAGTCCCGCAGTTACCCACCTTCACTGCCTCTCTTGCCACTGCCGCTACTGACGCGACTGCAGCTGCTGCTACGACTGCGTCGCGGTCCCGCGGCAAGGGGGGCAAGAAAGGTGGTTCTGGTGGAGGTGGAGGCGGAGGTAGCGGAGGTAGTGGGGGTGCTGTTGCGACTGGCGGTGGTGGGAGTGCAGCGTCTGGAGAGACCTCTCGTGCAGCGGCTGGTGACTCCACTGCGCCTGCTGGTGGTGGCGACGCCCGAGCTCGTCAGTCGTCTCCTGTACTGCCGGCCCCGCTAGGTGGAGCAGCGGCGTGGTACCAGGCTCAGCGTCAGCAGCGGCTTCAGTAGCACCAGCAGCCCCTCTCCTCCCAGCAGCCTCAGCAGCAGCAGCGTCAGCAGCTGGCTCCGGGGTCGGGGCTGCGTCAGCCCCAGCGTGGTGCTGCTTACCCTCCCTGCACCTATCAGGTTCTGACAGGTCCTCGTCGGGGCCACCCTTGTGGCCGCTTTCACCCCCCTGGTCAGTGCTTTGCTCAGCTCACTGACACGGTCCGGTTGGCCTACGGGGTTGGCGGTCCTGCCCTTGACTGGCTTCCTCTGGTTCAGCGCTACGGCTCCGCTCTGTGGGGCATGTCTGCTGAGCAGTTAGTTGATCTGATTGGTGCTCCTCATGCTATGTATGCTGTTGTTGACTCTAGTGTTTCTGACTCTGCTTACTCTGGTGTTGTTAGCTTAGGTGCTAGCCTTGCTCAGTTGCCTGTTGCTAGTGTAGGTTCTTGTGTAGACTCTAGTCCAGCGGCTACCTCAGAGGACGGTTCGCTGTCGTTCACGCTGGACTCTGGAGCCTCTCACTGCTTCTTTCGTGACAGCACGACACTTACGCCTCTTCCTGCGCCTGTTTCTGTGGCGCTGGCTGATCCCACTTCGGGACCAGCCACCGCGCGTCACACTACCACCTTACCACGCTGCTCCTTCTGGGTCTCTCACTGGGTTTCACGTCCCCTCGTTCTCCCGGAACTTGGTGGGCGTGCGACCCCTTGTGAGTCAGCACGTGGGTGTGTGGTTTGAGCCTTCTGGAGAGACTGCGGTGTGTGTTGACGGGGACTCTTACCAGCCCCTCGCCACTTTTGCTGCTGAGCCGGGCTCCGGTCTCTACACTCTTCACACTGGCCCGCGCGCTCAGCAGCGACTGCAGCAGCAGCAGCAGCAGCCGCAGCAGCAGCAGCAGCAGCAGCCGCAGCAGCAGCAGCGGCAGCAGCCGCAGCCGCAGCCACAGCGGCCGCCGTCGCAGCAGCCACTCCTCCCAGTTCCTGTCCCTCCCCCTAGTCTCCTCCCTGCGTCTCACCAGGTGGTTCCGTCCCCTCAGGTTGTCGCGTCCAGTCCAGTCGCTGCGTCTTGCTCCTGTCGGTCGCTTGCCCACCCCACCGTTCTGTGGCACCACCGGATGGGACACCCTTCTCTTCCACGTCTGCGTGCTATGTCTAGTCAGCGTCTGGTCTTAGGTCTCCCGCGTGTCTTGCCGTCGCTGCCGCTGTCTCTTGCACCACCGTGCGGTCCTTAGCGCCCACCCCGAAGATGACCACTCTTCGGGTGTTACTACACGTAGCAGCACAGAGAGACTACGAGTTACACTCTCTCGACTTCTCTACTGCTTTCCTTCAGGGCAGTCTTCACGAGGAGGTCTGGTTGCGTCGTCCCTCTGCCTTCACTGGCTCTTTCCCTCCTGGGACCCAGTGGAGGCTGAGGCGACCGGTTTACGGTCTTCGTCAGGCTCCTCGTGAGTGGCACGACACCCTGCGTTCTACCCTGTCTGACCTTGGGTTCCAGCCGTCTTCTGCTGACCCGTCGCTGTTCGTTCGTCGTGGCCCCACACCTTTCTTTGTTCTGGTCTACGTTGACGACCTTGTTTTCGCCACCCCTGACAGGGTTGCTTTGGCACACGTGAAGTCCGAACTGCAGAAGAGACACACCTGCACTGATCTTGGTGAGCTGCGCCACTACCTTGGCCTGCAGATCACCAGGGACAGAGCTGCTCGCACCATTACACTTTCACAGTCGCACATGGTGCAGCAGGTCCTTCAGCGGTTCGGGCTTCAGCACTCCACAGTACAGCGCACACCTCTTGCTGTTGACCACCGACTCACTGGACCCTTTCCTGACGAGCCGTTCGAGCCTAGTGGTCCCTACGCAGAGCTGGTGGGTTGCCTCATGTACCTGATGACTTGTACTCGCCCGGACCTCGCCTTCCCTCTCAGCGTTCTTGCGCGCTTTGTTGCGCCAGGGAGACACCGTCCTGTTCACTGGACAGCAGCTGTGAGGGTGGCGAAGTACCTAGCGACGACGTCAGGCGTGGGGCTAGTTCTTGGAGGGCAGCAGTCTGTCGTACTTACTGGTCACTGTGACTCCTCTTACGCTGACGACGCTGAGACTCACAGGTCTACTCAGGGGTACTGTTTCAGCCTGGGTTCTGGAGCTGTTTCCTGGCGGTCCACGCGCTCCTCTTCGGTCTCGACCTCTACAGCTGAGGCTGAGATCTACGCTGGTGCCATGGCGGCACAGGAGCTGCGTTGGTTGACCTTCTTGCTCACCGACCTTGGTGAGCGGCCGAGCTCTGCACCGACCTTGTTCACTGACAACAAGGCGTCTATTCTCCTTTGTCGAGAGCCACGACTGGAGAGCAGAGTGAAGCACATTCACGTCAGGTACTTTCTTCTGCGAGAGTTGCAGAGGCGTGGACAGGCTCGCTTTGAGTTTGTGGAGTCCGAGGCCAACACTGCAGACATCTTCACCAAGGCGCTTCCGCCTTGTGACCACCAGAGGTGCTGTGTGCAGTTAGGCCTTGTTGACACTGGTTCTCGTGTTGCTTAGGCTTGAGTGTACTGTTTATTTTGCTTTCTATATACCTCTGTTACTTCTTGGACTGGCCTTGTGGCCACTGTTGTTTGTGCTCAGACTGTGTGGTGACGTTGTGATCCACCCTGAGCTTCGTTTCTTGGACTGGTCTTGTGACCGTACTCGTTTGGTTATGCTAGACACCCCTCACTTAGGCTATTGGGGTGTGTCAAATGTTGTAGCCTATAGTGAGGTTTGTCTTAGGGGGTACAAAACTTAGGGTTAGCTATATGTACCCCAACCAACATCAATGCATCATCCATTCCTCATTCTGACAAAGAAGTAGCATCGGTAATCACGAGACGCAAAGAGAGTCATATTTGAGGAGGCCATCAAACACGAATACGAATGAAGACGAAGACGAAGAGCAAACGATGTGTCATCAGAATCTCACCATCAACACGACGCTTGATTCTTCGTTGCCGTTTCAAACTTCCCTTGGGTATCAGTACTGGTTACTGTTACTTGTGATGCAAGTATACAACAGCTGTTGCTGATTGGTCTAATACGTACTAGTAGTTCTATGTGAGCGCTCATCTATCGGGTGTGGCTGGTGAGGAAAACTTAGGCAGATTCTAGCCGATGAAAACGAGCAATGGTCTTTCCCTTGGACACGATCATACGGGCTGTATTACTTATTAGGCGATAGAAACTGAGGAAAAATAATACGAAAAACCGTTCATGAGAGATTGCACTAACACTGGGCTGTGTCGGTGGTTTGCAGAAAACTTTCGTCCAGTTCTCTGGCGAGTGGCAGATTCTGAAGTGAAGGAATACTATGGAGAGCGTTACGACGGCGAGAGAGTTTCGGCTATGGGAATTGATGTTGTGCCAGTAATTCGGTAGCGTTTGGGTAGCGTTGGTCTCAAATGACTAAGTGAGAAAACCAAGTAGAATTGTAATATCAACTATGAATACAAAAACAAACACACAAGATAGATATAGGCTACGGGGAGGTTTCACAAAGTTGCCGTGGCGCTGCGCAGTAACCCAACCCCACGAAAGTGGTGTGTGAGTGAGCGAACGCGCCTCGTCAACTTCCCAACCCAACTCAGCAGGGAAGTCAATGCCGGGCTCGCCAATTCTCCCAGCACACCAGAAATGGCGAGACTCACAGAGAATCACCCACAACTACCAAGACCACCCAAGAAGCACGCCCACGACTCCTTAAGCTAGCACCACCCAGCAGTGACTTCATTAGCGCCGTCATAGTCATTCGACGTCATAGGGTCGGTGCAGGGCCGCGTATAGTCTTGGTCGTTCATCGACCTGCCAAGTCAATGCACATCGTCGAGGGCCCTTGCTGTCGTAGGGCCCTCTAACATGAAGGTGGTGGAAGGATCGACTGGAAACAAGAGGAGCTTTTCGTTCGAGGACTGGTAATTGTAAAAAAATCCAGCTTCGTGCACAGCTTGCGGTGGGGCTTGTAGCGAACGTACTGGGCGACTCGGTTCGGCGTTGCCGTGATTGACGGCCAGCGTTTTGTCAGTATCGTTCCGGCTACGACAATGATTTATGTTTTGATTGCGGTTACATGAAGCAATGCTCCAAATATTCTGAAAAGAAGCCAAAGTCCAAAATCATTCACTTGATGTACTAAATTAGCGCAAAAACACAAATCTACGCAAAAGTCACTTCCCGCATGAGAAGCATGAATGCTGCTTCCCACGTTTCTGGCACGGGAGCTTATTACTTCTCGAGCGCCAAAAGATGCAAAAATCGATTTGTGACGTATATGTTGGTGGTTCCCCGTACTGGTTTCTCCCCAACCCCACATTCGTACAATACTTCACGACGAACATCGTCCGTACATTACAAAAATGTCGCCTTGATCGGCTTCTTTGTCTGCGTGAACCTAGGCAGGTACTTTCGCCGCATTGTCTGCTGGTGCCTTTCTCGCCGGGTTGGTTGGCTCGGGAGGCGGAGTTATTCGCGATTCAATGTCCGAAGGCAGGATGACTGGGTCTACCGCCGCCTTTGCGTTAATGCAAACGCAAGAGACGCTAAGGAGGATGAGGGACGAGAGGCCTGCAATGATAATGAATGATAGAGTTTTTTGCGATTCGACGTCCCTCGCTCCGAGAGCGCGACAGCCATAGATAATGAGGAGGATGAGGGATTCGACGCCTATGACGATCTACAATGTCAGCGCGACAATCCTGAGCTTATTGGTGGTTTTGTCCTCTGCGGGGTACACAATAATCGCCATCTGCTGACGGGGGTGTTGAGGAGGAATACGGAGGAAAAAATGTACGCAATTATCGTGGGATACATCAGCAGAATATAGCGCGTTGCTAAAAAACAAAAAAAAAAAACAAAAAAAAAGAGAAAGAAAATGGCATAACAAATTTAGGACAAAGTCGATGAAGATCGTTATAGCTCGTTGCTGTGACTGGAGTCGGTAATATAGAAAGAGGAGATGTCTTACCGTAACTTCTTGTCAAGATTTTTTATAGCCAACCAAGCCTTCGTTGATTGGTTGCGCTACCTGGAGGAATTAACGACGTCAGGCCTATGCTTATATAGTTCGTGTGAGCGCGCTGGTTCTAGGGTAAAGTGGGGAGAAAGCACAACGAGAAAGAAGCTGTGGAGATGTGGCTCGTGATTTGTGAGGGGAGGCTGGCAGTTGTGCTCTTTTCACACGAGAAGAAACGGGCTAAGTCGATAAAACGCGAAGATGAGCGAACTTTCGGAACCAAGCATAACAGCGAAACTGGGTTGAACGACTTGGAAAATTTTAGAGCTGCATTGCAGCACTCGATGACGACGTGTGGCGAAGCTGATTGCCTACGTGGTGTAGGATGCGACAGAAGCTTGTCGACACTCTGTAACAGTATGGATTTGGCGAATAAGATGGCACGGATTTCGTGGTGGGACAGCTCGACTTGTACGGAATCGCGTTTCTCTGGCGCTGGGGCGGTTCGGCTCGTCGTTGCCGTGTTTGACGGCGAAGGTGCCGGGCAATTATTTCTGCTACAGTTGAGTTACTGAAACCATTATCCACGATTATCTGCCACCATTCGAATCAGAAGTGCGGCTTATAACGCATCCTAAACACTGGATTGATTTTCGCAAGGCTAGCGCAATTTTGTCCACTTCGGTCAGCTATCGGAGAATGAGCATCACGGTTAGGAACAAATTGGTAACAATCACTGCCCTCACTTGTCGTGAATATCGTTCTTTCGCGCACCAGGTTGTACCAGCGAAGATTACACAATAATATATTTCGATTTGGTATGGCGAAGGGTAACAAGAGTAAGCGAAGGGCGGCGCAAAAGAGGCACGTTGCCGCAGGCGACTTTCTGGAGGAATTCCGGCGGCAATCCCTAGAGGCCGCGGAGGAACTTTCTCGGCAATCCCTAGAAGCCGCACATGCCGACGCTAGCGATTTGGGTACAGATGTCGCTGCTTCTCTAGCGAAACTCGACGCCCGCAGCAACGGTGGCATCCGTGGTGGTGATCTAGCACGGCAGGGCAGCAAAACGGGCAACAAAACGGGCAGCCAAACGGGCAATCTCCTCGTGGAGTTCCACTGCCACAGCACGTGTAGCGACGGGTCGCTCTCCCCAGCTCAGGTCGTCAGACGAGCCGCGACGCTAGGGGTGGGTGATATCTGGCGCATGGTGTAGGCTATCATGGGGCAGGCGACACCTAGGGAAGGTTGCACCTGAGACCGACAGACAGGTTGTTTCGCCAGCAGCTCACAGGGGCCAGCCGAGGATTAGGTGACTCTTAGGAGTAGGCAGCCGGTTTGGGAGACCGCAAGTCGGCACTCTCTTTAGAAATGCATTCCCTAAACCCTAAATCTGATGCATTATGCATTTACTATACCTTAACACCCGAAACCCTGATTCATTTCCCCCCCCCCCCCCCCCCCCCCCCCCCCCCCCCCCCGCTTCCCCTCATTTCCTTCTCCTTCCACTTTCCTTCACCTTCCACCATGCCACACGTCAGGTGCGCATTCTCGCCCTGAATGACCATGGCAGCATGGCAGAGGCGGCAGCGGCTTAGGCGACGGCAGCAAGAGGAGTTACCCGTTCCTCCTCTTCCCCACACCATCTTCCCCCTTCCCCCTTTATCCTTCCACCTTCCACCTTCACCACTCTTCCGCATTCTCTCTCTCTGATGGTTCATGACAGTATGGCAGCAGCGGCAGAGGCGATGGCAGCAGCGGTGGAAGCGACTTTTGAGTTGACTCAGAAGGCATCTCTGATGGTTGGTTCATGTCTTGACAGCATGGGAGGTGTGTGTGGCAGGGGCGACGGCAGCAGTGGTGGAAGCAGCTTCCCCCCTCTGCTCTTCCCCACATGCTCCTTGTCTTTCTAATTCCCCCTTCCCCCTTCACCCACCCCTCAGGTGCGCATTCTCGCCCTAACAGACCATGATGACAGCATGGCAGGGGCAATGGCAGCAAGAGGAGTTTCCTAGGTGACTTTTGAGTCGACTCAAGGTGACTTTTGAGTCGACTCAAGGTGACTTTTGAGTCGACTCAAATGGCAGCAAGAGGAGTTTCCGCTCTCTTCTCGTTCCCACAGCTTTCTTTCACCTTTCACCTTTCCCACTCTTTATCCCTCAGGTACGCATTCTCCCTTAACAGACAGCATGGCAGGGGTACGCATCCCTTTTACATGACAGCATGGCAGGGGTACGCATCCCTTTTACATGACAGCATGGCAGGGGTACGCATCCCTTTTACATGACAGCATGGCAGGGGTGGCAGAGGCAACGGCAGGAGTCTCCCCCTCCTCCACTCATCTATCGCCTTGTGGCATGGCATGGTTCCCCCTTCCACTCCCCCACCCCTCAAGTGCGGATGCTCGCTTTAACAGACCATGGCAGCGTGGCAGGGATGGCAGGGGCGGCAGCAGCAGGAGCACCATTCCTTTTCTTCCCTTCCCCCTTCCACCGTCCACTCCCCCACCCACCCCTCAGGTGCGCATTCTCGCTCTAACAGACCACGACAGCATGGCAGGGATGGCAGAGGCGGCCGGCAGCAGCTAGATGATTTTTCCCTCTCTTGTCTTCCCCACCACACCCTCCCCCCTAAAACATTTCTCTCCCACCCACCCCTCAGGTTCGCATTCTCGCTCTAACAGACCATGACAGCATGGCAGGGGTGGCAGAGGCGACGGCAGCAGGGCGGGAGGTGGGAGTGTGCGTGATTCCCGGGGTGGAGGTCAGTGCTTACTACGACTGCCACACTCCAAAAGGGGCAGGCGGGGTGGGTGCTGGCACTGGTACGAACGGAAGAGGGGAAGAGGGGAAGGAAATAGGGGCAAGGGGGGCTGGTGCAAATGTCTCGGTGTCTGGAGAGGGGATGGAAGAAGAGGAGGGAGGGGAGGAGAGAGGTGGGGACGAGAGGGGAGGGGTCGAGAGGGGAGGCGAAGCGAGGAGGGAAGGTGAGGTAGAGGGGGTGAGAGAGGGGAGGGGTGGTCAAGGGGTGCATGTGTTGGGGTACTTTCCTCCCTTGGGGCTGCGAGAGAGGTGGGAGAGTGTGCGGAGGGGGGTGAAGGGGGACGGATGTGGAAGGGAGGAGGGGAGAGAAGGGGAGGAGGAAGGAGAGGGTGGGGAGGAGGGAGAGGAGGGAGGGGAGGGGGAGGGGAAGAAGCAGCGAGTCAGTGACGATGTGAATGGAGGAGAGGAAGAGGAGGAGCGAGGAGTTAAGTCAGCATGTCAAGAGGGTGAAGAGGGCGCAGCAGAAGGCACAGAGAGCGCAGTTGGGAGTGTAGTTGGGAGTGCAGGAGGGGATAAGGCAGGAAGGGAGGGCACTGCAGGAGGGGAGGGCACTGCAGGAGGGGAGAGCAAGGCAAGAGATGGACTTGAAAAGCTGGTGGGGGTGTTGGAGGGGATAAGGGAAGGGCGGCACATGCGGGCGGCAGGCATGGTGCAGCGGCTGCAGCAGCTGGGCGTGGGCGTGACTATGGCGGATGTGACTCAGGTTAGAGACGAGGGTTGGGTGGGAGGAGAACAGAGAGGGTACGATAGACGGTGGACTTAAGAGAGCTGGTTGGTGTGCAAGGGAGGTGGCAAACAGGCAGGCATGGTGCAGCGGCTGCAGCAGCTGGGTGTGGGTGTGACTTTGGCAGATGTGATTCAGGTGAGGGGGGTGAGGGATGGGATGGGTTGGGGCATTATCGAGTTCAAATTGCAGATATTGGAATCGCTCTATTGGATGGCATGGGGGGATGGAATGGGGGATGTACCTATGGACCTATGGTGGTTGGAACAATGGACAATCTTGGAAGAGGGAAATTGAAGCGGTATCAATTTTGTGATTTTTGGGTTGGCGCAAATCAGTGGCAGGTTGGGCTATCTTACTTGGGGGAGAGTTCTCTTGCTGAATTAGTGCCAGGTTGGGAGTGACTGGCAGATACTTGCATTTCTCCCGGCTATGCGTATTGACCCCCCTCTCTCCCCCTGTTTCCAATCTCCCACCCTTCATTTTCCCCACCAGCAACTGGATGATCCCAAGATGGCGCCAGGCAGGGTGCATGTCGCCAGGGCGCTGGTGGCGGAGCGAGCAGTGGGGGCTTAATAGCACTTGTAATCCCCCTTCCGCCCCTTTCCCCTTTCCCTGATTATCCCCCTTCATTTTCCCCTCAAGCAACTGGACGATCCCAAGACAGCACCAGGCAGGGTGCACGTGGCGAGAGCGTTGGTGGCAGTGCGGGCAGTGGGGGACATGGAGGAGGCGTTTCAGAAGTACATAGGGGACCATGGGCCGGCGTATGTGAGGTGCGAGTGTGTGTAATTGTGCATGCTTGAGAGCAGGGTTGTGTAGTGCGGGCGGGCAGTGCGAGCAGTGGGGGACATGGAGGAGGCATTTCAGAAGTACATAGGGGACCATGGGCCTGCTTATGTGAGGTGCGAGTGAGAGAGAGTGAGACTCAAGCCACCACTATGGTGCGGGCAGTGCTGGCAGTGCAGGCAGAGGGGGACATGGAGGAGGCGTTTCAGAAGTGCATTGGGGACCATGGGCCGGCGTATGTGAGGTGAGCGCTTGGGAGCAGGGCGTTTCAATGCTGCATCGGGGGAAGCGCATTTCTTTCACTCCAACAAGGCAGTGCGGGCAGTGGTGGCAGTGCGGGCAGTGGTGGCAGTGCGGGCAGTGGTGGCAGTGCGGGCAGTGGTGGCAGTGCGGGCAGTGGTGGCAGTGCGGGCAGTGGTGGCTGTGCGGGCAGTGGTGGCTGTGCGGGCGGTGCGGGCAGTGGGGGACATGGAGGAGGCGTTTCAGAAGTGCATAGGGGACCATGGGCCGGCTTATGTGAGGTGCGAGTGAGAGAAGAAGAGGGAGGAAAGAGGAGCGGACTCACCGTGGGGATGACAGTGAGGGCAGTGCGGGCAGTACGGGCAGTGCAGGCAGTGCAGGCAGTGGGTGGGAGAGGCGTTTCAGAAGTACATAGGGGACCATAAGCCGGCTTATGTGAGGTGCGAGAGTGCGTGAGTGTGTAAAGCATGTGGGGCATGTGGGGCATGTGGGGCATGTGGGGCATGTGGGGCATGTGGGGCATGTGAGCTGTGGAAGTCGAACAGGTGGGCTGCGGAGGCCTTATTTCCATCAATCTCTTGTTGTTTAGGACAGAGAAACAAACCCCATGAGATGACGATGGTAGAAAGGAGCCTGGTGCTGCGCTAGCTGAGAACGTTTCTTAGAGAGCCAGTACGAATCAACTCTTCACTATAGAATCAGAACATTGTGTAAACTGGTTTCGGCTTTGAAAAGCCTTCATCAGTACAAGCCTGAGACTAAAGATCTGAGAGGAAGCAGACTGACTAAAGTACTCTACGATCCAGCTAGGCTAACCAGGACGATGTCGGAAATGAAAGGCGAATGTGAGATGAGGCATCGAAGCGAGCAGACAGCTTCAACCCAACCCCGAGGAGACAAAATTGGAGTTTTCAGGGTGGTTTGTAACCGAGGTCAAAGATGTGGGGTAACCACATTGTCACGCGGATGGATCGCTGCGGCAGGTCGCAACTTCGACTGTATCAATCTTTGGCGTAAGCGGGACGGTAACCTCCACGCTAACAGGAATCTACAGGAACCAGCAAAAATATAGTTACGTGATAAAAGAATTGTTTTGAGACGTCTCAAAACAATTCTTTTATCACGTGGCATGTGAGGCATGTGAGGCATGTGAGGCATGTGAGGCATGTGAGGCATGTGAGGCATGTGAGGCATGTGAGGCATGTGGGGCTCTTGCCCTTATACACTTGCCAACCCGTTTTTCCTTCCTGGGCTCTGATCTGACCTGATCTGATCTGATCTGATCTGGTCTGATCTGATCTGATCTGATTCGACCTGATCTGATCTGATCTGATCTGATCTGATCTGATCTGATCTGATCTGATCTGATTCGATCTGATCTGATCTGATTCGATCTGATCGGATCTGATGCCCTCCGTCTTCCCCGTCTGCCCTTTGCACCCTGTTTCTCACCCCAGGGGCTTCAACATTACAGTGGCTGAGGCCATACGCGTTATAAGCAAGGGCCAGCCTGCCAGGCAGTTTTTAAGGTATAATGCAGTGAGGGCCCAACTCCTGTGTCCCCCTCTGCCCTTTTGCACCCCTCTTTCTCCCCTCAGGGACTCCAAGTACACGTTAATGCGAGGGCCATGCAGGGCAGAAGGTAGAATCAAGGGAGGAGCCACTCCTGTGTCCTCCTCTGCCCTTCTGCACCCCCCTTTTTCTCCCCGCAGCGGCTCCGAGTTCCCAATGGCTGAGGCCGTACGCGTTATAAGCGAGGGCCAGGCAGGGTAGAAGGTATAATCCAGTGAGGAGTCAACTCCTGTATCCTCCTCTGCCCTTTTGCAACGCCATTTCTCCCCATAGGGGCTCCGAGATCCCAGTGGCTGAGGCCGTACGCGTTATAAGTGAGGCAGTGCAGCAGTAAGAGCAGCCAACACCTTCCCACCGCTTCTGCACACTTGTCTCTCATCCCAGGGGCTCCGAGATCCCTGTCACTGAGGCCATACGCGTCATAAACGAGGCAGGGGGGGCGGCAGTGTTGGCGCACCCATGGACTATACCGGAGAGCGCACTAAGGGGGATGCTGAAGCGGGTGGCAGGCGCTGGGCTGGTGGGCATGGAGGTGTATCGAGGCAAGGAGATCCAGGAAGGTGGGTTGTGATGGGGTTTTCCCCCCTGACATTTGGGTTTGCACCTGAGTCATCAAAAGCCTGGGTGGTGTGGTGGGCGCTGGGCTGGTGGGCATGGAGGTGTATCGAGGCAAGGAGATCCAGGAAGGTGGGTTCCGAAATTCAGGAGGTGGTGTGGGGTGAGAGCAAGAGAGATCCTAGAAGGTGGGTGTGCTTGCCTCAAAGAAGGCTTTGGAAAGGAGCTGGGCTTGTGGGCATGGAGGTGTATCGAGGCAAGGAGATCCAGGAAGGTGGGTTGTGATGGGGTTTTCCCCCCCTGACATTTGGGTTTGCACCTGAGTCATCAAAAGCCTGGGTGGTGTGGTGGGCGCTGGGCTGGTGGGCATGGAGGTGTGCGTGCCGAGGGAAGGAGATCCAGGAAGGTGGGCGGTGCTAAGTGTTTTTCTTCTGAGGTTCAAGGAGTTTCAGGAAGGTGAGTCCTGAAATTCGGGTGGCTGGTCGATGGTGGGTGATGGATATTGGATGGTGGGTGGGAGTTTCAAAGATTTAGGAAGGTGGGTGATGTGCGCCTCTGACAAGGGCGCTGGGCTGGTGGGCATGGAGGTGTGTGTGCCGAGGGAAGGAGAAACAGGAAGGTGGGTGGTGCTTCAAGATTTGCCTTCTGAGGCGCAGGAAGGTGGGTGGTGCTGAGGGGTGCAGTTGAGTTATCAAAAGCCTGGGCTGGTGGGCATGGAGGTGTAGCGAGGGAAGGAGATTCAGGAAGGTGAGTTTTGACATTGGGATTGGTGGGTGGGGAGGGAGGGAGCGCTTCAGTGACCCTGGAAGGTGGGTTGTGCTTGCCTCAGAAAAGGCATGGGAATTGCGCTGGGCTGGTGGGCACGGAGGTGTGGCGAGGGAAATATGTTCAGGAGGGTGTGTGGTGAGTGCTGTGCCTCCCTACTGCTTAGTGTGTTGCCCCTGCCTGAGGCGCCGCAAAAGGCTGGTGGGCATGGTGGTGTAGCAAGGGAAGGATATTCATGAGGGTGGGAGGTGGTGAGTGCTTCAGGGAAAGATGGGTGGTGATTGGCTTGAAAAAAGGCCTTGGAAGGGCGTTGGGCTGGTGGGCATAAGGTGCATTGAGGGAAGGGAAGGAGATGCAGTAAGGTGGGTGGTAAGTGACTTTACTAGGGCATTGAGAATATGGGTGCTTCTGAGTGTGTTACCTTCTGTGCTTCTGAGTGTGTTACCTTCTGTGCTTCTGAGTGTGTTACCTTCTGTGCTTCTGAGTGTGTTACCTTCTGTGCTTCTGAGTGTGTTACCTTCTGTGCTTCTGAGTGTGTTACCTTCTGTGCTTCTGAGTGTGTTACCTTCTGTGCTTCTGAGTGTGTTACCTTCTGTGCTTCTGAGTGTGTTACCTTCTGTGCTTCTGAGTGTGTTACCTTCTGTGCTTCTGAGTGTGTTACCTTCTGTGCTTCTGAGTGTGTTACCTTCTGTGCTTCTGAGTGTGTTACCTTCTGTGCTTCTGAGTGTGTTACCTTCTGTGCTTCTGAGTGTGTTACCTTCTGTGCTTCTGAGTGTGTTACCTTCTGTGCTTCTGAGTGTGTTACCTTCTGTGCTTCTGAGTGTGTTACCTTCTGTGCTTCTGAGTGTGTTACCTTCTGTGCTTCTGAGTGTGTTACCTTCTGTGCTTCTGAGTGTGTTACCTTCTGTGCTTCTGAGTGTGTTACCTTCTGTGCTTCTGAGTGTGTTACCTTCTGTGCTTCTGAGTGTGTTACCTTCTGTGCTTCTGAGTGTGTTACCTTCTGTGCTTCTGAGTGTGTTACCTTCTGTGCTTCTGAGTGTGTTACCTTCTGTGCTTCTGAGTGTGTTACCTTCTGTGCTTCTGAGTGTGTTACCTTCTGTGCTTCTGAGTGTGTTACCTTCTGTGCTTCTGAGTGTGTTACCTTCTGTGCTTCTGAGTGTGTTACCTTCTGTGCTTCTGAGTGTGTTACCTTCTGTGCTTCTGAGTGTGTTACCTTCTGTGCTTCTGAGTGTGTTACCTTCTGTGCTTCTGAGTGTGTTACCTTCTGTGCTTCTGAGTGTGTTACCTTCTGTGCTTCTGAGTGTGTTACCTTCTGTGCTTCTGAGTGTGTTACCTTCTGTGCTTCTGAGTGTGTTACCTTCTGTGCTTCTGAGTGTGTTACCTTCTGTGCTTCTGAGTGTGTTACCTTCTGTGCTTCTGAGTGTGTTACCTTCTGTGCTTCTGAGTGTGTTACCTTCTGTGCTTCTGAGTGTGTTACCTTCTGTGCTTCTGAGTGTGTTACCTTCTGTGCTTCTGAGTGTGTTACCTTCTGTGCTTCTGAGTGTGTTACCTTCTGTGCTTCTGAGTGTGTTACCTTCTGTGCTTCTGAGTGTGTTACCTTCTGTGCTTCTGAGTGTGTTACCTTCTGTGCTTCTGAGTGTGTTACCTTCTGTGCTTCTGAGTGTGTTACCTTCTGTGCTTCTGAGTGTGTTACCTTCTGTGCTTCTGAGTGTGTTACCTTCTGTGCTTCTGAGTGTGTTACCTTCTGTGCTTCTGAGTGTGTTACCTTCTGTGCTTCTGAGTGTGTTACCTTCTGTGCTTCTGAGTGTGTTACCTTCTGTGCTTCTGAGTGTGTTACCTTCTGTGCTTCTGAGTGTGTTACCTTCTGTGCTTCTGAGTGTGTTACCTTCTGTGCTTCTGAGTGTGTTACCTTCTGTGCTTCTGAGTGTGTTACCTTCTGTGCTTCTGAGTGTGTTACCTTCTGTGCTTCTGAGTGTGTTACCTTCTGTGCTTCTGAGTGTGTTACCTTCTGTGCTTCTGAGTGTGTTACCTTCTGTGCTTCTGAGTGTGTTACCTTCTGTGCTTCTGAGTGTGTTACCTTCTGTGCTTCTGAGTGTGTTACCTTCTGTGCTTCTGAGTGTGTTACCTTCTGTGCTTCTGAGTGTGTTACCTTCTGTGCTTCTGAGTGTGTTACCTTCTGTGCTTCTGAGTGTGTTACCTTCTGTGCTTCTGAGTGTGTTACCTTCTGTGCTTCTGAGTGTGTTACCTTCTGTGCTTCTGAGTGTGTTACCTTCTGTGCTTCTGAGTGTGTTACCTTCTGTGCTTCTGAGTGTGTTACCTTCTGTGCTTCTGAGTGTGTTACCTTCTGTGCTTCTGAGTGTGTTACCTTCTGTGCTTCTGAGTGTGTTACCTTCTGTGCTTCTGAGTGTGTTACCTTCTGTGCTTCTGAGTGTGTTACCTTCTGTGCTTCTGAGTGTGTTACCTTCTGTGCTTCTGAGTGTGTTACCTTCTGTGCTTCTGAGTGTGTTACCTTCTGTGCTTCTGAGTGTGTTACCTTCTGTGCTTCTGAGTGTGTTACCTTCTGTGCTTCTGAGTGTGTTACCTTCTGTGCTTCTGAGTGTGTTACCTTCTGTGCTTCTGAGTGTGTTACCTTCTGTGCTTCTGAGTGTGTTACCTTCTGTGCTTCTGAGTGTGTTACCTTCTGTGCTTCTGAGTGTGTTACCTTCTGTGCTTCTGAGTGTGTTACCTTCTGTGCTTCTGAGTGTGTTACCTTCTGTGCTTCTGAGTGTGTTACCTTCTGTGCTTCTGAGTGTGTTACCTTCTGTGCTTCTGAGTGTGTTACCTTCTGTGCTTCTGAGTGTGTTACCTTCTGTGCTTCTGAGTGTGTTACCTTCTGTGCTTCTGAGTGTGTTACCTTCTGTGCTTCTGAGTGTGTTACCTTCTGTGCTTCTGAGTGTGTTACCTTCTGTGCTTCTGAGTGTGTTACCTTCTGTGCTTCTGAGTGTGTTACCTTCTGTGCTTCTGAGTGTGTTACCTTCTGTGCTTCTGAGTGTGTTACCTTCTGTGCTTCTGAGTGTGTTACCTTCTGTGCTTCTGAGTGTGTTACCTTCTGTGCTTCTGAGTGTGTTACCTTCTGTGCTTCTGAGTGTGTTACCTTCTGTGCTTCTGAGTGTGTTACCTTCTGTGCTTCTGAGTGTGTTACCTTCTGTGCTTCTGAGTGTGTTACCTTCTGTGCTTCTGAGTGTGTTACCTTCTGTGCTTCTGAGTGTGTTACCTTCTGTGCTTCTGAGTGTGTTACCTTCTGTGCTTCTGAGTGTGTTACCTTCTGTGCTTCTGAGTGTGTTACCTTCTGTGCTTCTGAGTGTGTTACCTTCTGTGCTTCTGAGTGTGTTACCTTCTGTGCTTCTGAGTGTGTTACCTTCTGTGCTTCTGAGTGTGTTACCTTCTGTGCTTCTGAGTGTGTTACCTTCTGTGCTTCTGAGTGTGTTACCTTCTGTGCTTCTGAGTGTGTTACCTTCTGTGCTTCTGAGTGTGTTACCTTCTGTGCTTCTGAGTGTGTTACCTTCTGTGCTTCTGAGTGTGTTACCTTCTGTGCTTCTGAGTGTGTTACCTTCTGTGCTTCTGAGTGTGTTACCTTCTGTGCTTCTGAGTGTGTTACCTTCTGTGCTTCTGAGTGTGTTACCTTCTGTGCTTCTGAGTGTGTTACCTTCTGTGCTTCTGAGTGTGTTACCTTCTGTGCTTCTGAGTGTGTTACCTTCTGTGCTTCTGAGTGTGTTACCTTCTGTGCTTCTGAGTGTGTTACCTTCTGTGCTTCTGAGTGTGTTACCTTCTGTGCTTCTGAGTGTGTTACCTTCTGTGCTTCTGAGTGTGTTACCTTCTGTGCTTCTGAGTGTGTTACCTTCTGTGCTTCTGAGTGTGTTACCTTCTGTGCTTCTGAGTGTGTTACCTTCTGTGCTTCTGAGTGTGTTACCTTCTGTGCTTCTGAGTGTGTTACCTTCTGTGCTTCTGAGTGTGTTACCTTCTGTGCTTCTGAGTGTGTTACCTTCTGTGCTTCTGAGTGTGTTACCTTCTGTGCTTCTGAGTGTGTTACCTTCTGTGCTTCTGAGTGTGTTACCTTCTGTGCTTCTGAGTGTGTTACCTTCTGTGCTTCTGAGTGTGTTACCTTCTGTGCTTCTGAGTGTGTTACCTTCTGTGCTTCTGAGTGTGTTACCTTCTGTGCTTCTGAGTGTGTTACCTTCTGTGCTTCTGAGTGTGTTACCTTCTGTGCTTCTGAGTGTGTTACCTTCTGTGCTTCTGAGTGTGTTACCTTCTGTGCTTCTGAGTGTGTTACCTTCTGTGCTTCTGAGTGTGTTACCTTCTGTGCTTCTGAGTGTGTTACCTTCTGTGCTTCTGAGTGTGTTACCTTCTGTGCTTCTGAGTGTGTTACCTTCTGTGCTTCTGAGTGTGTTACCTTCTGTGCTTCTGAGTGTGTTACCTTCTGTGCTTCTGAGTGTGTTACCTTCTGTGCTTCTGAGTGTGTTACCTTCTGTGCTTCTGAGTGTGTTACCTTCTGTGCTTCTGAGTGTGTTACCTTCTGTGCTTCTGAGTGTGTTACCTTCTGTGCTTCTGAGTGTGTTACCTTCTGTGCTTCTGAGTGTGTTACCTTCTGTGCTTCTGAGTGTGTTACCTTCTGTGCTTCTGAGTGTGTTACCTTCTGTGCTTCTGAGTGTGTTACCTTCTGTGCTTCTGAGTGTGTTACCTTCTGTGCTTCTGAGTGTGTTACCTTCTGTGCTTCTGAGTGTGTTACCTTCTGTGCTTCTGAGTGTGTTACCTTCTGTGCTTCTGAGTGTGTTACCTTCTGTGCTTCTGAGTGTGTTACCTTCTGTGCTTCTGAGTGTGTTACCTTCTGTGCTTCTGAGTGTGTTACCTTCTGTGCTTCTGAGTGTGTTACCTTCTGTGCTTCTGAGTGTGTTACCTTCTGTGCTTCTGAGTGTGTTACCTTCTGTGCTTCTGAGTGTGTTACCTTCTGTGCTTCTGAGTGTGTTACCTTCTGTGCTTCTGAGTGTGTTACCTTCTGTGCTTCTGAGTGTGTTACCTTCTGTGCTTCTGAGTGTGTTACCTTCTGTGCTTCTGAGTGTGTTACCTTCTGTGCTTCTGAGTGTGTTACCTTCTGTGCTTCTGAGTGTGTTACCTTCTGTGCTTCTGAGTGTGTTACCTTCTGTGCTTCTGAGTGTGTTACCTTCTGTGCTTCTGAGTGTGTTACCTTCTGTGCTTCTGAGTGTGTTACCTTCTGTGCTTCTGAGTGTGTTACCTTCTGTGCTTCTGAGTGTGTTACCTTCTGTGCTTCTGAGTGTGTTACCTTCTGTGCTTCTGAGTGTGTTACCTTCTGTGCTTCTGAGTGTGTTACCTTCTGTGCTTCTGAGTGTGTTACCTTCTGTGCTTCTGAGTGTGTTACCTTCTGTGCTTCTGAGTGTGTTACCTTCTGTGCTTCTGAGTGTGTTACCTTCTGTGCTTCTGAGTGTGTTACCTTCTGTGCTTCTGAGTGTGTTACCTTCTGTGCTTCTGAGTGTGTTACCTTCTGTGCTTCTGAGTGTGTTACCTTCTGTGCTTCTGAGTGTGTTACCTTCTGTGCTTCTGAGTGTGTTACCTTCTGTGCTTCTGAGTGTGTTACCTTCTGTGCTTCTGAGTGTGTTACCTTCTGTGCTTCTGAGTGTGTTACCTTCTGTGCTTCTGAGTGTGTTACCTTCTGTGCTTCTGAGTGTGTTACCTTCTGTGCTTCTGAGTGTGTTACCTTCTGTGCTTCTGAGTGTGTTACCTTCTGTGCTTCTGAGTGTGTTACCTTCTGTGCTTCTGAGTGTGTTACCTTCTGTGCTTCTGAGTGTGTTACCTTCTGTGCTTCTGAGTGTGTTACCTTCTGTGCTTCTGAGTGTGTTACCTTCTGTGCTTCTGAGTGTGTTACCTTCTGTGCTTCTGAGTGTGTTACCTTCTGTGCTTCTGAGTGTGTTACCTTCTGTGCTTCTGAGTGTGTTACCTTCTGTGCTTCTGAGTGTGTTACCTTCTGTGCTTCTGAGTGTGTTACCTTCTGTGCTTCTGAGTGTGTTACCTTCTGTGCTTCTGAGTGTGTTACCTTCTGTGCTTCTGAGTGTGTTACCTTCTGTGCTTCTGAGTGTGTTACCTTCTGTGCTTCTGAGTGTGTTACCTTCTGTGCTTCTGAGTGTGTTACCTTCTGTGCTTCTGAGTGTGTTACCTTCTGTGCTTCTGAGTGTGTTACCTTCTGTGCTTCTGAGTGTGTTACCTTCTGTGCTTCTGAGTGTGTTACCTTCTGTGCTTCTGAGTGTGTTACCTTCTGTGCTTCTGAGTGTGTTACCTTCTGTGCTTCTGAGTGTGTTACCTTCTGTGCTTCTGAGTGTGTTACCTTCTGTGCTTCTGAGTGTGTTACCTTCTGTGCTTCTGAGTGTGTTACCTTCTGTGCTTCTGAGTGTGTTACCTTCTGTGCTTCTGAGTGTGTTACCTTCTGTGCTTCTGAGTGTGTTACCTTCTGTGCTTCTGAGTGTGTTACCTTCTGTGCTTCTGAGTGTGTTACCTTCTGTGCTTCTGAGTGTGTTACCTTCTGTGCTTCTGAGTGTGTTACCTTCTGTGCTTCTGAGTGTGTTACCTTCTGTGCTTCTGAGTGTGTTACCTTCTGTGCTTCTGAGTGTGTTACCTTCTGTGCTTCTGAGTGTGTTACCTTCTGTGCTTCTGAGTGTGTTACCTTCTGTGCTTCTGAGTGTGTTACCTTCTGTGCTTCTGAGTGTGTTACCTTCTGTGCTTCTGAGTGTGTTACCTTCTGTGCTTCTGAGTGTGTTACCTTCTGTGCTTCTGAGTGTGTTACCTTCTGTGCTTCTGAGTGTGTTACCTTCTGTGCTTCTGAGTGTGTTACCTTCTGTGCTTCTGAGTGTGTTACCTTCTGTGCTTCTGAGTGTGTTACCTTCTGTGCTTCTGAGTGTGTTACCTTCTGTGCTTCTGAGTGTGTTACCTTCTGTGCTTCTGAGTGTGTTACCTTCTGTGCTTCTGAGTGTGTTACCTTCTGTGCTTCTGAGTGTGTTACCTTCTGTGCTTCTGAGTGTGTTACCTTCTGTGCTTCTGAGTGTGTTACCTTCTGTGCTTCTGAGTGTGTTACCTTCTGTGCTTCTGAGTGTGTTACCTTCTGTGCTTCTGAGTGTGTTACCTTCTGTGCTTCTGAGTGTGTTACCTTCTGTGCTTCTGAGTGTGTTACCTTCTGTGCTTCTGAGTGTGTTACCTTCTGTGCTTCTGAGTGTGTTACCTTCTGTGCTTCTGAGTGTGTTACCTTCTGTGCTTCTGAGTGTGTTACCTTCTGTGCTTCTGAGTGTGTTACCTTCTGTGCTTCTGAGTGTGTTACCTTCTGTGCTTCTGAGTGTGTTACCTTCTGTGCTTCTGAGTGTGTTACCTTCTGTGCTTCTGAGTGTGTTACCTTCTGTGCTTCTGAGTGTGTTACCTTCTGTGCTTCTGAGTGTGTTACCTTCTGTGCTTCTGAGTGTGTTACCTTCTGTGCTTCTGAGTGTGTTACCTTCTGTGCTTCTGAGTGTGTTACCTTCTGTGCTTCTGAGTGTGTTACCTTCTGTGCTTCTGAGTGTGTTACCTTCTGTGCTTCTGAGTGTGTTACCTTCTGTGCTTCTGAGTGTGTTACCTTCTGTGCTTCTGAGTGTGTTACCTTCTGTGCTTCTGAGTGTGTTACCTTCTGTGCTTCTGAGTGTGTTACCTTCTGTGCTTCTGAGTGTGTTACCTTCTGTGCTTCTGAGTGTGTTACCTTCTGTGCTTCTGAGTGTGTTACCTTCTGTGCTTCTGAGTGTGTTACCTTCTGTGCTTCTGAGTGTGTTACCTTCTGTGCTTCTGAGTGTGTTACCTTCTGTGCTTCTGAGTGTGTTACCTTCTGTGCTTCTGAGTGTGTTACCTTCTGTGCTTCTGAGTGTGTTACCTTCTGTGCTTCTGAGTGTGTTACCTTCTGTGCTTCTGAGTGTGTTACCTTCTGTGCTTCTGAGTGTGTTACCTTCTGTGCTTCTGAGTGTGTTACCTTCTGTGCTTCTGAGTGTGTTACCTTCTGTGCTTCTGAGTGTGTTACCTTCTGTGCTTCTGAGTGTGTTACCTTCTGTGCTTCTGAGTGTGTTACCTTCTGTGCTTCTGAGTGTGTTACCTTCTGTGCTTCTGAGTGTGTTACCTTCTGTGCTTCTGAGTGTGTTACCTTCTGTGCTTCTGAGTGTGTTACCTTCTGTGCTTCTGAGTGTGTTACCTTCTGTGCTTCTGAGTGTGTTACCTTCTGTGCTTCTGAGTGTGTTACCTTCTGTGCTTCTGAGTGTGTTACCTTCTGTGCTTCTGAGTGTGTTACCTTCTGTGCTTCTGAGTGTGTTACCTTCTGTGCTTCTGAGTGTGTTACCTTCTGTGCTTCTGAGTGTGTTACCTTCTGTGCTTCTGAGTGTGTTACCTTCTGTGCTTCTGAGTGTGTTACCTTCTGTGCTTCTGAGTGTGTTACCTTCTGTGCTTCTGAGTGTGTTACCTTCTGTGCTTCTGAGTGTGTTACCTTCTGTGCTTCTGAGTGTGTTACCTTCTGTGCTTCTGAGTGTGTTACCTTCTGTGCTTCTGAGTGTGTTACCTTCTGTGCTTCTGAGTGTGTTACCTTCTGTGCTTCTGAGTGTGTTACCTTCTGTGCTTCTGAGTGTGTTACCTTCTGTGCTTCTGAGTGTGTTACCTTCTGTGCTTCTGAGTGTGTTACCTTCTGTGCTTCTGAGTGTGTTACCTTCTGTGCTTCTGAGTGTGTTACCTTCTGTGCTTCTGAGTGTGTTACCTTCTGTGCTTCTGAGTGTGTTACCTTCTGTGCTTCTGAGTGTGTTACCTTCTGTGCTTCTGAGTGTGTTACCTTCTGTGCTTCTGAGTGTGTTACCTTCTGTGCTTCTGAGTGTGTTACCTTCTGTGCTTCTGAGTGTGTTACCTTCTGTGCTTCTGAGTGTGTTACCTTCTGTGCTTCTGAGTGTGTTACCTTCTGTGCTTCTGAGTGTGTTACCTTCTGTGCTTCTGAGTGTGTTACCTTCTGTGCTTCTGAGTGTGTTACCTTCTGTGCTTCTGAGTGTGTTACCTTCTGTGCTTCTGAGTGTGTTACCTTCTGTGCTTCTGAGTGTGTTACCTTCTGTGCTTCTGAGTGTGTTACCTTCTGTGCTTCTGAGTGTGTTACCTTCTGTGCTTCTGAGTGTGTTACCTTCTGTGCTTCTGAGTGTGTTACCTTCTGTGCTTCTGAGTGTGTTACCTTCTGTGCTTCTGAGTGTGTTACCTTCTGTGCTTCTGAGTGTGTTACCTTCTGTGCTTCTGAGTGTGTTACCTTCTGTGCTTCTGAGTGTGTTACCTTCTGTGCTTCTGAGTGTGTTACCTTCTGTGCTTCTGAGTGTGTTACCTTCTGTGCTTCTGAGTGTGTTACCTTCTGTGCTTCTGAGTGTGTTACCTTCTGTGCTTCTGAGTGTGTTACCTTCTGTGCTTCTGAGTGTGTTACCTTCTGTGCTTCTGAGTGTGTTACCTTCTGTGCTTCTGAGTGTGTTACCTTCTGTGCTTCTGAGTGTGTTACCTTCTGTGCTTCTGAGTGTGTTACCTTCTGTGCTTCTGAGTGTGTTACCTTCTGTGCTTCTGAGTGTGTTACCTTCTGTGCTTCTGAGTGTGTTACCTTCTGTGCTTCTGAGTGTGTTACCTTCTGTGCTTCTGAGTGTGTTACCTTCTGTGCTTCTGAGTGTGTTACCTTCTGTGCTTCTGAGTGTGTTACCTTCTGTGCTTCTGAGTGTGTTACCTTCTGTGCTTCTGAGTGTGTTACCTTCTGTGCTTCTGAGTGTGTTACCTTCTGTGCTTCTGAGTGTGTTACCTTCTGTGCTTCTGAGTGTGTTACCTTCTGTGCTTCTGAGTGTGTTACCTTCTGTGCTTCTGAGTGTGTTACCTTCTGTGCTTCTGAGTGTGTTACCTTCTGTGCTTCTGAGTGTGTTACCTTCTGTGCTTCTGAGTGTGTTACCTTCTGTGCTTCTGAGTGTGTTACCTTCTGTGCTTCTGAGTGTGTTACCTTCTGTGCTTCTGAGTGTGTTACCTTCTGTGCTTCTGAGTGTGTTACCTTCTGTGCTTCTGAGTGTGTTACCTTCTGTGCTTCTGAGTGTGTTACCTTCTGTGCTTCTGAGTGTGTTACCTTCTGTGCTTCTGAGTGTGTTACCTTCTGTGCTTCTGAGTGTGTTACCTTCTGTGCTTCTGAGTGTGTTACCTTCTGTGCTTCTGAGTGTGTTACCTTCTGTGCTTCTGAGTGTGTTACCTTCTGTGCTTCTGAGTGTGTTACCTTCTGTGCTTCTGAGTGTGTTACCTTCTGTGCTTCTGAGTGTGTTACCTTCTGTGCTTCTTGTGTTACCTTCTGTGCTTCTGAGTGTGTTACCTTCTGTGCTTCTGTATTTTCCTTGATCCTATTTTTGAATCGACGCAGAAGGTGGGTGCTTTTGAGTGTCGTATGAGATGTTGTGGGTGGAGAGGTGGAGAGAGGGGAGGTGAATCTATTTTCCTTGTGGGTGTGATTTTGCCACTGAAATGCCAACGACCTCTCAATCGCAACCTCCCCTCTCTCCACCTCTCTTTCTGTCGATTACCCATCATCCACCATCAGGGTACTGCCGTGCCGTCTAGATAACACACATGGGCTGCTCAAGATCGGTGGTTTAGACTTAGTTCTGAGTGGACTCAAAACTAGGCTGCTCAAGATCGGTGGTTTAGACTTCCGCGGGGCGGCAAAGCTCGCCAAGAAGGGGAATGAAGGACCTTCTCACCTCCCGCTTCCTCTCTAACACCTCCCCCATCCCACCCTGCCACCACAATCAGAATACCGCCACCTGGCTGACGCACACGGGCTGCTCAAGATCGGCGGGTCGGGCTTCCATGGGGCGGCAAAGCTCGCCAAGAAGGGAAATAAACCCCCTCACCTCCCTCTTCCTTTCTGCCACTTCCCATTTCCCCCTCCCACCACCATCAGAGCACGGACCGCAGCCTTGTGAACGTGCATGGGCTTTTTGAAGGTTAGCGGGTCGGACTTCCACAGGGATGATGATTACCTCTCCCTCCCCTCCCCATCCACCACCTCCGTTTCACCCCTCCCTCCCACCGACCATCAGAGTATTGCCGCCTAGCAAACGCTCATGGGTTGCTCAAGATCGGAGGGTCGGACTTCCACGGGGCGGCAAAGCTTGCCAAGAAGGGTGGCGTGGATCTGGGCGGCTGTGAGCTGCCTGCTCTGGCCGTGCAGCGCTTCCTGGAAGCTGCTGGGAGGAACTGGCGTGCATGCTGCTAGCTACAGTATTGTGGTCACTACAAAATTTTCATTAGCAGTTGATTGTCTTGTACCTATTTCTATCCAATGTTTTGTACATTTATCTATAAGAGCACTTTCTTTGATTCGATGTATTTTTAAAATCGTAGTACGCTTTGCCTGCTTCGTATTTCATTGTGGGTATACTGTTCGTGATTCACGTCAGCAAGGCAATACTAGTTTGTAGTAACATCATAATGTAATGTAAGATATCTCTGGTACCCAGGTGTACGGTTGTTGAACTCAGTGCTGTATCGACGTTTTCATTAGCGGTTGTTTCCACCAACAGAAGCAAGATTCATCACCCCTGCGTCCTTCGCTCCGCGCATCCGTTCGATCGCCGCGTCGTCGCGTTTCTCCGCGATCTGCTGCCGCCGCGCCTTAGCTCGCGCCTCCAACAGTTTTCCCGATCATCGACGGGGATAGGATTCCAGCTTTTTAGAGAGAGCTAGTGGGCGCGGCGCGTTTCCCGCCATGTCGTGGTGTACAATCGAGTCGGATCCAGGTGCGTGCGTGGATTAGTAGCTTCCCTCGGCGCTTGGCTCGGTGCTTGGCTCGGTGCTTGGTCGGGAAGGTAATCTGCGTGGTCCTCGCCCCCTTTCCCCTCCGCTGACCCGTGCTCCCTCGCTAGTCTAACTCCTTTGCCTGCCCTCACTGAATTTCCTCTGATCCTGATTTGCACTCTCAACTCTGACCCCTTTGCCCGCGCCCCCGCTCTCTTCCCGCAGGAGTGTTTTCGGAGCTGATGCAGCAAATGCAAGAGTCACCAGCATTTCTGCTCTCCCCGTCACCCTCCTCTCTGCCCCTGATTACCACTCTCCCCACTGCGCTCCCTCTCTCTCCTGCCAGGGATTTTCACGGAGCTGATGCAGCAGATGCAAGTGAAGGGCGTGCAGGTATGGGCGTGCAGGTATGGGCGTGCAGGTATGGGCGTGCAAGTATGGACGTGCAGGTATGGGCGTGCAGGTATGGGCGTGCAGGTATGGGCGTGCAGGTATGGGCGTGCAGGTATGGGCGTGCAGGTATGGGCGTGCAGGTATGGGCGTGCAGGTATGGGCGTGCAGGTATGGGCGTGCAGGTATGGGCGTGCAGGTATGGGCGTGCAGGCATGGGCGTGCAGGCATGGGCGTGCATTTATGGGGAATGCAGGTAACTTTTCATGCTCACCCCTTTTCCGTTTTCCCTCTCTCCCTCTCTCCCTCTCACTCATTCACATCCTCCTTCATCCCCTCTCTCCCGCCCTCTCAGGTGGAGGAGCTTTACAGCCTGGATCTGGACGCCATCAAGCAGCTCAGGTACTTTCAGGTGAAATCCCAGGTGCCTTTTGAACCATCAGGTACAAGAGCTTTACAGCCTGGATATAGATGCCCTCAAGCAGCTCAGGTACTTTCAGATGAAAACCCAGGTGCCTTTTTAAACCATCAGGTGAATTATCAGTCGCTGCACCTGTTGGATAAACACTGTTCACTCCACACCTGTACCCATAAATGCAATCACCCCCTCTTTCTCCCCCTCTTCTGCTCCTTTCACCTCCTCCTCTGCTGCCCGTTGCACGTTTACAACTTGCTTGTCAACTGAAGGCAAGACGGCTTCAAGAGTTTAAAAGATTTTTGTCCTATCCCATCCCATCGCCCAGTGCTTCGATTCAAAAATCAATTCGATCCCATTGCCTTCGCTGCCCTGCCTCCCCTTCCCTATGCTCTCCCCTCCCAGCCCTGTGTACGGGCTCATATTCCTCTACAAGTGGCGCCCAGGCGAGCTGTGAGTCAATTTAAAGTCTTTCCCACCCTCCCCACCCCCCTTCTCTTCTTCTCCTCCCCCTCGCCCCCCTACACCAGCCCTGTGTACGGGCTCATATTCCTCTTCAAGTGGCGCCCAGGCGAGCTGGACACGCGCCCCACAGTGCCGGACTCTGCTGCACCAGACGTGTTCTTTGCCAGTCAGGTGGGTTGAGAGGGTGAGGGGGGAGAGAGAGAGATATGGCATAGGGCCTTTGAGGGAGAAGGTAAGGTGCTTTGAGCTCTCTACTTGAGCCCAGGTGAGCTGGAAACACGCCGCACAGTGCCAGACTCTGCTGCCCCAGACGTGTTCTTTGCCAGCCAGGTGGGTTGGGTGGGTGAGTGAGTGGGAGGGGGATGTGATAAGGCGTTTTGGGGACAGGATAGGGTGCTTGGAGGTCTATAGTGGCGCGCAGGCGAGCTGGACACACGCCACCCAGTGGCAGACTCGGCTGCTCCAGACGTGTTCTTTGCCAGCTAGGTGCGGTTGAGTTGAGTGGGTGTGGAGAGGGATGAGATGGGGTTTCGAGGGATAGAACGAGGTGCTTTGAGGTCTCTACTTGAGTCCAGGCGAGCTGGACACGCGCCCCGCAGTGCCCGAATTTGCTGCTCCGTACGTGTTCTTTGCCAGCCAGGTGGGTTGGAGGATGCGGAGACGGTTAGGGATAGGATGAGGTTCTTTGGGAGGGTAGAGCGAGCCGGCAACTGCATTATCTCAATTATCCCATTTTACGGCTAGTGGTTTGAGTGCTTTAAGAGGTCTGCAGTTGGGTCAAGGTGAGATGGACACACCCCCCACCGTGCCTGACATTGCTGCCGCAGGCGCGTTCTTTGCGAGTCAGGTGGGTTGGGTCGTTGAGAAGGAGCGGGACAGGGCTAGAGTGTTATGATGGATGAAATAGGGAGTATTGAGGTCTCTAGCTGGCGTCCAGGCGGGCTGGACATGCGCCCCATGGTGCCTGACACTGCTGCTCTGGCCGTCTTCTTTGCAAACCAGGTGCGGCTCATCCACTACCCTGTGTTATCCGTCAAGCTCTCTGTGGAGCATCATTATGGAAAGTTTCATCATGCGTTCGCCAAAGGTTGGCAGAATAATATGGGGAAGTGAAATTTTAAGTTAGGAAGGGTTTACATGACCAATGGTAACAGAGAAGCATCATTTCTGAACTGTATTCAGTCATAACCTTTCTCACCAGTAAGTAACCTTGCAGTTGTCTCTTGCAGCGGCATCTCTGAGTATCTCACAGTTAGTGACCCCACACCTGAAGGACCCATGTTTTGTCGCCACTGAAAGCAACAGAGAAGAGTGGCACTGCACTCAAGCAGGCTGTGGGAAGGCGCATAAAAGTCGATTATGACAGCTGCATAGCATGTTACAGTTGCATATTACCAATGTGCAGCCCCTACGCATCCACAGGGTGATGAGAGATTGACTCCTACTTTCGTACAACATTCTGCCGTTAGTAAGAGTCATATGTCTTATCAGCCTGTGGATGCGTAGAGGCTGCACATTGGTGACGTGCAGCTGCTCTGCAGCTGTCATAAGCGACTTTCCATGCGCCTTCCTATAGCCCGCTTAGGTGCTGAGCCACTTTTCTCTCCTGTTTCCAGCGGAGACAAGAACCAGTGTCAGATTCTCTAGAAGTGAGGAAGACAAGAATTAGTGTTATTCGAAACAGCATGCTCTGATTATGAATTCTAGCTGACACACTTATTATTCTCTCCTGGCACACCTGTAATCTCCCCTTGTCATGTAATTTCCTCCTGACACTCCTGTATTTTCCTCCTAGCACACCTAGCATTACCACTTGTCATGTAATCTCCACCTGGCACTCCTGTATTTTCCACCTGGCACACCTAGAATCTCCACTTGTCTTGAAAGTTGCACGTGAACCTGCTCTTGAATCCTACCCCACCCACTCCTTTTCCTTATCCTCCCATACTCAGGTGATCAGTAACGCATGTGCGACCCAGGCGATCATATCAATCCTCCTAAACGCATCCAACCGCATTGAAATCGGCCCGGAACTCTCCACACTCCGTGATTTCACCCGCGACTTCCCCCCCGAGCTGAAGGGCCTGGCGATCAACAACAGTGAGGCGATCCGTGCGGCCCACAACAGCTTCAGCCGCCCGGAAGCCATAGTAGCTGCCGAGGAGGCCCGGGCGGCAGAAAAGGACGACGATGTGTATCATTTTATCAGCTATGTGCCGATTAACGGGGTGCTGTACGAACTGGACGGGCTCAAGCCCGGACCTATCCGGCTCGGAGAGATTCCAGGCTCGGGAAAAGGTTCGGGTGGTGGTCCGGGGGAAGAGGAAAAAACATACGTGAAGCCAGAGGAAGGAGGAGCAGGAGGAGCAGCAGGGGGGGGAGCAGGAGGTAAAGCAGGGTCTGGCACAGGAGGGGATGGGGAGAGGGAGGGGGAGGAAGAGGAGGAAGACATGGCATGGTTACGCATGGTGCAGCCGGTAATTCAGCAGCGCATTGACAAGTATGCGGAGAGCGAGATCCGATTCAACCTCATGGCTGTGGTGCGCAACCGCAAAGAGGCGCTGGAGGAGCGGCTGGGGGCGCTGAGGGCGAGGAAGGAGGGGTTGGTGGGGGAGATTGAGAGGCGCGGTGGAGGGGGAGGGGGCATGGAGGTGGATGGGGGTGAAGGGGGGGATGCGGGGGCGCTGGAGGGGGAGGTGGCGGAGATTGAAATGCAGATGGCACACGTGCAAGGTGAGTGATGGTGAGGGGTGTGCAAGGTGAGAGGTATAGTGAGCGGGCCACGTGCAAGGTGAGAGGTTTAGCGAGTGAGCCACATGCAAGGTGAGAGAGATGGTGGGAGCTGTGCGAAGTAAGGGTGATGATAAGGCGTGTGCAAGGTGAAAGGCGGGGAGGCGTGTGCAAGGTGAAAGGCGGGGAGGCGTGTGCAAGGGTGAGGACGTTGTCAGGTGTGCAAGTGAGAAAGACGTTGAGTGGTAAGTGGCAATAGCAGGGGAGTAGGAAAAAGTACCCTCCACCCCTCTTCCACCCTCCCTTGTCCCCTTCCCCCCTTTCCTGCGACCCCTACCACACTGCCCTCTCCATTGTTACGCGTTCTTAATAGCAGGTGAGGAGGAGAAGTACCGGCGGTGGCGGACGGAGAACATTCGCAGGAAGCACGACTGCATTCCCTTCCTCTTCAACTTTTTAGTGGACCCGAAACAGCAATCTCTCTCATATTCGCCCCCACTTCCCCCCACCTCCCCCTCTCCCCCCTCCTACACTGCCGCACCCTTCTCCCCGTTGGTCTGTTTTGCAGACTTAATAGCTGGTGAGGAGGAGAAGTACCGGCGATGGCGGACGGAGAACATTCGCAGGAAGCACAACTACATCCCCTTCCTCTTCAACTTCCTCAAGATTCTCGCCGAGAAGAAGCAGCTTCGACCATTGATCGAGCGAGCAAGACAGTCCGCCTAGCTAAGCCACCATGTTGCCGACACTGCTGCTACCATAGGCAAATACCGTAGTACATACAGTAGTACATTTCCTTTCTTTTCAACTACCAGTACTGGTGATTTTTTTGTGGAGAGATTTCAAAAAACATATCAGGCTGCTATCATGCAAGAACAGCAATTACCTAGCAACTACTGCAATTGAAGCACCATTTAGAGCATGACCCCTTGTCAAATATGCAAGAGCTCGCACCTCAATACAGACAACACATTCTCAGAGTATGGTGGAAGTGTTATCCTTCCAAACCACTGCGTATCGGGACAAACCATTCATTTGTGATACGGTGCGATTGAGTGCGATGATGCTGGATACCAGCCTTCCTGATCCACTCCACTCCCAACGCGACCACCACGTCCGCCAGATACCCTAAACCGTAGCAATGAGCGGGACTACTACAGAATCGAGCCAGAAAAATACACGCCTGCCTCACCAGGAATGGAGGCCATGGCCAGTACCGGTGTAGAAGCCAGCGTTATGGAGTCAACTTCGATCCATCAGTTGTCGGACGATCTGCTTGGTCGAATCTTCAGCTACGTTGCACCGACGCCACGTGTAGATTCCTCAGCTCCCCAGCCGCAGCAGCACTCTCGCGGTCAGTACTCAGGGTTTGTTTTTCGCTACGTCGAATCAGACCGTGATCGGCCGCTTTTCAGTCCCCCGATCATAGACTCGAAGCCCTTTTGGCGGTCGAAATCCAATCATTCGGGTAGCTTCATTCTCGTCTGTCGCCATTGGCACCGCCTCGCATGTGCGACTCGATCGCACGTCGCACTGTCGCAGAACCGTCGTCTGTGCACCGGACGTTTTTTGAAAGGTCTCCCTTCGTTCCCGTCGCTGAAATCGCTCACCCTGCCAAATGGTAGCCTCTCATTGGCCAACGATCATTTTTTGACCCAGCTAGCTGCCACGTGTCCATCCCTCACTCACTTCCATCTGGGAGACATGGGCGAGCCGCGATTGCTTCCTAGTCTCAGAGGCATCGCGACAAAAGGGCCTCTATGCGATCTCCGGCATTCTATCACTGCTGCCGGGCTGACCGCTCTTTTTTCCTCCTGCCCGCGGCTCGAGTCCCTGCAGCTGCACTGCCCGCCTAATCTTCACCGCCTTCCTCCGTCAATCTGCGAGTTACATCACTTGACGGCACTAGTGATGACTGGGTATGGACTGAGGCGCCTTCCTGACGGATTCTGTCATCTCTCCGCTCTCGTCCGTCTATCTATTCGCTCGGAATCCCTGTCGAAACTTCCAGCCTGCTTTTCAACGGGCACGGACGTTGACGTAGGCCGTTCTAACCAATCAGACAATACCAGCTATTCTGACGACGAATGGTCGTCAGATGAGGACTTCAGTCACAGCGACTCGGGTCAGAAGAACAAAGCTTCGTCGATTCTTCCAGTCACCTCCCTCACGCTCCCACACAACCCCCTCACTCCCCAGCCTCGTCCCTCCACTCTTTCCTCCCTCCGCCATCTCTCCCTTTCCCGCCATTACCTCCGTTCGCTCCCCGAAACCCTCCCCGCCGCCCTCCCCCTTCTCGAGTCTCTCGAGCTCCGCGAGTGCTTTGATCTTTCCGCCATTCCGCTGCGCCTCCCCGCGCGCCTCCCCCGCCTCCGCGCGCTCACTCTCGGCTATCTCCCCCGCCTGCGCGCTTCCCTGCCCGCGATCCTCGCCGCAGGTCCCCCTCCCGCCGCAGAAGCCGCAACTGTTCCCCCGTCGGGGGAGACCGCAGCCGCAACAGAAGCCGATGGAAACCCAGGGGGAATTCTGGAACGGGGCACGGAGGAGGCTTATAGCGGGGCTGATTGTAAGGAGTATGCGGAGGGATTATGCAAGGGATTAGAATGCCTGGAGTTATTCAGTCGGGGAAAAATCAGCGAAATTTCAGGGAGTACCCTCGCCGCATTATCTCCGTCCCTAATCCACCTCACTCTAGCGGACTGCACCACTCTCTCCTCCCTCCCCGACGAGCTCTCTCTCATGCTCAACCTCCGCTCCCTCACGCTCTCCGCCCTCCCACACCTCTCCTCACTCCCCTCCTCCCTCCACCTCCTCTCCCACTCTCTCCGTGACCTAAGCATCATTTCGTGCGACTCCTTGCAAGCCCTTCCCTGCTCCCTCACGCTTCTCTCCTCCCTTTCCTCCTTGCACCTCTCTGGCTGCGCCTCTCTCACCACTCTCCCTTCTCCTCCTCTTCCTTCACCACTCAATGAAGCGACTGCAGGCAACCGCAGCTCTTCCCAGGAAGCAACAGCTCCTCACCTCGCCACCAGCGCCGCCATCAGCACCAGAAGCAGCAGCAGCAGCAGGGGCAAATCTCCCATCCCGGTGTTCCTTCAGTCGCTCACGAGCCTGCGTGTGTGCCGCTGTAAGCGCCTATCAGCCCTGCCCCATGCCTGGCAATGGCTGCCGTCGCTGCAGCATCTGGAGATGGACTATAACGCTTGTATGGAGGCACTCTTTGAAGGGGATAACACTGTTCATGTCGGCACGATGCCTCCTTACCACACTGCATCGGAGGCTGACGTGAATCCTCCCCCCTCGCCGCCTCCCCCCTCGCCGCCTCCCCCCTCGCCGCCTCCTCCCGCCTCCCCCGCCCCTCTCCCCTCTCTTCGCTCCCTGACCGTCTCGCAATGCGTCCGCCTCTCCCTCCTCCCGTCCTTTCTCTCGCGCCTTACATCCCTCCACCACTTGACCCTGTACCGACTCTCTTCCCTCGGCCGCCCGCCACCTGAAATCACTCCCAACGCTGCTGCTACAGCCAGCCCTGCTGCTGCAACCGACTCTGCTGCTACAACCAACTCTGCTCCTACATCCGACTCTGCTGCTACAGCCGACCCTGCTGCCGAACCTGACATTCCTACTGTTTCCGGCACGGCCACTGTGACTGGTGCTGCGAGGATAACAGGCGAAGATGGTTCGACTGGCATGGTTGTGATAACTGGCACTGTTTTTATACGCGGTATTGCATTGTTGGCTGGTACTGCCACCATAAGCGGCACTGCCACTATATTGGGTCGTGCTACGATTTCTAGTGCCGCTGGTGCGATCGGCACTGCAGACTTACAGGGTACTGCTGATGTAACCGGCACGGCTGATATAACCGCCGCTGCCGATGTAACCGGTACTGCTGGTGATGCAGTGACTACGGATATGGCAGGCGATACCAATGCTGTGAGCAGTTCTGCTGGCGCCGACAGCCAAACACTGGTGCTAAGGGCACCCCTCGATGGGAGCCCTATAAGAGCAAGTAATTCTGCTGCTGCTGTTGCTGCTGCTGGTGTGGGGGCTGCTGCTGCTGCTGTTGCTGGTGCTGATGGTGCTGCTGTTGCTGGTGCTGATGGTGCTGATGGTGCTGCTGTTGCTCGTGCTGATGGTGCTGATGGTGCTGATGGTGCTGATGGTGCTACTGCTGCTGAGTTTGCTATACTAGAGGGGCTGAGTGCGGTGACGTCGCTGCAGTCACTTCACATAAATTTGTGGCACAATCCCCACATCACACACCTTCCACTTCCCCTTTTCTCACTCCCCACCCTGGCCACTCTCACTCTCTCACACCTCGTTAACGTCTCCTCCATCCCGGAAACCCTCTCGCTCCTCGCCCCCTCCCTCACTCGCTTGCACGTTGGTTATTGCCCCATGCTCTCCTCCCTCCCCTCCTCGCTCTGCCTTCTTTCCTCCCTCGAATGCCTTCATATCGAAGGCTGTAAATTGCTAGTAGCTGTCGTGAAGGAAGGCGAGGAGGAGGAGGAAGTAGGAGAGGGGGATGATGGGGAGGAGGGAGAGGACGAAAAAGACAAGAGGGTTGAGAGGAACGAGAAGGGCAAGTGGGAAGCGGAGGAAGATGAGATGGAGGAGGGGAATGAGGGGGAGGAGGGAGAGGAGGAGGATGGGGGTGAGGGGTTGCCAGCAGCAAAGAAGCAGAGGATCAATCCAGGCAGGTCTGCGTTAAGACACTCCATGGCCACCATGCACTCATTACAGTCATTCTCCATAACAGAATGTGAATCCCTCAGATGCTTGCCTGCCACCATCAGCCTTCTGCCCCGCCTGACCTCCCTCCATCTCTCACTGCTTAATAACCTCAGAGCTCTACCACCCTCTCTTCCCCTCCTATCCGCCCTCACCTCACTCGACCTCTCCTCCTGCGATCTCCTCCCTTCCCTACCTTCTGCGCTTGGGAATCTCTCCAGTCTCCGTATCCTGAAACTTTCGAACCTGCCCAGACTTGCTGACCTGCCAGAATCTTTTGGGCAGCTGTCTCGACTAGAGCGATTAACCCTGCAATATTGCGACCTCCTAAGCGAGCTACCCAGTTCTTTCCCTTATCTTCGCTGCTTATCGGAGCTGGTTATCGAAGAATGCGGAAATTTCAAGCAGTTACCGACCAATATTGGGTTACTCTCGTCACTTGAATGGTTACAGCTGACCACTCTGCCAAGAATGACCGAATTACCCAGGTCCTTGCGGCATCTGCGAAGGCTTTGGCAGGTGGAAATTAGGTGCTGCGGTTCATTAAGAATCATTCCGGAGTTTCTCAAAGAGAAGCCCGATCTGGGCCTGATAGTTTCTGAGCGAAGGGTTAGAACACCCTAGAAGTGCTCACTGGCAAAAATGGGTACCAGAAAAAGGTCAGGGGTGTTGGGGCAGAGTGGGATGCAATTTTAGTTTGTGATCTTCAATACTGTGGTAGATTCATGCCTTTTTTAGCAACAGACGGTAAGTGCGCAGGTGCTAAGCATTCTTTTCCCCGTATGCAAAGATCATCCCAGCGATTAATATGAGGGCAAGAACTCAGAGTACCAGACTAGAGATGTTTGAGGGTTTCATAGGTGAGAGTATATTGCTGGAAAGGCTATATAAATCGTTTTTCTCTTCTGGATGGTTGTGAAGAACTAAAAACGGATACAGAAGTGGCTGGGATGTTTGCCCGCAGCTGGTTTGCCCCTGAAATTTTGGAATCAGGTGCATTGACGAATCTTCCCGCGTTTCAAAGTGGTCGCTGATTCGCTGTTGCCTCCTCCACCACCCTTGGTGCCACCGCGGTGCCACGCCACCAACCACGAGCCAGCCCCACCTTACACCACACAGATCCTCCGCCAGCAGTTCCTTCAAGTTATAGCCGCGCAACTCTTGCACCTCCACGCAACACTCCCAGCTCCGCGCAAAGCCAGCAGCACCGCGCCCAAGTCAAGCGCGACCAGCGCCGATTGCTGCGCGAGCACCAGTTGTTCCTTACTTGGATTGCACCTTGGGCATTCCGTCGCGTTCAGTTCAGTCTGGCTTCGCAGCCGCAGCAGCAGAACCTCCTAAGTTCAAAGCCAATCCCTTGGTTTCTCCAACCAATCCAATCCCCTGGTTTCTGGAATCTGGATTCTGGAGTTCTGAGGGCGGGTCCAACTCGTTTCGTTTCGGGGATAACACGATTGTAACAAAATGTTGACTGTCCGGAAGTAAACAGCCAATTCGAACCTAAACACGTCCAGCGTCAAGGCGATCCCAGGCGGGCACAGCACCTGCCCAAACGAACCGGTGTACCATCAACACGGACACAGCATCCCTCCCGTATCAACAGAAGTTGGTGGGGGAAAAAATCATCCGTGCAATCGGCAGACTTCGTCAGGGGTTTTTGCGGGAAGACACCGAGGAATCGGAACTCTTGCGAGGCGGATTACAGTCTGACGAAAATAATCCAGTTCGCAATCACGAGTATCCTCTGTTACTGAGAAGCGTGAGCGAGAGAGTTTGATTTGCTCTTGCTTCCCAGTTCGCAAAATTTTCGGAAAATTTTCAAGTTTGAAATGTGTTGTGGCATGAAACTGGTTTTGCATGTGGGAAAACCGAGCGCGTCATCCCGGCTGGTCTCAAGATTTGTCACGGTAACCCTACGGAAAAAGGTTACAGAGGCTAAATATGACCTGAGCTGTGATGAGCTGGACCCGCCCTGACTGAACTGAACTCCCCCAAACGGGAAGGGAGGGTGAAAGTGTCCTGAAAGGGGCACCTTCTTGCTGTATCTATGGTGAGCTTGGTTGGGAGGTTCAGATTTCAGATACAGCAAACACAAGCAGGGAGGAGAAATCTAGGCAGCAGGGCAGGGGAACGGAGGTTCCAAGGTTCCCCGTATAGGAAGATAGGCCTGGCTGGGACGATAATTCAGTCGCCCAACCCGTGTCTCCAGCTTCAATCTTGAAGTGTGGTGATTCTTTCCAGACCAGCATTCCTGTTCTGGATCCACATCCCTCCAGGCTGCATTGTGAAGCAGCTTCAGTGTTCTACCTCAGAGAGCTTTCATAAAAATTCTTGGAGAGTTCAAAAAAAAAAAAAAAACCACTTCAAAGCGTCAGGAAGCATGGGTGTCCCAGTTCCCGCGCTGTGCACGGGATTTCGCGTCTGGCAGTATTCCGAAGAGCTGCTCCTGGAGCCGCTGGATGCGTCCACCAGCTGCCTTGCCATCCGCCGATCCGACGGCAGCCTGAGCGTCGGAGGTACAGCCATTGACACATGGATGTAAATGTAGTCCTTGGTGAAAAGCTTGCTTTTTTCGGGCCATAGCCTGTCAAGCCGTCGAAAGGCCACGTCGGATACTGCTGACTCCCTCAATGTGCTTAACGAGTTTCGCTTAGGAGAGAACGAAGTCAGCGGTACTGTAGTTCGGGTGATCTAGACCCGTTTCCTTGCAAAAGTTGGCTCTCAGCAGCAGCTGGGCTTGCTTCAAGAGTTTGCTGCATACGTAGCTCTCGTGATTTATTTGATAGCGTTGGCAATGCGAAGGCGACAGTTTGGGTATCGATTCCTAAAAGAACCGCTCACGTTCCGGTACCGAAAGTGGCGGAATCGGTTCTCGGCGAAGGGAAGACAGAGCGGATCGTGCTCGTTAGAGTTTTGATGGACTTGGCTATGCGAGCGGCGGAGATTCGGAAATCCGTCAGGCTTCGGTCGGTACATCCAATGGCCTGTTGCGTGCCGCGATCTGCGAGATTGACAGCTGGCAGATAGGGCCGACATGTGATGTTATTTCCCGCATGGCATCTTGTTGTTTATAGCATTGTCTTCGCTTGTGTATCGATGGCCTGAATTGCGCACTTTTTCGCGTCTCATCAACATCTGCATGCGCGTTGCGCTATACGAGGGCCAAAATTCCATTATTTTCTCTAGTTTCGCGTTATTCCATCTTCGTGGCTGCTCGTGCTTTTCTCCGTCTTGTCTGGTCTCACAAAACAAACAAACTCGCTACAGACATTCAAAGAAATGTGCCTCCGTTCGCCGTGTTTCCTCCGCTCTCTGACATTTCAGGCGAGCCGTCGCTCGCCGGACTTTTGAGTCGACTCAAAAATGTGTCTCCGTTCCCCGTGTTTTCTCCACTCTCCGACATTTCAGGCGAGCCGTCGCTTGCGGGAACGGTCGCAGAGCCCAAGTCAGCGTGCCTTCTCCTCGGCTTCATCGAGCTGCTTGCAGGTGGGTTCTCACACATCCATGGCGTGTTTCATCCGTTTGCACGTTTTTTACGCGCAATGCTCTGAAGCTATCCAATCGCGTGCCCGGCATTTCTAAACCCACGTCGGCCTGCCTTTGCCTCGCGTTCATTGATGTGTCCCCTTGTCTTCGTCGGGTTGCCTTCACTTTTCCCCTTCGCTGTTATCCTCACTGTTCGTCCCTTCAATGTACGTGCTGCCGGCAGCTCGTGGGCGCGTTCAAGGGCGCGCACGTGTTCGTCGAGCTGCCTTCACTTTTCCCTATCACTGTTCTCCTCACTGTTCTCCTCACTTCATTAATCGCCCCTTGACCGTTCGCCATCAGGCACGTACGTGCTGCTGGTGACGAACCGGCAGCTCGTCGGCGCGTTCAAGGGTGCGCACGTGTTCCGAGCCACGGCCTTCGATATAGTGCCATGCTGCTCCAAGGACTCCCTCTCACCCAAGCAGGTGCGTGAAAGTAACGAAAGAGGATTGTAGCAGGGCCTGAGTATAACGGGAGTAGAGTAATTTGTGAGGGATGAGAGCACAAGGCAATCAGAGAGAGGGTGGGAAGAGGGTTATGAATGGAGAAGATGCAAGAGGGAGATACTCAGCTCATGGTGGTTTGATGCATGCCTGCTTGAATGGAGGTGGATTGACAATGCTCTTCGCGTTCTCCCAACCTCTGTACACGGGTCACTGACGTTCAAGCATGGTCCCTCTGAATTGTAGGCCCAACATGCCATGTCGCTACCCCCACCCCCAGAAAGTGGGCGAGGGGGAGTACCTCGTTCGCCTTTTGAGGCGCCTCAAAAGTGGACGAGGGGGAGTACCTCGTTCGCCTACAGCGCTCTGCCATGTCAGCTCTTGGCCCCTCCGAGTATTCTAAATGATACCCTCTTCATTGTATCCCCATCATGTCCCCATCATGCCGTTACCCCCCATAAAGCGGATGAGGAGGAGTACCTCGTTCACCTGCGCTCCGCCATGTCAGCTCACGACCTTTTGGGGAATTATCTAATATACCCTCTGCATTATGCGCCCATCATGCCGTTACCCCCCAGAAAGCGGACGAGGAGGAGTACCTCGTTCGCCTGCGCTCCGCCATGTCAGCTCACGGTCTCTTCTTCTCATACGGCGCTGACATCACCACCAGGTGTGCTGACGTCATCCGTATTGAGATGACTCCATTAACCACGAAACTGCGCGCTAAATCTGTCATGTTCGCTTTCATTCCCTGGTGCGCTTGGGTTCTGCATCCCAAAACTTTCGCTGTGTGTGTGTGTATGTAAGCGCATTCTGTGTTTCTGTGTGGCTTATGCATGACCGAGGCGCACTGTGCTTCAAATATTCAATCTTTGAGTTGCATGAGAAGCGCCATCACCTGTGCTCTATTGTTTGTCAAGATTATGATACATTGTGTCTGTGACTCTGTCTGTGTTTGTGTAACGCCTTGTTACATTATGACATGCATGCATGCAGCTTACAGAGGGAGACTCTAGCTGAACCTGCTGGACCAAAGCCCCTGTGGAAGCAGGTAAGCTGCACTGCACTGCACGTACCAATGCAGGCAGTTATGCGAACCCGGAAATGCAACCGCGTGTTACCTCCAGTCAGTGCATTTGTCGTCCTGGCATGGCATGCATACTGCTTATGTATTCTCCAAAGTGTAATCTTGTGCTTTGTCTTGTGTTTCTTTCTGTGGGATGGGGTACGTGATGGGGGATGCTGCTAATTCGAGCAGGTGGACGATCGTTTCTTCTGGAACCTGCATCTCCAGCAGCGAGCGATAAGCTTTCCTGAGGTTAGCAGCAGAAAGCTTTCCTGCACTGCACTGCACTCATCAGAAAGCTTTCCTGCACTGCACTGCACTCATCAGAAAGCTTTCCTGCACTGCACTGCATATCTCAGCTTTGATACATTTTGTCCCAAGTTGTGCAATCGCTTTTTTGTCTTCAATATGAGCTGCCCCAATGTTTGTACACAGTGGTTGCCTGGAAGACACCAATAAAGCCCCAAAGGTTCCACGTCCATCCTCTCACACCACCAGGATTACACAAGGTAGCTCGCACAAGGTAGCTCGCACAAGGTAGCTCGCACAAGGTAGCTCGCACAAGGTAGCTCGCACAAGGTAGCTCGCACAAGGTAGCTCGCACAAGGTAGCTCGCACAAGGTAGCTCGCACAAGCTAGCTCGCACAAGCTAGCTCGCACAAGGTAGCTCGCACAAGGTAGCTCGCACAAGGTAGCTCGCACAAGGTAGCTCGCACAAGGTAGCTCGCACAAGCTAGCTCGCACAAGGTAGCTCGCACAAGGTAGCTCGCACAAGGTAGCTCGCACAAGGTAGCTCGCACAAGGTAGCTCGCACAAGGTAGCTCGCACAAGGTAGCTCGCACAAGGTAGCTCGCACAAGCTAGCTCGCACAAGGTAGCTCGCACAAGGTAGCCCGCACAAGCTGCCTTGCCTCCACCGTCCAAATCACCCTCTCACTTTGCCCCTTCGGTTTTCCTTTCTCTCTGCTTCTTCTCTTCATTCCCGCCCTTTCCTGCCCCGCCCCTCTACCCTGTCCCTGCAACCCACTTGTAATGGCTCTCGTTTGCAGGCTGCCCCCTTTGTCGTCCCCGTAATGCAAGGAAATATCCTCTCAGCGTCCTTCCGCCGCCCTTACCCCCGCACCCCAACCCTTCCACCATTCCTCCTTCCAATCATCAATCACTCCAATTGCCATCCACCGGACTATCACTACATCTTCTTGGATTCATCTCCTACGTGCCTTCGCCTACTGTCCTCCTGCCATTATCAACTTACCAACTCCTTCGTCTGCATGTTACCTCCTGTGCTCCACTCCACGTTCTTGTCACTTTCTCTTGTCTTCATTGCAATGTTCTCGAAAGCCAAGCTTTCCTTAACCAATCACCCTTGCTCGTCTCTTTCCTGCCCTTATTTCTGGTTCTTCCATCCCTTGTTGTTCATTCCCTCTCTGCATCTCCTCCTGCTCTTCTTGTGCCTGTTGGCCACTACTTTTCCCCTTCGATGGGGCTTCTTCTGTTGCCTTCTCTTGGGCTTGTCTCTCTCTCCCCTTTCTACCTCTCCGCCTCTCTCCCTCTCTCCCTCGCTCCCCCTCTCCTTCTCTCCTTTTTCCTTCCCTTTCATGGCCGTACTTTTGTGTGCCTATCAACCGAGCACGTTTTGCCAGCATCCAATCAGCAATCAACAAGTGTCCAGTCGAGGTCACCCTCATCGCTCGCCGCGGTGTCGACAGAATTGGTAAGCCCCAAAAACCAGCTCTCAAAAGACTAGTCTGGTATATCGTTTGCGTCCTTCACAGTTCTCAGACGTACGTAATTGTGAGCCTAGGCGCTCCGAACGTGATCGTTGCAACAATGAGTGCACGCACCGTGTGAACTGAGACGATTTTTGAGGCGCCTTAAAGATCCTTGCAACAATGAGTGCTCGCACGCATCATTGATGTTCCAACCCGTGCTGCTGCATGCATGCGCACTGGCGCACAGGTGACTTTGAGTCGACTCAAAAGTCAACCCGTGCTGCATGCATTCGCACTGGCGCAGAGGTGCGAACTCCAAGGGTGCAGTGGCCAACTGTGCTATCAACTCATCCTCTTTCACTCCTTTCTCCTCACCTCCTTCCACTCCTTTCTCCTTGTTTGGCGCTCTCTTCTCTCCCCCTCTCCTGCAGGCACGCGCATGTGGCACCGAGGTGCAAACTCCAAGGGTGCGGTGGCCCCACCTCCCCCACCTCCTTATTCTTCCATCTCCTTCCTTCTTCATTTCTCCCCCTATGCTCGCAGGCACGCGCATGTGGCGTCGAGGTGCAGACTCCAAGGGTGCGGTGGCCAACTTTGTGGAAACAGAGCAAGTGGTGACGGTGGATGGGGGCGCTGTTGCGTCATATGTTCAGGTGAGTGCTAATTGCCAGGTGTAGCGTGTAGGTGAGTGCCAGGCACTGGGCGCACACTTCCCAGTGCTAATTGCAGTTCAGTTGAGCAAGTGGCGACAGTGGACCACGGCACTGTTTCCTTGTTGGCCACACATAGACGTTGCGGTGAAGCACCTTACTTCAAACTTCGAGGCTCAGACACCGCCTGCATGCTATCCTGCTCTCTGCCCTCTCTCTCAGATCAGGGGCTCCATCCCTGTGCTGTGGGAGCAAGTCGTTGACTTCACGCACACACACGTTTCTTTTGAGACGCCTCACCTTGAAGGATGCATGCTTGCCATCTTGCCCTCCCCTCTGTCCTCTCCCCTCTGTCCTCTCCCCTGTGCCCCCTGCCCCTCTCAGATGAGGGGCTCCATCCCGGTGCTGTGGAAGCAGATCGTTGACCGCACACACAGTGCATTGATTGTAGCACTAAACGCTCAAACGCTCCGCTGTGCTCATTCCCCTCTACCCTCGCTCCCTTTCTCTCAGATCAGGGGTTCCATCCCAGTGCTGTGGGAGCAGATCGTCAACCTCACGTACAAGCCCAAGCTCCAAACTGTTGTCACAGCCGAGGTACGAGATGCTTTCAAGAGTTGAGGGCACAGGGCTCATGTGCAGATGATGCCCTGCCCTTTCCTACTGGTCTACGATCGTTAGCCTCACGTACAAGCCCAAGCTCCAAACTGTAGTCACAGCCGCAGTGAGAGATGCTTTCAAGAGTTGAGGGCACAAGGCCCAAGCGCAGATAAGCCTATTTCACTTGTCTCAGATTGGTGATTTGTGTACATGCGCAGCGCAGCATTATGTAGACGTAGAACACTCGCATGTTTACATTCATATGCGCATCATGTTTTGTATGGGATTTTGGATAGTAATGCAATGCACTGCATGGATCGCTTCTCTGATGGTCATTCCATTCTTCACTTCTTCCACCTTTGCCTTACCTTCCACCAATACCCCTGCACCGTACTGTACCTTCCCTCACACTCTTCTACCCACTTGTAGCATCGTAGGGGGCTTAAGGAGATCGATGAATCTGGCATTCTTGCGTGCACTCAACAGTCCTGTCCTTCCTTCCCCTACCCCGCCCTCCCTCCTCCCCTCCCCTCCCATCTCCCCCTGTCCCCCACTTTCAGCAACCCTTTGAAGCGCCCCTGAGGCAGCACCTTAGGGGGCTTAAGGAGATCTACGGCCCTGTCATTGCCGTTGACCTGGTCAACCAGGTACTGTGCTGGGGAAAATAGGATTGTGTTGGGGAAAAAAGAATAGTGTCCTGCTGACCTGGTCAACCAGGTATTGCAGTGGGGGAAGAAAGAACAGTCCTGCTGACCTGGTCAAATACTGGGAAAATACGAGGCTATTTGTTGACCTGGTCAACGAGGTACCGGAAAGGCAAGGTGGGCGTGTACCTGTTGACCCAGTCAACCGTGCAAATGGGGTAAGGTAGGCCAGCGTTGGATTGGTTGCTTGGTTTCATTGCTGTTGCTAGAGTTTGCCATTTTTATTCTGATTATTATCTGCAATCCTGTTGACTGTTGTTGGCAATGTGCATGCACGAAATGCTGTGGGGGGTGGCATCTGCAATGTGTTATGCTTCTGACATGCCATGCTATGGCCTGTGATGACAAATCATGGCATGACATGGCATGGCATGGCATGGCATAGCATGTGATGGCATGGAATGTGATGGCATGGCATGTGATGGCATGTGATGGCATGTGATGGCATGTGATGGCATGTGATGGCATGTGATGGCATGTGATGGCATGTGATGGCATGTGATGGCATGTGATGGCATGTCATGGCATGTCATGGCATGTTATGGTATGGCATGTGATTTCTTGGTATGGCTTACCTGCGCCCTGCATGCATACAGCATGGTGGGGAGAGCCGTATCGGATCCGCTTATGCTGGAGCTGTGAACGCCATCAAGGACCAAGACATGCGGTATGACCCATGCATGTATGACCCATGCATGTACCATGTGCATACTCTGAGCGTATATTTCATGTATGCATACGCCTAGTGTTTGGCAGCATTTGCAGGAGCTGTGAACGCCGGCAAGGGCTCTGACTTGCTGTAAGGCATCTGGATGCATGTACCATGTGCATACTCTGAGCGTATTCATCGTGTATGCGTACGCCTAGTGTTCAGCAGCATATGCCGGAGCTGTGAACGCCATCAAGGACTCTGACTTGCAGTAAGGCATCTGGATGCATGTACCGAGTGCATACTCTAAGTGTATTCGGCATGTATGCATACACTTATTGTCCAGAAGCATGCATAAACCAGCGCATAAATCGTTCGCATGAGTGAGGAGTGCCCCTGGGTTCACACCGCCGTTCACATTCACCTTAAAGCGACGGTGCACATTTGCCACCCGAAACCCTAAACCTTGGCGACCAGTTACTGCGGAGGAAAAGTCCCCGCACGAATTCCAGGTTTTCGCCAGCCAACACCTTCGCGCTAGCAAGCCTGGTTCAGAATAAAAACTTCTGAACCTCCGCTTGTCAAATCTAGACCCTCGTTTTAAGTGCTTGGTTCATACTATAATAATAAAACTTATGAGCTACGTACCATTTGACTTCCACCATGAGTGTGGTGCCACCGAGAGCCACCAGCTTGCGCTTCAGTTAGTTGCATTTTCCTCGGCATTCGTTTCCATCTCCCCCTGCGGCTCTGCCATACCTCCCCCTCACACCAGCTACGTGCCCTTTGACTTCCACCACGAGTGCGGTGCCACCAAGTACCACCAGCTCTCCCAGCTGGACGACCAGATCGGCAAGGACATGGAGGCCCAGGGGTGAGTTGCTTAAGGCCTGGTGAGAGTTTTCAAGAACACTAAAGGATTCTCAAATATGACCGAATCGGCAAGGACATGGAGTCACAGGGGTGAGTTGCCTAAGGCCCCTCTTTTTCTGGCTCTGCTACCATCACATGATCGCGTGATGTCAGCCGTGACCTCAGCTAGCTCGGCAAGGACATGAAGACCCAGGGGTGAGTAACAGTAGCTTCAGCACGCCCCAGTTCTCTCTGGTTCTTGTACCATCACATGCCAGTCGATCACCTCAGCTGACTCTAGAGTGATCCCTGTTGCACGACCAGATTGTCAAAGACATGGACACGCAGATGTGGCACGCCGCACGTCTCCCTTCTCCCCTCTCCCCCTTAGCCTTTTGACCGACTACCAGTTTCTCCCTGCAAGGCAAGGATGGATGAATCATGAGTGAAGAGTCAGCGCCAGTCACACGTTTCAACCAGCCTGAAGTGGTCCTCCTCTCACTCGTCCTCCATCCCTTCCATTCTCTGCTCTGCTGCTGTCATTTCTCCCTGCTAAACAAGGGCAGGCGGATCGGTACAAGGAGGCCCGGCCAGTGTAGAAGCTAGCAGCATGGAAAGAACACAACACAGAAGGGCAAAGTGTGCACCAACGCACGTAGAGGTGCCTCAGACTACGAGTCATTCCTTTTTCTGCCTGTCTTTTGAGGCGCCTCAAAAATAGAGGCGCCCTCAGACTACGAATCATTCCTTTTTCTGCCTGTCATTGTCTCCGACCTCTTTCTTCCCGCACCAGATTCTTCCTGCAAGGCAAGGATGGGACAGTGCGGAAGCAGCATCAGCAACAGCGACGCATTCTCTCTGCCCTTCCCTCTCCCTCCTCTTCACCCCCCCAAACACCAGATTCTTCCTGCAAGGCAAGGACGGGTCGGTGCAGAAGCAGCAGCATGGCACTGTGCGCACCAACTGCGTTGACTGCCTTGACCGCACCAACGTCACTCAGGTGGGTTCTCAGGTGTCCCTTAAGGTGAATGTCAGGTAGTGGTGGCACGGCACAGTGCGCACTAACTGCGTATGACAGTCCTGACCGCACCAACGTCTCTCAGGTGGGCTATCAGGTGCTGCTCAGGTGATTATTCAGGTAGCGGCAGCATGGCACAGTGCGTACCAACTGTGTTGACTGTCTCGACTGCACAATGTCACTCAGGTAGGTTCTCAGGTATCTCTCTTGTGATTCGTCAGGTAGCAACAGCATAACACAGCGCGCACTACTGAGCGTGTCAACTGCCTTGACTGCATTGCTCAGGTGTGCTCTCAGGTGGCAAGCAAACCGCTGATGAATCCTCGTGCCCGTGACTCGTGGTGCCTGCATTTCAAGATTTATCACCACCAAAATACTGATCATCCAACCAAATCCCTCCCCGTCCCCCTCGCTTTGTTCACCCTCCAATTCCTATTTTTCTCAGAGCTGGTTTGTGAGTTGGATTCGGGGATAAGCTGAGGCTCATGGGGCTGCTGGGACTGGGGCTGCTGAGTGAATCGATAATATCTCCTCCTCCCCTCCATCCGCCCGCTACCCCCCCCCCCCCCTCCCTCCTCTTTGCAGAGCTGGTTCGCGCGGCATGTGCTGGAGCATGAGCTGAGGCATACGGGGCTGCTGGTGCTGGGCGACTCAACAGAGCCCAACCTCCCTCCCAGTCCCCTCCACCCAATTCCTTGTCTTTTCAGAGCTAGTTTTCCCGGCATGTGGGATTTGCTGGGGGATGAGCTCAGGCGGATGGGCTGCTGGGCGACTCAATAGAGCCCCCCCTCCCTCCCCGTCCCCTCCACCCAATCACTTTCTAACTCCTATTTGCAGAGCTGGTTCGCGCGGCACGTGCTGCTGGAGCATGAGTTGAGGCAGATGGGGCTGCTGGGTGACTCAATATGACCCCCCATCCATCCCTGTCCGTCTCTCTCTATCCAAAATCCGATTCCTCGTCTTTGCAGAGCTGGTTTGTCTGGCATGTGCTGGAGCATGAGCTGAGGCACATGGGGCTGCTGGGTGGCTCAATAGAACCCCCCCTCCCTCCCTCCCTCCCCGTCCCCCTCCCTCCATTCACCCTCCAACTCCTCTTTGCAGAGCTGGTTCGCCCGGCATGTGCTGGAGCATGAGCTCAGGCATATGGGGCTGCTGGGGAAGGATGAGACGGTGGCAGAGCACAGTGACTTTGACGCCAAGTACAAGATCAGTGAGTGGTGGGAGGTTGGAGTGTTGGGGGGGGGGGGATTGGAGTGTGTGGGAGTGAGGAGTGAATGGGGAGAGATGGGCTAATGTGGAATGTTTCTGAGGGTGGCAGAGCACAGAGCGACTTAGAAGCCAATTACGAGATCAGTGAGTGGAAGGGGATTGGAGTATGGGGAGAGATCACAGAGTAGTCAGGCTGTGGGAGATTCCCATAAAAGGGACATGCATGCTTTGTAAGTTGTGAGCTGAGTCAAATAGGGGTCAGGATGAGCGTGTGGTGGAGCACAGCGATTTCCAGTAGTGTAACATACAACTATTGCTATGCTTTTTTTGAATGAATTTAGTTTCAAGTCTTTCGCTCCTTTCTCTCCTACCCCCCTCTCTCTCCCCATATGCTACCTGTTAGTGTGGGCGGACCATGGGGATGACATCAGCACTCAATACACGGGCACATCATCCACATTATCGCACAACCTACCAGACCAATAACTCTCTCTCACTCCTTTCCTCTTTTCCCGATGTGCTTTCTGTCAGTGTGGGCGGACCATGGTGATGACATCAGCACACAGTACACGGGCACGCCAGCACTCAAGGGAGACTATGTGCGGTAAGCGCCACCCTTTGAGTCGACTCATAATTTCTGAGTCGACTCAAAACTCAAACATCATTTTGAGTCGACTCATTAGCACACAGGCCGGCACTCAAGCGTGCGGTAAGCGCCACCCTTCTTTCGGTCGCGCACACGATGCACCACAAAGGACTGCGTGAGCGATTTTTTAGAATTCCCAAATTTCGCTCACAAGGACTGTGTGCATTAAGCGCCACCTTTCTTTCGGCGCATAAAAGGTTGTCCCGTTACTCTAAACAGGTTGCCCGCCCTGTACCGTCACACATGGCGCTCATGGCGTCCATGGCGTCATAACCCTAAACCGTCACACATGGCGCTCATGGTGTACATGGCGTCATAACCCTAAACCGTCACACATGGCGCTCATGGCGTACATGGCGTCATAACCCTGTACCGTCACACATGGCGCTCATGGCGTACATGGCGTCATAACCCTAAACCGTCACACATGGCGCTCATGGCGTACATGGCGTCATAACCCTAAACCGTCACACATGGCGCTCATGGCGTACATGGCGTCAAAACCCTAAACCGTCACACATGGCGCTCATGGCGTACATGGCGTCATAACCCTAAACCGTCACACATGGCGCTCATGGCGTACATGGCGCCATAACCCTAAACCGTCACACATGGCGCTCATGGCGTACATGGCGTCATAACCCTAAACCGTCACACATGGCGCTCATGGCGTACATGGCGTCATAACCCTAAACCGTCACACATGGCGCTCATGGCGTCCATGGCGTCATAACCCTAAACCGTCACACATGGCGCTCATGGCGTACATGGCGTCATAACCCTAAACCGTCACACATGGCCCTCTGTCCTACCTCTTTACTGTCACGCCTGCTGTGCCCCACAGGTACGGCAAGCGCAGCCCGGAAGGTTTCCTCCAGGACGGAGTCAGTGCCGTGGTGGTTTAGCTTTTCCCGTACGTTTACACAGGTCTCTCTGTCCATCCCTGTTACTGCCACACCCCCTCATGAATGCCCTGCAGGTACGGCAAGCGCAGCCCGGAGGGTTTCCTCCAGGACGGAGTCAGTGCCGTGATGCGATACTTCTTTAACAACTACACTGATGGCGTGCGGCAGGTGAGTCACGAGCGATGGTGATTTAGGTGTTCGTTACTGATTGCTGTGGTGCACGATGGGGTGAGCGCTGTGATGCGATACTTCTTCAACAAAGATAGTGATGGCGTGCGGCGGGTGAGGGTGACTTATTCGATTCAATATTGGGGGAAATAGCAATGCTTCCTTCAAACAGTTCCGTGGGGCGAGCGCTGCCATACAATGCTTTCAACAACAACTACACTGATGGCGTGCGGCAGGTGAGTGGGGCTCTCTTCGGGAACGGTGAGGGCGATACACGTAAGTGATGAAGGATGGGGCGAGCGCTGCCATTCAATGCAATGCTTCTTCAACAACTACACTGATGGCGTGCAGCAGGTGAGGGTGATAAAAACGAGAGGTGATAAAAACGAGGGTTGCTGCTGGTGGTTAGATCTAGCATGGTCAAACAGGGCACTGCATCCATTCCTATGCATCTTAAAACCCTGTCATCCGCTCGTCTCCCTTCATTGTGATCGCACTACCCACGGGACGGCCGGGATCTGGTCACGGGCAACTGCACAATCAAGCAAGCGCGGCGCTCCATGCCCATTCAGCCCCATGCTCCTGTCCTGCGTCTATGTTATTTTCATCGATATCTCAAAGCCCTGTCCGCCAATCATATCGCTTCATCCTAATCCCACTATCAACAGGGGATCTGGTCATGGGCAACTGCACAGTCAAGCAAGCAGGGCGCTCCATCCATCCCCATTCATCACGAGTCTCCCGTTATCCTCCCATGTCCTGCTCATTGCTACCACCCATTACCCACAGGACGGGCTGGATCTAGTCATGGGCAACTGCACAGTCAAGCAGGGCGCTCCATCTCCATTCATCCCCCTGCTCCTGTCCCCCCCCCCCCCCGTCTACGATCCCCCCATTGTTAGCCCTGTCCTCCAATCATCTCCCTTCACTGTGACCCCACTACCCACAGGACGGGCTGGATCTGGTGATGGGCAACTACACAGTCAAGCAGGGCGCTCCATCTCCATTCACGCGCACGGGCATTGAGAGATACACAGTACGTGCACACACCTTCATATTACTTTTTTTCTGAGAACTCTTGGAATTTCTATACACAGTACGTATCTATACCTGCAGGTTTTTTTTTTTAATTCTATACACAGTCTGTGGTAACACCTTCACATGTGGTGTAACCTTGACCTACGTGTTCTGGTACGTGGTTAATGAGAACTCTCGTACTCTCTTCGCACACCTGCCCGCCTGCTCACCCTTCCATGCAACCGTTCACACATGCCCTTCCCTTTGGCTCTGCCTGTTTCCACCTGTGCACAGAACCTGAGGGTGGCCCTCGTGGTGCTCGTGGCCTCCACATACCTCTTCCTGCGAAACGTCATCCCTTGTGAGTCACCTTATACAGATCGCTTGCACTTCTGTTTCTTGAGGTTTTCTCTCTTTCTTTTTTTTTCCCCCCGAGTAACTCTTTCCTGCATAGGCATTCTCCCAACAAGAAATTCATTTAAAATCTTGTGTAATCATGCGTTCTAAGTAGCGCCAGGGTTCAAGCTGTTCAGTGCTTTGTTTTCCACCCTCTCTTGTCCGGATCCCCAGGCAGCCCCCTCCCACTCCCCCTCCCCCTCCCACTCCCCCTCCCACTCCCCCTCCCCCCGAACGCCTAACCGGTCATAGAAGCTACTGTGGCTGATCCCTCTCTTGTGACTACCCACCAAATGATTTAAATTCCCGAAACGCTCCAAGCATACAACATCTCCATCTTCCCCCCTCTCCTTCCTTTGCAGCCTCCTCCTCCTCCCCCTCCCCTCTATGGCCAGTCATCGCAGCCATCTCAGCTGTGGTCGCTGCTCCGGTGCCCTTCACCCTTCTCCCCACCCCCCAACTAAGCCCCCCTCCTCCACTTCCCGGCCCCCAATCCCATGTCTCCTTCCCCTCCAACGCAGCCTCCTACCCCTCCCTTCTATCGCCAGTCATCGCAGCCATCTCAGCTGTGGTAGCTAGCTCAGTTGTCATTCCCTCCCTTTCCCAACCCTCAACTACCCCCATCCCCCTTTTCCCCCTTCCCCCTCATTCCGTTGCAGCTTCCTCCTCCTCCCCCTTATCGCCAGTCATTGCAGCCACCTCAGCTGTGGTCGCAGGCTCGGTGCTCTTCGCCTTGAAGAGATTCGGCCGCCTCTTCTGCGACCGCCCCCGCTTCTGCTCCCTGCGATGAACCGGATACTGTAGCTTCCATTATCTCAATGGATTGTCAATAAAGTAGCGTATTTTTGGGCAGCATACGGTAACAATCACAATACGTAATTGTGCATACAACCTAATTCCAACAATGGTCCAGCATGCGTTTGGTTTGGAAGTACGCCAATCAGCTGTTTTGACCTACCGTACCATAACATGCCTGCCATGCATGGGGTAGTAGTGAGAGCAATCTTGCTATGAAGTCATCAGATTTCTACTGGTAGAATCAAGCTCCAGTCCAGTCCAGATGATGGATGGAGTGAGAGAGGGGGTGGGGAAGGGTTGATGGCTGCTGCTGCCTGCCTAGGATGACATCCATCAACTCCCCCCCTCTCTCCCTCCATCCACCATCATCCACACTTACATGTGGGTGTGTGCACGGTTACGTGGACAGATGCGTTGGGAAACCTCGCCAGCAGTTTTTGGCACTCTCTCATGCATAGCCTCTCGCACGCATAGCCTCTCGCACTCATTGCGGCGCTGCCTCTCGCACTAACTCCAAACCCCCCTCATTTTCCCCCTCATTGTTTCTCAGTACCAACAGTACCACGAGATGAAGACAAGATTCGCCGACAGAATGTGGATTGTGTTGAGATAGCTAGGCAAGGTGAGTTGACTATCGAGAGAAATTTTACAAGTAGGAAAACCCTAAGGGGTTATCCCCTATAACATCTACCCCACTACAGCCTACCAATATGTATCACCTATATATATTATTTGACACACCCCCATAGGCAAAGTGGGGGAGAGCAATGGGTCACAAGACCAGTCAAGAGAAACAAAACAAGCTCAGGGTGGATCACAACGTCACCACACATTCTGAGCACAAGCAAATGGCCACAAGGCCAGTTCACATGTAGAGATATATATGCAGCAATGACAGTACAGTGTCGAGCTACCTAGCAAGAGCCAGCATGCAGGTATATAGGTATATAGATCACAGTACAAGCAAAGACTACAGCAAGTGTGGAAGCATAGGCACAAGGCCTAACAGAGTACAAAAGCGCTGATGATCACCAGACGGAAGTGCCTTGGTGAATATATCAGCAGTGTTGGCCCGAGTGGCCACGTAACGAAGACAAAGCTGGCCTCGCTGCTGCAACTCTCGAGCCAGGAAGTAACGCAGAGCAATGTGCTTCGTTCTGTGTTCCAGTCTGTGCTCCTCACACAAGGCAATGGCGGCCTTGTTGTCAACGTACAGCACTGGAGGAGAACGAGGCTGCTCTCCCAAGTCAGTCAGCAGGTAGGTGAGCCAGCGTAACTCCTGTGCAGCCATGGCGGTGGCGTAGATCTCAGCCTCACAACTGGAGCCAAGAACTGAAGACGAGCGTGTAGAACGCCACGAAACTGAACCAGAGCCAAGGCTGAAGGTGTAACCCTGTGACGACCGCTGAGTAGCCAGGTCGTCAACCCAAGAAGCGTCTGAGTGCCCAGTGAGGACAACTGGGCTCGTCCCTCCAAGCACTAGCCCCATGCCTGATGTGCTGCACAAGTAGCGCAGTACCCTCTTAGCAGCAGCCATGTGCTCAGGTCGGTGTCGACCAGGAGCCACGTAGCGAGCGAGGAGACCAAGAGGGTACGCGAGGTCAGGTCGAGTGCAAGTCATCAGGTACATGAGGCAGCCGACTAGCTCTGGGTAAGGACCACTCGGCTCTACGGACTCGTCCGAAGGTGGAGCTGAGAGCGTGTGACCTGTAGCCAGAGGAGTGGCCTGTGCTGAAGACCAGGTGAAGCCGAAGCGCTGAAGGACCTGCTGCACCATGTGTGACTGAGTCAAGGTGATGGTGCGGCGTGCTCTGTCCCGGGTGATCTGCAAGCCAAGGTAGCTGCGCAGCTCACCCAAGTCAGTGCACGTGTGTCTCTTCTGTAGCTCCGACTTCACGTGGGCGAGAGCCTCAGTGTCAGCAGTGGCAAAAACCAAGTCGTCGACGTACACGAGGATGTAGAACGGCGGCAGTGAAGTGTCTGTGCGCAGAAACAGCGACGGGTCAGCAGTAGAAGGCGCAAACCCAAGAGCCGCAAGTGTCGTCCTCAGTGTGTCGTGCCACTCACGTGGCGCCTGGCGGAGACCGTAGACCGGCCGTCGGAGGCTCCACTGGGTGCCAGGAGGGAACGACCCAGTGAAGCCCGGGGGGCGGCGCAGCCAGATCTCCTCGTGCAGGCTGCCCTGTAAGAAAGCAGTGCTGAAGTCAAGAGAGTGAAGCTCGTAGTCACGGTGAGCAGCAACGTGCAGCAGCACCCGAAGAGTCGTCATCTTCGGGGTGGGGGAGAAGGTCTGGAAGAAGTCAACTCCCTCTCGCTGACTGAAGCCTCGAGCCACGTAACGCGCCTTGAAGACAGGCGGAGAACCCGGCGGCCGCTTCACCCTGAAAATCCACATGCCACTGACGATGTTCGCCCCAGGTGGGGGAACCTCGTCGACATAGGTGCCTGTGGACTTCCAGGAAGCCATCTCTGCGTCCATGGCTGCCTGCCACTGAGAGGAGTAGGGACTCTCTATCGCCTCTGCGTAAGAGCGCGGAGTCGGGATGTCTGGTGCATCCGGGTCTCCCTCAGGGGCAAGTAGCGAGGACACAAGATGAGGTAAAGCAGCAGCAAGACACTGGAACTCCTCCTGCCTGTCCTCAAGGACGTCCGTGCTAAGAGCACACTCACCCCCGACGGACGGAGGACAGACAGACGCAGACGCAGTAACAAGACTGGCGGCGTAGTCTAGACGACAGGCAGCAGCAAAGTCAACAAGCTCAGCGACAAGAGCAGACGCAGCAGTAGACTCAAACGACGGGTCAGTGACAACAGTGGCTAGCAGACGCGTGACAGTAGGGTGCTCAGCACGAAACCGGTCAGACTCAGGGTCTGGAACGTCAGGTAGAGAGGACGCAGGAGGAGACGGAAGAGGAACAGGCTGCAGAGCAGAGGAAGGACGACGAACTACGAGGTGTGTGCTGGGGACAGCCTGCTGACGCGAACGAGGAACACGACGACCGGGACGAGCAGGCGAGACAGGACGCGACACAGGCTCACGACGCTCAGCAGGACTACCAGTCTGCTCAGTGTAAGGAGAAGGAGCAGGCAGCGGTGAGCCAGGCTGTAACGGAAGACCAGTAGACGACGGGAGAGTAAGAACCTGACGAAGAACAGAGTCAGACGGCGGCAGAGACGACGGAGACGGCGGAGCGAAGAACAGTCGTGTCGGCGCAGCTGCATCAGTACCGGCAGCTCTAGCAGCTCCAGTACCCCCAGCAGCTCCAGTGCCTCCAGCAGCTCCAGAACCTCCAGCAGCTCCAGAAGCTCCAGTCCCAGAGTCGTCACCTCCAGTCCCAGGGTCTCCAGCCCCTGTGTCTCCAGCAGTAGCACCCCCAGAACCAGCACCCCCAGTCCCAGGGTCTCCAGCCTCAGTGTCACCAGCAGCAGCACCCCCAGAGCCAGCACCTCCAGTCCCAGGGTCTCCAGCCTCAGTGTCTCCAGTACGAGTACCTCCAGAACCAGCGACTCCAGCACCTCCAGTAGACAAAGGTCCAGCACCACTCCTAGCTCCAGCAGCGCGACGCTGACGGTGACCGTACCAGTCCTGGAGCTGCTGTGGGGTGAGAGGCACACGTGGACGAAGGCGGCTACTCCAAGGAGACCGCGCAACAGCAGACTCAGAACCCTCAGCGCCAGCACCCCCAGCTGCTCCAGAACCTCCAGCGCCAGCACCCCCAGGCTCCTCACGCGTAGGCTCAGTACTCGCAGACTCGGCACCCGCAAGCTCAGCACCTCCAGGCTCCTCACGCGCAGGCACAGCACCCTCAGACTCGACACCCCCAAGCTCAGCACCGCCAGGCTCCTCACGCACAGGCACGGCATCCCCAGACTCCGCACCCCCAGGCTCAGCACCCCCAGAGACAGCACCCCGAGCAGGACCACCTCCAGCAGGACCTGAGTCACCAGTGACCTCAACAGGCGCAGGTACCGGAGGGTCTACCTGAGAAACACCTGAAGGAGCAGGACCTGGCGCGGGGAGGGGGTCTACCTGGGGAGGACCTGGAGCGAGAAAGAGCGGCGGGGGGGGGCGAGAGACAGTGCGGTAGGGAAAGAGACGGTAGAAGGGAACAGACTCGTCAAAGGTGACGTCCTGAGACGCAAAGACACGGCGCGAGGTGGGGTCGTAAAACTGCCAGCCAGGCGCGTCAGGAGGAAAACCAAGGAAGACGCAGGGAATGGCACGAGCAGAGAGCTTGTCCGCGGTGAGATCGCGGACAAAGGCACGAGCACCCCAGACCCGGAAACGCGACGCATCGCCAACCTCCCCCGTCCACAGCAGTGTGGGCGAGGTCTCCGGCAAGGAGACACGGGGCCAGAGGTTGAGCTGATGCGCGGCGTACCGGACCGCGAACGGCCACAGAAAATGGGGAGCCGCCGCATGGATCATGGAGGTACGAGCGACCTCCATGACTAAGCCAATGCGGCGCTCAGCAACCCCATTCTGCTGCGGAGAGGCCGGAAGCGTGAACGACTGGGTGATGCCGTGCTCCGCACAAAAGGCTGCCAAGAGGTCAGAGGAGAACTCACCACCTCTGTCAGAGTGCAGACGCAGGACAGGAAAGTCCCGCTCGAACCGCTCGCGGAGCTGGAGACGCACAGCGCGGATCCAGGGGATCAAAACAGCAGGGACGTCTCCCTTGCTGCGCAAGGGGAAGACCGTGGTGTAACGCGTGAAGTCGTCGACAACCAGCAGAAAGTACCGCTCACGGCCCTGTCCCTGGACGCGGGCTGGGCCCCACACGTCCAGGTGAAGCGTCTGCAGGGGAGCCTCTGTGGGAGGAAACGAGGAGGAGTGAGGAGCGGCGCGCTGCCGCCCCTCGACGCAGGGAATGCAGGGCGGCGCAGGCGAGGGAGGGAGGGCAGGCAGAGACCTGGGAAGCCCAGAGACCAGAGAGCGAGAGTGCATGCTACGAAGGCGAGGCAGGGAGGGGTGACCAAGGCGGTGGTGCCACAGGAGCGTGTCGTGCGACAGGCGGCGGCACTCACACTGGGTAGCTACCTGAGCAGACGCGTACAGCTGTGGAGACAAAGGAGCGGAGCGTGAAACAGTGGTGAGGGTGTACAGACTGGACCCCGGCTCACGAGTGAACGTGGCCAGGTGGCGGCCAGTCTTGGAGCACGTACAGATCGCCACACGCTGCCCTCCAGGAGTCCAGGTGTCAACCCAGTGATCCTGGAGGACGGCGTTGCTCACCAGGTTCGTAGAGAACGAGGGAACTAGGAGACCTGACAGCTCACCAGACGGGACCGCCGGGCACGGGAGCACAGTCGTGCCGCGTGCAAGCACTGGGCCCCCAGAGGGGTCAGCCAGGGAGACAGGGACAGGTGCAGGGAGCGGAGTGACGGTGGTGCTATCACGAAAGAAACAGCGGGAAGCACCAGAGTCAAGTGTAAACGTGTGCAAGGCCTGAGTCGACTCAGTACCAAGGGGAGCAGACTCACTAGCACCTAGGGCTGCAGTCCTTATACCGGGGTCAGGCGGCACACACAAGTAGCAGTCACCCTCAGCACTAATAGTCAATGCATACATGGCAGCAAGAATAACATCATAGTCCAGATCAAAGATAGGCACATCACGCCTAAGCAGCTCTGCCCAGTTGGGGAACTCAGTAGCATCAGGATACTTAGTACGCCAGGCGTCACTAAGCCTAGCAAAACAACGATACTCAGTGTGAAAACCGTTGCAGGGGCGACCCTTGCGGGGGCCAGTACGAATGACATAGGGGCAGCGGTCAGAACCCCGAGACGCCCCACGCCCAGCATACCAGTCATTGAGCTGCTGGGAGGTGAGGGGAGGAAGCTGCTGCTGCTGCTGTGGCTGTTGCTGCTGCTGCTGCTGCTGGCCACCCTTCTGGCCAGATCCACCCCCACTCCCACCTCCACCGCCACTGCCGCTGCCTCCTCCCCCACCACCGCCGCCGCCGCCTCCACCGCTCCCGGTCCTGCCGCCACCCCACCCACCGCCTCCACCCCCACGGCCACCCCCGCCACCTCCACCACCCCCGCCGCCTCCACCACCGCTCCCTCCACCGCCACCTCCGCCACCCCTGCCACCCTTGCCGCCCCTGCCACCACCACGCTTCCCACCAGGAGCGGAAGCCGCTGCGACCTTCTCCGCACCGAGGAAGTCAACAGCAGTAGCAGCAGAGGCGTAGGAGGGGTCAAGAGGGGAGGGGGAGCACCCCTCAAAGAGGGGAGTGCGGGGAGTGCCACGAGCAGCACCGACAGCGAGGATGTTCTTCTCTGCTGCGACCAGCTGCTGCTCGAAGTCGTCCAGAGTGATAGTTGGAGGATCCTTGGCAAGGAAGTAATCCCTGACAGAGCGAAGAGTGTCAGGGAGGCGGGTGACGAGGATGTAGAGGGTGAAGTACAGCGGGGGGGTGTTCGTGGCGAGGAACTCTTTGGTAAGAGCGGCTCGAAAGCGGGCGTCACTAGTGCGGAGGTGAGTGATAAGGTCGGCAGCAGTGTGAAACGAGGCTAAGTCTGGGAACAGGTAAGGCAGGATGAGACTACCAACGGTGGCTGTGGTCGGGGCGGAATAGCGGGCAACGACAGCATCATACAGCGTCTTAGCAGTCTTAAGCTGGTTGAAATGCGCGCGCTCAGAGATCGGTAGGTGATTGCGAATAACAAGGCGCGCGACAGCATCGCGGAGCTCCCACTGTGCTCGTTCAGGGGCAGGAGCAGTCTCAGCAGGAGTAGGGACAGTGCCGGTCACATAGGCTAGCAGGGACACTCCGTCTGCGACGTCAGTCATAAGGTAAAGGCGCAGGTCACTAAGCCAGGTGTCAAACTCGATGGGGCGGCCGTCAGGCTCAAAGGCGAGAACAGTAAGGGTCGCCATGGTTGTAGCGCAGGCAAAAGTAGCAGGCTCAGGCAGCAGGCTCAGGCAGCAGGCTTAGGTAGCAGGCTCAGGCAGCAGGCTCAGGCAGCAGGCTCAGGCAGCAGGCTCAGGCAGCAGGCTCAGGCAGCAGGCTCAGGCAGCAGGCAAAGACTGCAGGTTCAGGCAGCAGGCTCAGGCAGCAGGCAACTGTAGCAGGTAAGGAAGCACGCAGTTTTGTGACAGGCCGCGCGTAAGGCAGGTAAGCGCACGACTCACGGGCGGCTAAGCGCTCAGGTCGAGGCAGTGGCGCACAGGCAGGGCAGGGCACGCGCTGCTGCGGGCTGCGCGCGGCAGCGGGCTGCGCGCGGCTGCGGGCTGTGCGTGGCAGCTGGCTGTGCGCGGCGACGGGCTGCGTGCGGCTGCGGGCTGCGCGCGGCGACGGGCTGCGTGCGGCTGCGGGCTGCGTGCGGCGACGGGCTGCGCGTGGCTGCGGGCTGTACGCGGCGGCGGGTCGCACGTGGCGGCGGGCTGCGCGCGGTGACGAGCTGCGCGCGACAGCAGCGAGCACGCGGGCGGCTAAGGCAGCGGGGCGCGCTAAAAAAAAAGAAAATGCACGCGCGCATGCAGCCGAGGCGCGCGCGGGCAGCAGGTAAGGTAGGTATAGCTGTAGGGAAAGTAACTCATGAGTAGGTGGGCCCCAATCTTAGGTCCTTAGGACCATTGCTCTAGATGCCATGTTGAGATAGCTAGGCAAGGTGAGTTGACTATCGAGAGAAATTTTACAAGTAGGAAAACCCTAAGGGGTTATCCCCTATAACATCTACCCCACTACAGCCTACCAATATGTATCACCTATATATATCATTTGACAGATTGACGTGATTGGTATCCAAGTGTGACTTGCCTGCTGCTGCTGGCCCACCTGGGAGCAAGGATGCAGTGGAAGCAGGGTGCAGCAAGACAAGAAGCATCAACGCCAAAGCTCCAGACAGCAGCGCTTCAGACTGCAGCGCTCTTGCTGCAAGGCAGCTGGCTGAGGCAGAGCCACCTGACCTGGCAGCACATGGCAGGGTTTAGGGTGGAGACTGCAGGAGTAGCAGCAGCACCGCATGGCAGCAGGGGAAGGCACAGGCACGGCTCCCACGTGTTGTTACACGACAGACTTACCCTTCCCATGTACCCTCACTCACCGCTGTGCCCAGGTGGTGCATGCCGTGGGCCCATGTTAATGCTATATCCGCTGCCCCTTCCCCTGTGTTCCATCTCCGCAAGCTTTTTCCCCGTGCCAGTTGGTGCACGCCATACAAACCATGCTGTGTGCGCCCTCCCTTGCATCCGCTCCGCCCACTCATCCCCGCCTGCACTGCTCGTCACCCCCCTGCCACACCCTCACATGGCCGAGGATGCGAACCTCAGTGTGCATCTGGATAAAGGGCATTTCTATGTGTCTATGCGTCTCCAAAAGGCCAGTTCGATTGACCATGAGCTACGGTATGCCCCAGAGATTTCTGCAGGGATTGAGTCGACTCGACTTAAAAGTCACCATGAGCTACGCCCCAGAGAATTCAGCAGGAATTGTTTTGTAAGGAAGTCGTGCATCGTGGTGACATTTAATTCTCTTGCAATGTGCCGCGATACAAATACAACAACATTTGAGAACGACCCGGTGGATTACGCAAACGAGCAGAAGAAAAAAAAGAAACAGCAGCAGCCTGTTTAGATTTCTGAGCTCCCCTCAACAGCATGCGGAACTGGTAAAGCGCTCAGCCACTTGGCTTACTGCATCTGCCAATCCTTGTCGTGGTTACCTTTAGAGTCGACTCGAAAGAAATGATCACCCCAAGAAGAGCACCGAACCTGATTACTCTTCCGGCTGCGACGCGTCGACGCCATGGATGGTAAGAAACCTTCCCCTGAAAATCCCAGAATTCTTGATCTTAGCCTTGCCCTTTCCAATCCGCACTTTTTTCACCTTAGTCTTCTCGTCCACAATCTCATCCTTCCCCACGCTGCGGCCATTCACGTCTGTCAGCTTCGACGCCTTCGCGAGGTCGTCCTCTTCATACACGCCGTCGAGCATCTGCGCGCGAAAGAGCTTCGTGAAGGGGTCGACGTCGCCGCGCTTCATGCCGGTTTTCACCATCATCGCGAGCGCGTCCGGCGCTGAAGAGGCAATGGCGTTGTCCTCGGGCAGCATGAAAGTTTTGTGGTCGACTTTGTTGAGAAAATCTTCGTTTGGGTTCCAGTCGGTCGCTGCATGATCGCGAAGAAAGCAGAAGCAGTCTCATTTATACATTGCCGAAGGACATACAACGAAATCTACCAGATGACGAAGCGAAAGCGACGCGCATAACTTGCAGAAAATGGAGCAGGGCTTACCCAGTTGAGGGATGACGTGGTCAAGAAGCGTGTGGGTGGCGTAATATCGGTTGTTCAGCTTGGAATCCGCAAGCGCGTCGCGGGTCTTCTTCAATTCGTCTATGAATTCCTCCTTGGTGGGCCGCGCCGCAGCCGGCGCCAGCAGTGACGCGAGCGTGCAGAGGGCGAGAACGGAAATCTGCCACGACGCCATGGCGCGGATCGACCGTATACTCAAGCTCCCGTGGTTGATCGTGTGAGTGCTGGTCTCAATCTTCAGGATTTGCAACGACGAGTGAGAAAATGGATGTGGGAAGGGTAGCAGACGGTAGAATTTATCAGTGACGGGGGTGAATCACACAAACCCATGGTGACGAAATCAACTTTGGGAAGTCGCAAGTTTTGACGAAAACGACTTGACACGAGAGGTGACAAGATTTCGTAGCCAATGAGAGCAGCAGCCTCGCTAATCGGAAATTTGCCGCCGCGCAGACTGCATCCCGCCCGGTGCCTGCCCGTCTGGTACGGCCAGGGAATATTTGGCCCCATCTGGCACCATGCGTTTCTGCCGCAACTTCGCCAGACGGGCAGTTGCAAGTCAGGTGTTTTAGGGAGAGGGTAACTTCAGGTGTGCCATGCTTCGGTGTCAAAATCGCCATACTGTACCGTACATGTAACATGCGCGGATACAGAGCAGACTCTCCCCAACCCCGCCTCCTCCCCTCCCCCCCTTCCCCTCCCTCAACGCGAGCTGACCACATGCTGGCGCTCGTGGGGCTGCGCAGTCCAGGGCGCCCGAACCGGCGAAATGGCGGTGCTGTTTCAGACTCGCTGCACCATGCTTCATTTCGGGAATGTGCATAATTTGGTGTTCATTATCTTTATATTACTCTGTTTACAAAACCTAGCTGAAGAAATGAAAGGAAGAGAGCTAAAAGGTGGGGGTGGTAAAGAAGGGAAGTGAGTGTGCGGAGGGAAGATGGTGTTACGAATGGAAAATCGAGAAAATCACTGTGCACTACTGACAACAGCAAATGAAGCACACAATATCGAAGGAGGAACCGAACAGTCAGAGGTGACTCGAAATGACGCAGAGATTTGGAATGGATCTGGACCGTCGGAGCAGATGGCATCGGGCAGCAGCAGGAGCAAGGGAATTGGCGGTAACAGTTTCGTAACTGTATGCGCCGCACGGTTGGGTTTGAATTTGAATAAGGGAATGCACCCCTTATAATACATGGTTAGCTATGACATTTGGTATTCCCCTGTATCACTATTTTTATGCTTGTATTTGCATGTTTTAATCATCTCGATCATTTTACATTCACTCTGATTCGAGGTCAAGGGCCCACCACCAACACACCCACTCTGTGCGAACCTTCCTGAGGTGATCCTGGTTACGATCAATTTTTTTTTTCGCGACATGGTATGAGAGCGACTTAGGAATCCTTCGCAACAACACCACCCGAAATCATCGGCGAACTAAAGTGGCGTCTGGCACACGCTCACGCGTAAGAATGGCCGGTGGATCTGGAGGTCAAATGAATCTGACGGCTGGAGCGCAACCCAACCCGGTTGCGACGAACGAGGCGACGACTACAATCGGAACTGCGGTCCTTGAACAACATCAACTGCTTCAGCGACTCACAAACTTGGAGCAAGGGCTCCAGACATTGCTGAATGGCGACGAGGGAACATCTTCCCAACCCTCTCAACCGGCCTCAAATGGCCACAATACCGCCCCGCACACCTTCTCCCTCGAAACGAATGGCTCAACTCCCAAGACTTGCCGTCCTAGCGAAGCAACAATTCTCTCTGCGCAACCAAGGTTCCTGAGCATATAAAAAATAAGACAAATGTGTGTTTTGACGGCAGAGACTTCTGTACTTGGAGCTTCGAGCTGGAGCTGCTGCTCCAGAACGCGCAGACATTCCATTATTTCGACGGGAGCTACGCGGAACCTGCCGAAGATACCGCTGACGCCAGAGCATAGTACTACAATGAATCATTGATGGCGTACGGCGTCCTGCAGAGAAATATGTCGCCGGCGGAGCAGCTGAGCATTCGCTCATACAAGACAACATTTGCTCCAGCCCTTGATGCCTGGCGGCACCTGAACGGCGTGTACCAACCGAAAGACTCGGTTTCATCGAGCCGCCTGCTCAAACAGCTACTGGAGACAAAAATGCCCCCCCGGGGAGAAAGCCAACAGCTACATCAATCGTTGTCGGAGCTTACGAGATCGAATCGGGAAGCTGGGAAGCAGCATTTCCGAAAAAATCTTCGTGAACATCGTGCTTCAAGGGCTCGGCCCAGAGCGGCGGCCCTGCAAGGCGCTTCTTCGATAGCAGGGGGTTATTTCGGAAGTCACCCTATGCGCCGCCCTTCTCGTCGAACAAAGAGACATGAACCAGCAGCGACCAGTGCCGCGACGAGAACGGGAACGCCTCACCTTCTACGCAGAAAATACAGAAGAGCGACGATCGCGTCGCCTTTTCTACAAAATCTGCAGAAACTTTGGGCACTTGGCAGATCGATGCAAACACCGATCTCACCCTCGCCAAATTAATCCGAGCACCTGGTTTGGCCGACAAGACGCACGAAACGACACGCGTCCAGCCCAGGGGTACCAACCTCGATCGCGCAACATAAACCCAGCGGTTCAGCATCAGCAGCAGCAGCCGTCACCGCCTGCTCCAGCCCGCAACGTCATCGGCAACACGACCATGACGAGCGGATCTCGTCGTCGACGCGTGCGCGCGCCGTCACCCGAGCCAGCACGCCATCCAATTGGGGCGTTCACGGACAACAATCCGTTCACCACTCGCCACGACTTCAACGACGACGACGAGCAAGACTAGAATCTCCCAGTCCCGCTGCTTGAGAGCCCCCCGCACGTACCTGATTCACGGGCGGCACCGATCGACTGGCTCTCGTGCGAACAATTCCTGAAATTCGACACACCACACATCGCCACGCCGCGTTTGGAGCTGCCCGCATGTGACGACAACAAGCGCCATAACACTTGTGGGCTCCAAGCGTTTCGTCTCCAACGCCGTCCCCACTCCCACAGTCACATAGGTCACCGTGGCGAACAATACCCGCCTGCGCGCAAGTGCGCAAGGAATCGTTGTGCTCAAGGTACGCGGAAGTCGCACGCATATCATGCTAAACGATGTGCTCATAGTCCAGAACCTGCGCTTCAACCTCCTATCCGCCGCTCAACTCATGGATTCCGGCGTCAAACTGAGCACGGATCCTCGCACGCGCGACATCCTGCTGCACTACTCGTCGCCGACTCAAACGTGAAGGCAGATCGGATGGGCGCACTCCGAGAACGGTGTGTACATCCTCGTCTTTGACATTCCCGACTGCAGCGGCGACTCGAACGAGCTGATCGACCTCATTCCGCTTTGACTCGAGCATATCCACCGCTCGGACGGCAGGCCATGGGTGCCACATCACCCGCACCCGCGTGAGCTCGCGCTGCACGACCCTGACCCAGATGGCATCTGCAGGGAATGTTCCACACCCACCGCCTCAACGAGCGCCATGGCCGGCCGCGGTCTCGCCGCCATCGCCGAAGCTGACCGAACCGCGCCGCCAGAAGAAGGCATGTCGGTGTTGGAGCTAGAAGTGGTTTCTCACCACGTCTTCAGCAGCAATCAAAACCCACTTGCGGGTTCCCCCTCGCAGCAGCTCGAAAACATCCTACGCGGACAGCGTCGCGGAACCTTCGACGCACGCGGTGTGGCACGTCCCTACACAAAGGAAGAGTTCATGACGCTGTACCCCCACTGGCGCGAGCCCACGTCGAAGCTTACCTTGGAACAAGAAGAAGAGCTAGCGTGCCGCGAAGCCGAAGAACTTTGCCGAAAAAGCCGCGCCGTAGCACGCGGGACGTTTGCCTGCGCCGCTTGGGGAACAGAGGAAGAGAACGCCTCCAATGAAGGGGGGTGGGGAAGCGCTGGCGAATGGGGAACGAGCGACACTGGCGGCTGGAGCACCGCAACTGGCGGCGACACCACCGGATGGGGCGCTTCCGGTGAAGGCTGGAGTCCCTGGCGAGGAGAACGAAGGGGGGGAGAACAGACTGCAGAAGTAGAGTTGCGCGTTGTTCCCCTCGGCCATCCCCCTCGCCTTCTCGCACTCTCGCTGCCACCACCTGACGTCCAACCACACCGCGACCCCTGGGACACCATCGACTGGGGCAAGGAACCGTCGACCCCGCGCCGCACAGCTCATGGACCTGTTCTCGAGCCGCGCGAACCTACCCTCGTCCCCGGCACGATTGCCGGCACCAACATTCCTTTCACTGTCATTCTCGACAGAGAATTTTTGGCGCTGATGCTGACGACGGCGAACGACGAAGAGGAAGGGGAAGAAGCAGCAGTAGAACCTGCTCCAGCACCAGAAGAAGACCCTGCGATAGTACGCGCGCGCTACATGCGCACCTCCGGATTTCGCGCCAGCAACGACCTCTGGCACCAGCGCCTCGGTCATCCCTCGCGCGCGACGCTGACAAACTGCATCAACGCAGGAGTTTTCGCACCTGGCGCTCTCCTGCGGCGTGACGGCACCGAAATGAGAAGCACGACACTGCCACGCAACTGCACCATCTCATCAGCCAGAAAGTCACCAATGCGCGCGACGCCATCTTCTACGAACGGCTCTTCCTTGACCAGTTCCGCGAAGACGAGCGAACGAATGTGAGCCGCGTCTACGCCAACGACGGGCACAGCTACGCAAGCCCGAGGACGAAGCAGCCGCGGCTATCCTGAGGTGAGTTTGGAGGAGGAGATCGCCACAGCAGTGACGATGACGATGAAGACCCCTCAAGAGGAGGAGTCGGCGGAACAGGAGGAAGCGGCAAGGGCGCAGCACCACCAACACCACCTGAGCCAGAGAGTGATGACGACGACGTGCATGAGGTTATCCCGCAACATCGCCACGACAGCACTGTTTCAGGGCTGCAGCTTCTCGGGCTCCACACCGCCACCTCAACGGCGCCACGCATCATCGAGCAAAAAAAATCCGCGCCAAGCACTCACGGGACCACATAGCAAGGAGTGGCACGAAGCAATGAACGCAGAAATCAGGGCGCTTGAGTCCCGCGACATATGGGTACTCGTCGATCGAGCGGCAATTAAGGGGAGAAGGATTCTCTCCGGCAAATGGGTCTTCTGCGTGAAGACCGCAGCGGACGGCACGATCGAACGCTTCAAGGCGCGTTGGGTCGTCCGCGGCTATGATCAGAGGCACGGCATCGACTTCGACCAGACGTTCGCACCGGTCATTCGACACACCTCTGCCTGGATTCTACTCGCGATCGCCGCCGCAAGACACCTACCGCTTCGCCGAATCGACGTGAAGAACGCGTTCCTGTACGCGTTAGTGAATGCGGCCATTTACGTGGAGCAGCCGCATACGTACGGCGAAGGAGATTCGCGCGTGTGCCAGCTACGAAAGTCCCTCTACGGGATCAAACAGGCGCCAAGGCTCTGGCAGCAATACCTGCACAAAATCTTGCTTGACATAGGCTTCAAGCAACTGCCTCATGACCCTGGTATGTACCGTCGTGATTTTCGCGGGGATTACATTCTGCTCACGGTCTACGTCGACGATTTGCTCTACACAGGGTCGAGCAACGAGCTGCTCAAGCAATTCGAGAAGAATCTGGCGGGGCGCGTTGAAATTACCTGCAACCACGACGTGAAGCAGTTCTTAGGACTCAATATCTCCTATGCGCTAGAAGCCATTCACCTCTCAGCGGCTAAGTATGCAGAAGAACTTGGCAAACGCTTCAGCATTGCATCGGCACCACTCTCCACCCCTTACCGCACTCCCGGACCGAACCACAAACCCGACAACAAAGCCCTGTCCCCTGTTGGAATCCAGACTTACCAGCAGCAGCTGGGATGCCTGCTCTTCACCCCTGTCACATACAGACATGACCTCTCTGTCAGAATGTATTTGCTGTCTAGCCTGCAGTGGGGTACTCTGTAATGAGTACAACCCAATTAGGGTAGTGTACTTGTATCCCAACTCTTGCTAGTGACCACAATTCTCCTTCTCAACTTTCTCGACTTTCACCTTACACCCCAAAACCTAAGCTACTAAGGCACCTAAACTATGGCTTCTAAGCCAAACTCACGCTAGGGATTCTAACCCTCTCGTACATTGCGAGCCAACAGGCTCAATACTCTCGCAAACCAACGTCTGAGAACCTTCTGGATCTGCAGCGCGCTCTACAATTCTTCATTTCCACGCCCACGATCGGGCTCGGTTACTCCACAGTCCCAACCGCATCCTTCAACCTCATTAGCTACGTGGACGCCGATCACGCAGCAGATCCCGAAAATCGACGGTTCAGGACTGACTTCCTGTTTCGCCTCGAGCCAATAAGACCAATCTCGTGGAACTCGCAGAAACAGGAGCTGGTTGCCCTGTCATCGGCTGAATCTGAATTCATCGCCGCAACATCAGCAGTTCGCGAAGGCCTCTATTTGCAGGAACTCCTGCAAAACGCGAAACTCCAAGTCTCGCCAACCTTTTGCTTGCACTGCGACAACCAGAGCGCTATCCAGATCGCGAACAAACCCGGATTCGTCAACCGCACCAAACACATTGCGCTGCGGTATTTCTTCGTCAAGGACGAAGTGGACAAAGAGAAAGTGGACCTAACCTACTGCCTGAAAGGTGACATGACAGCTGACTTCCTTACGAAGCGACTGCCATGCCAGCAGTACCAGCACTGCTCCGAACTCAGCGGAGTGGTTAAGCGGGTCAAGTCGAGCTACGGTCAAGAGTGAAGGGGGGTGTTACGAATGGAATTTGAGGAAAGAACTGTGCACCCCTGACAGTAGCAAATGAAGCACAAAGTATCGAAGCAGGAAACAAACAGTCAGAGTTGACTCGAAACGACGCAGACAATTGGAATGGATCCGGACCGTCGGAGCAAATGGCATCGGACAACAGTAGGAGCAAGGGAATTGGCGGGAACAGTTTCCTAACTGTACACGCCGCACGGTTGGGTTTGAATTTGAATAAGGGAATGTGCCCCTTAGAACACATGGCTAGCTAGGACGTTTGGTATTCCCTTGTATCACTATTTATTATGCTTGAATTTGCATGTTTTAATCATCTCGATCATTTTACATTCACTCTGATTCGAGGTCAAGGGCCCACCACTAACACACCCACTCTGTGTGAACCTTCCTGAGGTGATCGTGGTTACGATCAAATTTTTTTATCGCAGCAGATGGCACCAGAAGTTGTCCTGATTATATAATGAAGACTTTTCTCTCGTTCATTTTTTCCATTTTTTCCTTTCTATCTTTTCAAGTGCCGTATGTACACCAGTAGGTAGGCCCTACATAGCATCCTAGAAGAGGAAGGTTTTGCTTCATATTAGCGTGCGTGACATGGCGCAATTTGCCAGTAAGCAGAAGTAATGGCTCAACTTGCCCGTATCGCAATCTAACTCTTAAAAAATACATATTTATATACATGTAAATATTTAAGAGCTAGATTGCGATACGATTGAATGATTATCCAAAATTAAAGTGGTTATTTTCACTTGAGAAAGTTGTGATGGGTGTGAATAATAACATCTTTGTGTATGCTTGCCTTGAAAAAACTTGTTTGCCAAAAAGAAAATGTGCTTTCTCATATGTGATATTGTCAAAATAGTTGGTAGGTTAGGAGCCTTAGGGTTTTGGGAAGAGAGTAAGTTGGCCAAACAAAGGAGGGCTTCTATATGGGAGAGATACAATATATAAGTGGAAGGGATGGGGGCCAAGAGAGGCATACCACCAACAATAGAAGTTGATGTAGTACTACTCTAGCTAGTCTAATATGCACGTACATTAGAAATACAATTTCTGACACCCCCCCTCACAAAGCCGGTGTAGGGGCGCTCAACCCTAAGCGCATCAATCATCGTGCCGACAGCTGGGCCCGCCGCCAGGTACGGTGGAATGCCCACATGCGGTTTAAACCCCCGCAGTGGATGCCTGGTAGGCGTGAAGAGGGGAACGTAACGACAAACGAAACGAGAAACGACACGAAAGAAGAATCTCTCTCTCACTCTCTCTCTCTCTCTCTCTGAATCTCTTTCTCTCTCTCTCTCTCTCTCTCTCTCTCTCTCTCTCTCTCTCTCTCTCTCTCTCTCTCTCTCTCTCTCTCTCTCTCTCTCTCTCTCTCTCTCTCTCTCTCTTCTCTCTACCCCCTTAACATCTCTCATCCCCCCTTAACCTCTCTCCTCCCACCCCCTACCCCCCCCCCCCACAGCAACACATGCTGCAGAGAGAGAGGAAGAGGGAAGGGAGGGACGGGCAGCTGACTGTTCACACCCGCCACCCCCACATCTCCCCCTCCCCCCCCCTCCCAACGACGGAAGCCACGGAAGGGAGGGCGGGGAGGGGGTGGGGCGGCGTGATCAGCTACCGGCGCTAGCGATGTCACTCGCGCTGGCGCAGGTGTTGGCGCGGGAGCTGGCGTTGGCGCACGCGTTGGCGCTGACGCTGGCGCTGGCGTTGGCGCTGGTGGAGGCGCTGGCGCTGGTCGTAGGTGCTGGCGCTGGCGCTTGCGTTCCGCGCTGGTGCTGGCGGCAGTCGCAAGTGCTGGCGCTGGAGCTGGCGATCCGCTGGCGCTTACGACGGGCAGCTCGACGGGCGCGACGAGCGGGGGACGCGACGGGCAGATCGGGCAGAGCGCGGGGCGACGAGCGCGACGGGCGCTGGGCACGACGTGCGACGAAATAAAATAGCGCATTTCGCGCTGCTGCATGGGCGGGCCCATGATCCTTAGACCGGGACCGGCTCTGATAGCATGTCAAGATAGTAGGTAGGTTAGGAGCCTTAGGGTTTTGGGAAGAGAGTAAGTTGGCCAAACAAAGAAGGCTTCAATATGAGAAAGATACAAGATATAGGTGGAAGGGATGGTGGCCAAGAGGGGTATACCACCAACAATAGAAATTGATGTAACACCACACTAGCTAATCTAATATGCAGTCATGTTAGAAATACAATTTCTGACAGAATTTTATATTAAAATAATCAAGTTCAGGTTTCTAGCATATATCAATTTCAGGAACATTTTTTTTTCGCAATCCTTACAAATTTCAAGTCGAATTTTGTGGTGGATTCACCTCCTTCGTGTAGCGAGGATGCACGCTAAGAAACATCTACCAAGGCACTCCAGCTCTGTTATTTCGACAAGCCGTAATTGACAACCCTTGAGGTCAAGCAACGAATGCGAAGGAAGTAACAATAGTGTATTCCACGAGTAGGATTTGTATATACAAGCAACAATAGTGTATTCCACGCCACAGCGTCTCGTCGCTTCATCCCTTCCCCTCTTCCTGCTCCACTCAAGTTCACTTCTACATGATCGTAGGTCTCAACTCAACCCGTTTGTCTCTTCCTGAAGTGGAGACCAAATTCGAATAACAAGAAATGCCGTGTGACATTTTAATGAGGAGCTTTTTGAGTCGCCTAAAATGGCTTTTGAGTCGACTCAAGAAGCACTTTGGTGCCTAAAATGTCATCTGTTTGTCACCCCCGTTTTATATCTTCTTACATCTCCACCTTTCCATCCCCTGAATAGACTCAAAATTCGTTGTCATGCTTTTGAGTCACCTGAAACGTCACTTTGCTCATCCCACATGCCATTGAACCCCTACCATCTCCGTCCTTCCATCGCCTGAGTAGACTTAAAATTCACCTCGCTCTTTTGAGTTACCTGCTCATCGCGCATGTCATTCAGCCACTTCCATCTCCGTCCCTTGCGGCTCCTCACCCTAACAACCGTTCACCCTGATGCATTTTATCTCTCATGCTCCCGCTTCGTCTCTCCCCTACTCTAGCTCCCGCCCTCTCTGCTGTACCTCCACCCGTCGCGTTTCCGCTCTGCTTCCTCCCACGATTCTCACCATTACACTTCTGAAGGACAACTTCAACAGACGTCTAAGATTCTTTTACGCTCGTGGTGAAGGGTCACCAGGCGATGGATGCGATGGGGGCTCACCTTCAGAGCTCCTTTGATGTGTGTCTTGCGACTCCATGCACTGCTGGTTCAAGCTTCTTCCCCTGCCACCCTTCACCACCCTTCACCACCCTTCACCATCCTTCCGCACCCTGCTATCTCTCCTTAAATGTGCGTCTTGCGACTCCATGCACTGCCGGTTTCTTCTGCCATCCTTCCATGGACTGCTGGTTTCCCCTACCATCCCTACATGCACTGCTGGTTTCCCCTGCCATCCTTCCATACACTGCTGACTTCCCTTGCCATCTTTCCATGCACTGCTGGTTTTCCCTGCGATCCTTCCATGCACTGCTAGTTTCTCCGGCCATTCTTCTATGCACTGCTTGTTTCCCCTGCCATCCTTCCATGCACTGTTGGTTTCCCTTGTCATCCTTCCATGCACTTCTGGTTTCCCCTGTCATCCATCCACACACTGTTGGTTTACCCTGCCATCCTTCCATGCACTGCCGATTTCCCCTACCATCCTTCCACCACCCTTACACCACCCGTTCGCACCCTGCCATCCTTCCACCATCCTTCCACCACCTTTCCACCACCCTTCCTCCACCCTTCACCCACCCTTCCACCACCCTTCCACCACCCTTCTACCACCCTTCTGCCACCCTTCCACCCTCTTTCCACCAATGCGTTACACACCCTTCCACTTGACTTGTCGGCTCTCTTTCATCTCGCTCTCGTCTCGCTTCAATATCTTCTTACCGTCACTCACTCGTCTCACCCCTATCGCTCACTGTTTTTTTCATCCATCGCCCTCTCCTCCCACTTCCCATCACCCTTCCTCTCCTGCCATCCTATCGCCCTCCCCTCCTCTTCTCTTTAATAGAAATGGAGCTGAACTTATTGATTAGAATAGAAGGCACTAGGTCTTAAGTACAAACAAGGTTGGGTTGAGCAAAGCTAGCGAAAGGATAGGAATCCAAGCAAATCTCCAATGTTGAGTTGGCAGATTTGTTGGATTACGGAAGAATCCCAACCAGATAGGGTTGGGATTACAATTTTACACCCAACCCAAAGATAACATACAGCATATAAAATAGAGCTCACAAAGTGTTGACAGCCTAATTCTAACACTCTTATCGTCCTCTCCTCCCACTTCCCATGGCGGAGATAAACTCTACAATGGGAGCTAGACTACAGGGGAAGGCACGGTTGTGTGAGTGATCGTAGCGTTCCTTGGTGTTCTCTAGCACTTGTGCGTTCACAGGGCAAAACCGCGCAAGAGTTACAGTAGCAAAAGTTGAGAACAATAGTTGCAACAACATTGGGAAAGCTGACTACATCAGAAGCATGTCTGCCTAGCATGCAAGAAGGTCGACTTCCAGCGCAGCAAGGTCGACAGCGTTCCAGCACTGCATAGTCCGCATTGCTCCAGCGCTGCAGAAAGGAGGCTTGCCAACGCTGCAAGTCGACGGCGTGCCAACGCTGCAGCACGGCGGCTGTCCAACGTAGCACCCGCAATGACAGCAGCGCGCCTACTTCGCAGGTGCGTGTAGTTGGTTGGCGTGCTGTGCTTCGTCACGTGCATAGCGCATACGCCAAGTCGACCACATGCCGTTGACAGTGCCCGATGAGCCATGTCGACCTCGGGATACCACTTTAATGACGGCTTCGCCAAAACCACCTGAGCGACAATCGCGCACCCCCGCAGAACCTCGTCGCCGTGGTTACTTGGTCGACATGGACAAGACACGGTCGCATTGACTTGCGCGGTAGATGTCGACCAGCTGTTGTACGTGCTCATCGACCACCCAAGTCAACGACCACCAGCCGACTTCACCAAGTCGGCCACTCCCCAAGTCGACCACTCCAGGTCGACCAGACCAGCTATCCGCCGACTGCACCCAGTCGGCTTCCTCAGGTCGGCGCCGTCAAGTCGGCGCCCCACCCAGGTCGACGAGCCCCTTTATCGACCACCATCTAGAGGTCGAACGCAGGCTTCCTGTCGTCGGTGGCTTCACAGTGGCCCTGTGCAGGTCGACCAAGCCTGTAGACTTGTTCGCCCAAGTCGGCGTCGCCCATTGCAGTCGGTCGGTTGCACCTCCCGCACACCCGACCACGAAGTTGGCTCCGCCCAAGCAAGGACAAGGTCAACATCCAACTCCCATTGAAACCCATCACCTTTCCTCTCCTGCCATCCTATCGCCTTGCCATCCTCCCTTGTTTGCCATCCTCCTTTGTGTGCCATCCTCCCTACATGTTCCGGTACACGGTTAATGAGAACTCTCATTCTCTCTTCGCACACATGCTCGCCTGCTCACCTTTCCATGCAACCATTTACATGCGCCCTTCCCTTTGGCTCTACCTGTTTTCACCTGTGCACAGAACACCTTGTGGCCTCTACATGCCTCTCCTTCTACTTGGCTAATTTCTCCCCAAGTGCTCATCTTTTCGCTTATCCCTTGCAACCATGCCTGTTTCCACTTGTGCATAAAATACGTGGTGCTTATGTCCTTCACATACCTCTTCCTATGAAACGTCATCCCTTGTGAGGTTTTGTTTTGTTTTGTCTTGTTTTGTTTTTTAACAAATTACTGGCACTGATGTTTCCTGAGTTTTTTGCTTGAGCACCTCTTTCTTTCGGAATGGGTTCTCCAAGCAAGTGATACCTGACACATTGCTTTTTTAATAACGTCATGCTGTGCTTTGTTTCCACTCAACCCACCCTCTCTCATTAACCCCAAGCAGTCCCCTCTGCCTCTGCCCCAATGCCTAACCGGTCAGCAGCTGCTATGGTTGCTGGCTTTCATTCGATATCAATTCCCCTTCGAACCCCTGAAACACCCCAAAAAGGCAACCCCTTCTCTCTCTTGTATTCCCTCATCCCCCTACATCTTCCCCCTCCTTCCCTCCGTTGCAACCACTTCCTCCTCCCCCTAATGCCAGTCATCACAGCCAAATCAGCTCTGATCGCTCGCTCGCTTGTCATGTTGCTTCCCTTCTTGTCTCCCCCGAACAACCCCACAACACAAAACCCCCAAACCCATTCCTTCCCCCACTCTATCTTCATCCCACTCCCTCCTTTGCAGTCTCCTACTGCTTCCCCCTATCGCCAGTCATCGCTACAACCCCAGATGTGGTCGCTGTCTCAATTGACAACCCCTCCCCCTCCCAACCTTCCAAGTCCCCCCATTCCCCCTTCCCTCTCCCCCCCTCTCCTGTAGCCTCCTCCTCCTCCCCACTCTCGCTAGTCTTCTCAGTCACGTTAGCTATGGTAGCTAGCTTAGTGCTCTTGGTGGCCTGGGCGACTTGTGGCGAGCTGTGGCGAGATTTATGCGAGTCTGCCTTGTATCTTTCGGGCGACGAAATCAGGGCGATAGCTGCGCGAGAACTGCAAATTTCGTAGGTTCAAGTAACTGCTGCAACTCGGTTGGGTTGGGTCTGGTCAACCTAGTCGACCCGTCCAGATCGACCCGGGTCTGGCAGACCCGACCCGACCTGGTTGGGTCGACCTGGTCGGTAGACCCGCGACGCAGCCTTCCTAGAAATGAAGGGGGGTGGTCGACCCAATCCGTGTGGATCGCAACACGTCGTTACCGCTCCACCGTACAGCACCGCAACAAAAGCTTAGGTGTCTCTTGTTTAGAACTTACTGTTGGACCTTGAAATCTAGGGTGCGTGAAACACTGGCGCTGTTCGCCAGCACATGCAAAATTGAAAAAAAAAAAAAATGACGGCATCGGACTGGCCACGACATCGGGAAGCGGGGCCGGAACCCTCCGAAGAGGTTTGGGCGAAATGCCACTCGCGAAATTTCCCGCCCCGAAATGGGAAACGTGGCAAATGCATTTGGAGCCTGCGTCCCACCTTCCCCTGACAGCCAATGACATCGCCATCCCCCGGCAGTCCACCGTGAAATGGTGGATTGCCATGGGATGGCATTAGACGGGAGGTTTGCCAGGGCTGGAAATTACTTCCCCATTTCCGAATGCCGTTCGAATGCCGTCATGCCGTCCGAAATTTGAGAAAAGTGAGAGCGTTCGCCAGGCACCAAAGATTCCATTTGGTCGGACGGCATCTTAGCTTCGGCAGGAATTTTACGGGCTGACCAGCCTGACGGAGGTTAACGAACCCTAACTGACGGGATCAGGAAGGCGAGACTGACCTTCCTGATCCCGTCACATCTCGTAGTTTTTGCAATCAAGGGTGCTGGCGAACACCGCCACTGTCTTCTATGAACTAGGATGTCGAAGGTCCGGTCCCAGAAAGTTCTAGGATAAAGTCAAAGCGACCAGGCGATACAGTGCAACCGTTTCTCACCTCACCGACCAGATGCTATCGTCCATTCCTTGACGCCTGCCGGGAAGGTTGTGTGCTAGCGTCCATTTCTTGACAAAGCGAGCCTCTTTTCGAGGTTTCGATTTCCACAATGCGAGCCTTGCAATCCGTCGCTTCGTCACTCTGTCGCTTGTTTCGTGAACGATCTAACCGTCGCTGCAGTGCGATTGACTTTCATTTAGCTACAGCAGCTGGTCGTAGCACGTGTAGACTACAAGAGGCCATCCACGGCCGTCCGATCAGTCCCAGGGCGAGTAACTGACGATCTGGGGTTGCGCTTCAGAGGTTCTGAAGGTCCGGTGTGCGACTCAAGCCTGCGATTCAGCCTGCAATTCAGGGATGCTGCGATTCATGCATGCGGTTGTGATTATTCGGACCGCGACTCGACAGCTTCGCGTTCTGAAGGATCCATCTACCATGGTGTAACGCAGTTGTCATCTTTGATAGTATAAATGGCCAGCTATCGGATTGGGTCCTCACCCATCTTCAGTTATTCTTGCGGCTGTACCTCCCACAGCTACTCGTCGCTCTAGCTCGATCTCTCCCACACACTCCGAGTGTGAGTCGCTCTCGTCGGGCAGCACGTCGCCAAGATGTCGCAGGCGTCGCACAAGCTTGTTCGCCCCGTCACCATGCTCGTGCTGCTACTCGGAGCGTCGCTCGCCGTCGCCAGGCCTGCTCGTGCGACGTCGCACGGCTCGCTGGGTCCGATCGATGCGATCTTCGTCTTCGGCGACTCGCTCCTGGACGTGGGGAACAACAACTACGGCCCTGCCGACTGGCCCAAGAATAACTTCGCTCCCTACGGCACTAACTACATCCCCGCGTCGGGCCGCGTGTGCGACGGCAAGCTGACCGTCGATTACCTTGGTAAGTGATGCTTGCAACATCATCATGCTTTTTAAGGAGCGAGTTAACCTAATATCCCGTATTACTACCTTCACCAACATCCCCCCGCTCCCACCGTTTCCACCGTGCAGCGGAGTGGCTGGGATTCCCCGGGTCGCCCCCGCCGTACCTGCAGCCGGGCCGCAATGCGACGCTTGGAGTGAGCTTCGCCAGCGCCGGTGCCAGCTTCAATATCACAGGATACGTGAGTCACATGCTGACATGCTTATGTGCTTATACGCTGTAATTCGGGACCCCGTGCAGCAAATCTTGCCTGCCTGTTATGCATCGCAGCATCACGCAAGCCCCGCATTATTCGCTCCTCCCCTGTGTCCTGCACCCTTTCCCATGCAGACCCTCCCGGCCTTCCAGGCATCGCAGCAGCTGCAGTGGTACAGCAAGCTCCAGGCCGATGTGAACACAGCAGCAGGCACGGACCCGCTCCTCCCCAAGTCCCCAGCCGTCTTCTCCTCTGCGCTGCACATCGTCGGGCTCGGCGCCAACGACTACCGGATCCTTTTTTTCAGCGACCGCGTCAACGAGACCACCTCCCACGGCTTGCTGCTGGGGGCTCGCAGCAAGCTCCGATCTGACTCAGTAAACGCAATCCCCTTCCTTTCCTTCTCCATGGTCCCATGTGTTCTGCACCCTTTCCCTTGCAGACCCTCCCGGCCTTCCAGGCATTGCAGCAGCTGCAGTGGTACAGCAAGCTCCAGGCCGATGTGAACGCAGCGGCAGGAACCGACTCGCTCCTCCCCAAGTCCCCAGCCGTCTTCTCCTCTGCTCTGCACATTGTCGGGCTCGGCGCCAACGACTACCAGATCCTCTTTTTCGGCGACCGCGTCAACGAGACCACCATCCCGAGGCTGGCCGCGGGGGGTTCTCAGCAGGCGGGGGATTTTGCATCCGCGGTGGTAGGCGCGGTTGAGGAGTTTATACGGGCTGGGTGCGCGGCGGTTTTTGCTGTCGGAGCTGCCGCCGTTTGGGTGCGCGCCGCTGTGGCGGCAGGCGCTGCAGCAGGCGGGGTGTGTGGCGGTGCTGAATGGGTACGCTCAGGCGCACAACCGGCTGCTGGCTGCTGCTGTGGGGAGGTTGAGGGAGGAGCTGGTGGGATCGCAGATTCTGCTTGCCAAGGTGTACGGCCTTGTTGAGACTGCTGTTGCTGATCCCGCCACTGTTGGTGAGTTCCATTTCTCTGCTTCTTGTCCGTAGTCCTGCTGTTACTCTCTCGTTTCTCCCTTCAGAGACCTTGTCCATAGTGGCACACAGACTGTCTACCTGGGTGGAGCTGACCCGTCCATCCATGCAGAGTCAACTGTCACCTCACCATACAACTCACAATCGCCCATCGCCCCTCTCTTCGCTCCCTCCCTGCAGGCCTCTGGAGGGCAGCAACGCATGCTGTGGCAGCTTGGAGGCCCTTGGTGTTCATTAAGGCACACAGACCTTTCAACCTGGGTGGAGCTGACCCATCCACACACAGTCCTTTGTCACCAAATGACTCCAACTTGCCCATCGTCATCGTCTCGTTGCTCCCTCCCTCCCCTGCAGGCCTCTTGGAGGACAGCAACGCCTGCTGCGGCGGCCCGCCTCCCCTCAACGGGCTCGTGCAGTGCGGCACCACGGCCAACCTGGGTGGTAACCTGGTAACTGCAACAGAGTGCAGTCGCCCGCAGGACGCGGTGTTCTGGGACCAGTTCCACCCCACCGAGTCCCTCAACCGCATTCTCGCTCGCAACTCGTTTGTAGGCCGCCAGGACTCCATCAACCCCATGAGCGTGCGTGACCTGGCCCAGCTTGCCAGTAAGCAGAAGTGATGGAAAATGGAGTCAAATTGTGATGTAAAATAGTGACATTTTCAATGAAGGTTGAAGGGATTTTATTAGGATGATTAGTGTCTTCTCACCCTGCTAGGGTATGTTCCTGGCTCGTGTCAAACTTCCGGTCAAACTTGTTATGAGTGGTAATGTTTGAGACATTACTGTGCACTCCTAACCTAACCGGAGCTAAGGAAGCATGCAGTATCGAGAACAAATACGAGGAGTCAAAACTGACTCGCAGCGTCAAAACAGTTGGGACGGATGACTGTCGGAGCAGACAACATCGGGCAGCTACAGGCAAGAGAAACTGGCGGGAACAGTTTTCGTAACTGTACGCGCCGCACGGTTGGGAATCAATTTGAATAAGGGAATGTACCCCCTAGACTATATGGCTAGCTAGGTCGATTCGAATTCCCTGCACTCTTATTTATATCGCTGTATTTGCATGTTCTAATAAATCTTTCATTTTACATTCACTCTGCTATTAAGATCAGGGGCCCACCAACACTATCTAACTACGTACGAACCTTCCCGAATACATCCTGGGAGTGATCCCCTTCTGATCGTAGCATGGTATGAGAGCGGCTCGGGAATCTTTCGCACTGCCACTCCCGAAAATTGCGACATTCAGAAAGTAGCGTCCGGCACACGATCGCGTGTGAGAATGGCCGGAGGATCTGGTGATCAGACTAATCTGACGGCTGAAGCGCAAACCAGCCCAGCTGCGACAAGCGAGGGAACGACAACGATCGGTACCGAAGTCCTCGCACAACTCCTTCAGTGACTCACCAGCTTGGAGCAAGGGCTCCAAACATTGCGGAACAACGATGCGGGAACATCCATGCAACCTTCTCAACCGACCCCAACTGGCCAGAATGCCACCCCGCACACTTTCTCCCTCGACACAAATGGTTCAACATCCAAGGCTCCCCGTCCCAGTGAAGAGACAATTCTCTCCGCGCAATCAAGGTTTCTCAGCATATCAAAAATAGAGACAAGTACCTGCTTCGACGGCAGAGACTTCTATACCTGGAGCTTCGAACTGGAGCTCCTGCTGCAGAACGCCCAAATCTTCCATTATTTCGACGGGAGCTACGCGGAACCCGCTGAGGATACCGACGACGCCTGAACTCGCTATTACAACGAGTCACTGATGGCGTACGGAGTCCTCCTATGCAACATGTCGCCGGCGGAGCAGTTAAGCATCCGTTCGTACAAGACATCGACCGCTCCGGCCCTCGACGCTTGGCGCCACCTGAACGGTGTATATCTGTCAAACTATTGACCCACATGTGCTGCATATTGTCTAGGCTGTAGTGGGGTAGCCCATATGGGGTACAACCCAATTAGGGTTTGTTACTTGTACTCCTGCATCCTGTTAGTTCAGTCATTCCTGCTGCTAGATTCTAACATGGTTTCAGAGCACTAAGGTCCGTAGGACCGTTTTTTTTCGGGCCCACCTACCGCTGCGGTTACCGCGCTACCCCACGTACCTGCCTGCCTTGCCTTGCCTTGTGACGTGCTGCACAAGCGCTGCCTCCTGCTGCCCTAGGCCAGCGCGCTGCCCCTAGAGGCCCGTAAAGCCCGCGCGCCGCCTCTACACGCCTGTCAGGCCCGCAACCACGCTGCTACCGCGCGCTGCCCGCACCGAAACGGCGCAGCCCGCACCGAGTCGCGCGCAGCCCTCTGCAGCCACGCGCAGCCCGCACCGAGCCACGCGCAGCCCGCTGCAGCCGCGCGCAGCCTGCACCGAGCCGCGCACAGCCCGCTGCAGCCGCGCACAGCCCGCATCGAGCCGCGCGCAGCTCGCAGCTGCCGCGCGCAGCCCGCGCCGAGCCCACGCAGCCCGCGTCGAGCCGCGCGCGGCCTGCTACGGCCTCGCGAGGCCCGCGCGCGGCCCGCAGCAGCCCGCGCCGAGCCGCGCGCGGCCTGCTACTGCCTCACACGGCCCGCGCGCGGCCCGCAACAGCCCGCGCCGAGCCGCGCGCGGCCGGCTACTACCTAGCGCGGCCGCGCGCGGCCTGCAGCAGCTCCGCGCGCTGTCCGCGCAGCCCGCGCCGAGCCGCGCGCAGCCCTCTGCCTCGGCCCCGACCTGCCGCTGATGCAGCCCCGCCCCGCAGCTGCCACGGCCCCGACCTGCCGCTGATGCGGCCCCGCCCTGCAGCTGCCACGGCCCCGACCTGCCGCTGACGCGGCCCCGCCCTGCTCCTGCCGCTGAAGCGGCCCCGCCCTGCAGCTGCTTCGGCCCTGCTCTTCAGCCGGTGTTGCGGCCCCGATGTCGCCGCTGTCGAGCGCCGGCCATGCTCGCCCGGTGAGCGCCTGCTCTCCCAGCCTTTGGTGAGCGACTGCCTGCCTGCCTGACGGCCTGCCTGCCTGCCTGCCTTCCTGCCTGGCTGCTTGCCTGCCTGCCGGCCTGCCTGCCTGCCGGCCTGCCTGCCTGCCTGTCTGTCTGCCTGCCTGCCTGCCTGCCTGCCTGCCTGCCTGCCTGCCTGCCTGCCGGCCTGCCTGCCTGCCTGCCTGCGTTCCTGCCTGCCTGCCTGCCACGCCTGCCCTGCCCGCGCTAATGATACAGGCAGGTGGTCAGATGCAGCTCCAGCGACGTTCACGCGAGCCTCTCACGCCCCAGCAGCTTAGTGAGTGGTATACTAGCTGGGGTTGTCGCGGTAGCCGTCGTAGCTGTCGCCCTGGGGCTGGTCAGTTGGGAGCGTCTAGCAGTGGCCAGCTGCAGCTGCAGGGGCGTCCACGCGAGACACTTACGCCTCGGCAGCTCCAGGAGTGGTACGCTCAGTGTAGCAGGTCTACACGTACAGTTCGCTGCCCGTACGTCATTCGCACAGGTGCTAGGACTGGTCAGCCTTGTGGGACACTTGGTCACACACAGTCCCGCTGCTTCGCCTGTCTGAGCGACGACTGGCGCACAGTGTTTGGCGACGAGACTGAGCTCCCCACCTGGCTAGAGCTGCATGGACAGGGGGTAGATATCTTTGCGCGTGACTATGATGCTATTCTCACTGCCATGTATGCATTGTCTACTAGTGCTGACCGTGCCTGTTGCCTGTGCGTACCGCCTGACCCTGGTGAGGCTGCTGCCCTAGGTGCTAGTGCGTCTCCTGCTCTAGGTGCTGGTGAGGCTACTGCTCTAGGTACTGGTGAGGCCGTGGCTTCAGGTGCTGCTGTGTCTGCTCTCTCTGGTACTGCGCCCACTGCGGTCTCGCACACCTTCACCCTTGACTCAGGAGCTTCCCGCTCCTTCTTTCGCGACTGCACCGCACTCACGCCGCTCCGTCGGCCAGTCCCGGTCTCCCTGGCGGACCCCTCTGGGGGTCCACTCCTTGCCCACTATTCCACGGTTCTGCCGTGTCCGGCCGTCCCGTCCGGCTCGCTGTCAGGTCTTTACCTCCCCTCGTTCTCTACGAACTTGGTGAGTGGAGCTGACCTCCAGGATGGGGGGGTTCACCAGTTCACTCCTGGAGTCAGCGAGTGACTCACTGTACGTGTGCTAGGACGGGCCGGCACTTGGCCACGTTCACCCGTGCACCTGGCTCGAGTCTGTACACACTGACCACTGAGTCCCCTCAGGTAGCTGCGTCTGCGTCTGCGTCTGCGTCTGCGTCTGGTCAGCTGGCGGCCCCTTGCGAGTGTCGCGCTTTGTCACACGACACTCTCCTGTGGCACCACCGCCTTGGTCACCCCTCCTTGCCTCGCCTGCGTAGCATGCACTCTCGCTCCCTGGTCTCTGGTCTCCCCAGGTCTCTGCCTGCCCTCCCTCCCTCGCCTGCGCCGCCCTGCATTCCTTGCGTCGAGGGGCGGCAACGCGCTGCTCCTCACTCCTCCTCGTTTCCTCCCACAGAGGCTCCACTGCAGACGCTCCATCTGGACGTGTGGGGCCCAGCCCGCGTCCAGGGACAGGGCCACGAGCGGTACTTCCTGCTGGTTGTCGACGACTACACGCGTTACACCACGGTCTTCCCCTTGCGCAGCAAGGGAGACGTCCCTGCTGTTTTGATCCCCTGGATCCGCGCTGTTCGTCTCCAACTCCGCGAGCGGTTCCGGTCGGACTTTCCTGTCCTGCGTCTGCACTCTGACAGAGGTGGTGAGTTCTCCTCCGACCTCTTGGCAGCCTACAGTGCGGAGCACGGCATCACCCAGTCGTTCACGCTTCCGGCCTCTCCGCAGCAGAATGGGGTTGCTGAGCGCAGCATTGGCTTAGTCATGGAGGTCGCTCGTACCTCCATGATCCATGCGGCTGCCCCCCATTTTCTGTGGCCGTTTGCGGTCCGGTACGCCGCGCATCAGCTCAACCTTTGGCCCCGTGTCTCCTTGCCGGAGACCTCGCCCACACTGCTGTGGACGGGGAAGGTTGGCGATGCGTCGCGTTTCCGGGTCTGGGGTGCTCGTGCCTTTGTCCGCGATACCACCGCGGACAAGCTCTCCGCCCGCGCTGTTCCCTGTGTCTTCCTTGGCTTTGTCCCTGACGCGCCTGGTTGGCAGTTTTACCACCCCGCCTCGCGCCGTGTCTTTGCGTCTCAGGACGTCACGTTCGACGAGTCGGTTCCCTTTTACCGTCTCTTCCCCTACCGCACTGCCTTGCTCCCCCCCCCGCCGCTCTTCCTCGCTCCAGGTGCTCCCCAGGTAGACCCCCTCTCCGCTCCCGGTCCTGCTCCTTCAGGTGTTTCTCAGGTAGACCCTCCTCCCTTGACTGCGCCGGTTGAGGTCACTGGTGACTCAGGTCCTACTGAGAGTGGTCCTGCTCGGGGTACTACTTCTGGGGGTGCTGAGCCTGGGGGTGCGGAGCCTGAGGGTGCTGAGCCTGGGGGTACTGAGCCTGAGGGTGCGGAGCTTGAGGGTGTGGAGCCTGGTGGTGCTGAGCCTGAGTGTGAGGGGTCTGGGGGTGCTGAGCTTGGCGGTACTGACGCTGGAGGTTCTGGAGCTACTGAGGGTGGTGGCGCTGGAGGTTCGGGAGCTGCTGGAGGGCCTAGTACTGGTGGCGCTGGAGCTGGAGGTTCTGGAGCTGCTGAGGGTGCTCGCGCTGGAGGTTCTGGAGCCGCTGGAGGTACTGGTGCTGAGGGTACTGACACCGGAGGTTCTGGAGCCGTTGGGGGTGCGGGCGCTGAGGGTTCTGAGTCTGCTGTTGCGCGGTCTCCTTGGAGTGGCCGCCTTCGTCCACGTGTGCCTCTCACCCCACAGCAGCTGCAGGACTGGTACGGTCGCCGTCAGCGTCGCGCTGCTGGAGCTAGGAGTGGTGCTGGTCCTTTGTCTACTGGAGGTGCTCGAGTCGCTGGTTCTGGAGGTGCTCGTGCTGGAGACACTGAGGCTGGAGACCCTGGGACTGGAGGTGCTGGTTCTGGGGGTGCTGCTGCTGGAGACACTGAGGCTGGAGACCCTGGGACTGGAGCTTCTGGAGCTGCTGGAGGTACGGGAGCTGCTGGAGGTACTGGAGCTGCAGGAGGCACTGGAGCTGCTGGAGCTGCCGGTACTGGTGCAGCTGCGCCGACACGGCTGTTCTTCGCTCCGCCGTCTCCGTCGTCTCTGCCGCCGCCTGACTCTGCTCTTCGTCAGGTTGTTACTCTCCCGTCGTCTACTGGTCTTCCGTTACAGCCTGGCTCACCGCTGCCTGCTCCTTCTCCTTACACTGAGCAGACTGGTAGTCCTGCTGAGCGTCGTGAGCCTGCGTCACGTCCTGTCTCGCCTGCTCGTCCTGGTCGTACCGGTCGTCGTGTTCCTCGTTCGCGTCAGCCGGCTGTCCCCAGCACACGCCTCGTAGTCCGTCGTCCTTCCTCTGCTCTGCAGCCTGTTCCTCTGCCGTCTCCCCCTGCGTCCTCTCTGCCTGCCGTTCCGGACCCTGAGTCTGACAGGTTTCGTACTGAGCACCCTACTGTCACGCGTCTCCTAGCCACTGTTGTCACTGACCCGTCGTTTGAGTCTACTGCTGCGTCTGCCTTGGTCGCTGAGCTTGTTGACTTTGCTGCTGCCTGTCGTCTAGACTACGCCGCTAGTCTTGTTGCTGAGTCTGAGTCTGTCTGTCCTCCGTCCGTCGGGGGTGAGTGTGCTCTTAGCACGGACGTCCTTGAGGACAGGCAGGAGGAGTTCTAGTGTCTTGCTGCTGCTTTACCTCATCTTGTGTCCTCGCTACTTGCCCCTGAGGGAGACCCGGATGCACCAGACATCCCGACTCCGCGCTCTTACGCAGAGGCGATCTCGGGTCCCTACTCCTCTCAGTGGCAGGCAGCCATGGACGCAGAGATGGCTTCCTGGAAGTCCACAGGCACCTACGTTGACGAGGTTCCCCCACCTGGGGCGAACATCGTCAGTGGCATGTGGATTTTCAGGGTGAAGCGGCCGCCGGGTTCTCCGCCTGTCTTCAAGGCGCGTTACGTGGCTCGAGGCTTCAGTCAGCGAGAGGGAGTTGACTTCTTCCAGACCTTCTCCCCCACCCCGAAGATGACCACTCTTCGGGTGCTGCTGCACGTTGCTGCTCACCGTGACTACGAGCTTCACTCTCTTGACTTCAGCACAGCTTTCTTGCAGGGTAGCCTGCACGAGGAGATCTGGCTGCGCCGCCCCCCGGGCTTCACTGGGTCGTTCCCTCCTGGTACCCAGTGGAGCCTCCGGCGGCCGGTCTACGGTCTCCGCCAGGCGCCACGTGAGTGGCACGACACACTGAGGACTACGCTTGCGGCTCTTGGGTTTGCGCCTTCTACTGCTGACCCGTCGCTGTTTCTGCGCACCGACACTTCCCTGCCGCCGTTCTACATCCTCGTGTACGTCGACGACTTGGTTTTTGCCACTGCTGACACTGAGGCTCTCGCCCACGTGAAGTCGGAGCTGCAGAAGAGACACACGTGCACAGACTTGGGTGAGCTGCGCAGCTACCTTGGCTTGCAGATCACCAGAGACAGAGCACGTCGCACCATCACCTTGACTCAGTCACACATGGTGCAGCAGGTCCTTCAGCGCTTCGGCTTCACCTGGTTTTCAGCATAGGCCACTCCTCTGGCTACAGGTCACACGCTCTCAGCTCCACCTTCGGACGAGTCCGTAGAGCCGAGTGGTCCTTACCCAGAGCTAGTCGGCTGCCTCATGTACCTAATGACTTGCACTCGACCTGACCTCGCGTACCCTCTTGGTCTCCTGGCTCGCTACGTGGCTCCTGGTCGGCACCGACCTGAGCACATGGCTGCTGCTAAGAGGGTACTGCGTTACTTGTGCAGCACATCAGGCATGGGGCTAGTGCTTGGAGGGACGAGCCCAGTTGTCCTCACTGGGCACTCAGACGCTTCTTGGGTTGACGACCTGGCTACTCAGCGGTCGTCACAGGGTTACACCTTCAGCCTTGGCTCTGGTTCAGTTTCGTGGCGTTCTACACGCTCGTCTTCAGTTCTCGGCTCCAGTTGTGAGGCTGAGATCTACGCCACCGCCATGGCTGCACAGGAGTTACGCTGGCTCACCTACCTGCTGACTGACTTGGGAGAGCAGCCTCGTTCTCCTCCAGTGCTGTACGTTGACAACAAGGCCGCCATTGCCTTGTGTGAGGAGCACAGACTGGAGCACAGAACGAAGCACATTGCTCTGCGGTACTTCCTGGCTCGAGAGTTGCAGCAGCGAGGCCAGCTTCGTCTTCGCCACGTGGCCACTCGGGCCAACACTGCTGATATATTCACCAAGGCACTTCCGTCTGGTGATCATCAGCGCTTTTGTACTCTGTTAGGCCTTGTGCCTACGTTTCCACACTTGCTGTAGTCTCTGCTTGTACTGTGATCTGTACATATATATATATATATATATATATATATATATATATATATGCATGCTGGCTCTTGCTAGGTAGCCATCACTGTACTGTTATTGCTGCATATATATCTCTGCATGTGAACTGGCCCTGTGGCCCTTTGCTTGTGCTCGGAATGCGTGGTGACGTTGTGATCCACCCTGAGCTTGTTTTGCTTCTCTTGACTGGTCGTGTGACCTCTTGTTCTCCCCCACTTTGCCTATGGGGGTGTGTCAAACTATATGTGCTGCATATTGGTTAGGCTGTAGTGGGGTAGCCCATATGGGGTACAACCCAATTAGGGTTTACTACTTGTACTCCTGCATCCTGTTAGTTCAGTTATTCCTGCTGCTAGATTCTAACAGTATCAGCCGAAGGACTCAGTCTCTTCGAGCCGGCTACTCCAGCAGTTACCGGAGACCAAAATGACCTCAGGTGAGAATGTCAACAGCTACATCAATCGCTGTCGGAGCCTTTGCGACCAAATCGCGAAGTTGGGAAGCTCGGTTTCGGAGGAAATCTTCGTGAACATCGTGCTTCAAGGGCTCGGCCCAGAGTGGCGGCCCTGCAAGGCGCTTCTCCGACAGCAGGGGGTCATCTCGGAGGCCGCCCTATGCGCTGCCCTTCTCGTTGAACAACGGGATATGGATCAGCAGCGACCAGCGCCACGACGAGAACGTGAACGGCTCGCCTTCTACGCCGACAACACCGAAGAGCGACGACCGCGGCGCCTCTACTACAAGGTTTGCAAAAATTTTGGGCACCTGGCGGATCAATGTAAATTCCGATCGCGCCCTCGCCCAACCAACCCGAGCAACTGGTCCGGCCGACCAGACACACGAGGCGACGTGCATCCAGCCCAGGGGTATCTAACCCTCACCCGCACGCAACCTGAACCCAGCGGTTCAGCATCAGCAGCAGCAGCCATCACCGCCTCCCCCAATTCGCAACGTCATGAGCAACATGGCCATGACGGGCGAGTCGCGTCGTCGCCGCGTGCGCTCACCATCACTGAGCCAGGACCGCAACCCATCGGCGCGTTTACCAACAATAACCCGTTCAGTCCGCGCCACGACTTTACCGACGACGACAATCAAGACTGGAATCTCCCAGTCCCGCTGCTTGAAAGTCCCCCGCACGTGCCTGATATGCGGGTGGCGCCACTTGATTGGCTCTCGCGCGAGCAATTTCTAAAGTTCGACACTCCGCACATCGTCACGCCGCGACTGGCGCTGCTCGCTCGTGACGACAACAAGCACTACAACACCTGGTACCTGGACAGCTGCTGCGGCCAGCACAAGGTGGGCTCCGAGCGTTACATATCCAACGCTGTCGCCATCCCCACAGTCACCTACGTCACCGTGGCTAACAACACACTCCTGCGCGCAAGCGTGCAAGGCATCGTCGTGCTCAAGGCACGCGGAAGCCGCACGCACATCACGCTCAATGATGTGCTGATCGTCCAGAACCTGCGCTTCAACCTGCTTTCCGCCGCACAACTCATGGACTGCGGCGTTGAACTCAGCACAGATCGCGCGACGCGCGACATTCTGCTGCACTACGAATCGAGGGCCTTCCCCCGCAGGCAGATCGGAAGAGCACACTCCGAAAACGGAGTATACGTCCTGGACTTTGACATCCCCGACTACAGCGGCGACTCGCACGAGTTAATCGACCTCGTACCACTGCGCTTCGAGCACATCCACCGCAGAGAATGAAAACACCCTGACGGAAGACCGTGGGTGCCACATCACCCTCACCCACGCGAAGCAGCACTGCACGACCCCGACCCAAGTGGCATATGCAGAGACTGCCAAACGCCAACAGCGTCAACCAGCGCAATTGCTGGTCGCGGACTCGCCGCCATCGCCAAAGTAGAACGCCATGCGCCGCCAGAAGAAGGAATGTCACAACTAGAGCTTGAAGTCGCCATGCGCGGTGTGTTCGGCACGCCAGAACATCCTCTAATCGGACCCCCCTCGCAGCACCTCCAAGGGATGCTGCGTGGCATTGGTATTGGCACCTTCGACGCACGCGAAGTCGCGCGCCCCTACACACGGGAGGAGTTCATGAAAATTTACCCCCACTGGCGCGACCCCACGGCAAAACTCACCGTGGAACACGAGGAAGACTTGGCGCGCCACGAAGCAGAGGAGCTTCGCCAACAAAGCCTCGCCGAAGCACGCGGAACATTCGCCTACGGCTCCTGGGGAGCCGAAGCGGAAGAGAGCGCCTCCAATGAAGGGGGGTGGGGGAGCGTCGGCTGATGGGGAACGGCCGAAACTAGCGGCTGGGGCACCACTGCCGGAGACTGGGGGGCTTCCCGCGAAGAACAAAGGGGGGGAGAAGAAACAGCAGAAGCTGCAGTTGTTCCCCTTGGTCGTCCCCCGCGGCATGCTCCACCCGCGCTGCCTCCGCGTGACATTCCGCCGCATCGCAACCCCTGGGACACCATCGATTGGGGCGACGAGCCGTCAACTCCGCGCCGTGCCGTCTATGGACCCGCTCCCGAACCGCGTGAACCCACCTTTGTCCCTGGAACCATCCCTGGGACTAACATCCCTCTCTCTGAAATTCGCGACAGAGAGTTTCTGGCACTAATGATGACCACCACCAACGACGAAGAAGAAGCAGCAGAAGAGGTAGCAGCAGAACCTGCCCCCGTATCTGACAAAGACCCCGAAGAAGCTTGCGCACGCTACATGCGCACCTCCGGTTTCCGCGCCGACGATGCGCTCTGGCACCAGCGCCTCGGCCACCCTTCCCGCGCGACACTGAAAAATTGCATTGACGCAGGCATCTTCGCTCCTGGAGCGCTCCTGCGTCCAGACGGCACCGAAGTAAGAGACGCAACTGCACCGTCTGCCCCGAAGCTGCGCTAAGCCATCAGTCGTTCCCCCTGCTCGAGCTAGAAACAAACCGCTACCCCAAGTTGCACAAAGTGTACAACGACTTCCTGAACGTGGGGCACTGCGGAGTCGACGACGAAATGTACACGCTTACCTTCATCGAGGCTAGAACGCGCTACGTGTGGGTCGCAAACGTAGGAACCTGCGACAGAACCTATGAGGTATTCCGACTCTGGCTGGCGCACGCGCAACGACAGTCGGAACAAAAGCTGAAAATTTGGCAGTCTGACGGCGCAGCAGAATTCAGAAGCAACCAGATGCAGAGCTACCTGGCACAAAAGGGGATCGAGCATCACATTTCTCTCCCCTACGCCCACCAGCAGCAGGGCGTAGCTGAGAGGACGAACCGCACGCTCATGACAAAAGTGTGGGCGCTGATGAAGCAGTCGAAGCTACCGCCAATCTACTGGACCTACGCGATGCACCACGCCGTACGGGTGCACAACCTACTGTCAACCACCGCCATCACCGGCAACCTATCCCCGCATGTAAAATGGACCGGGACTAAAGGGGACACATCCATGCTCCGCGTGTGGGGGTGCATGGTTCAATACCGCCCGCCGACGTCAACCATCGGGAAATTCGCCAGCCGCGCGCGATGGGGCATTCACCTCGGCATCAGTCACGAGCACAAGGCATGGATCATCCTAGACTTGGTCAGTCAAAAGACCACCCGCGCCCGCGACGTGATATTCTACGAACGCCTCTTCCTCGATTAGTTCCGCCACGACGAGCAGACAAATGTGAACTGCGTCTACGCGAACAACGGGCACAGCTACGCAACACCCGAGGACGAAGCCGCCGCAGCAATTCAGGAGCAAGATACCAGGGGCGAGTTCACATGGGGAGATCGCCACAGCAGCGACGACGACGACCCCCCTGAAGGAGGAATGGGCGGAACGGGCGGAAGCGGCGAGGCGCAACACCATCAGCGCCACCCGAGCCAGAGAGCGATGATGACGATGTGCAGGAAGTCATCCCGCAACGTCGCCACGACAGCACTGTCTCAGGACTGCAGCTGCTCGGGCTCCACACGGCAACCTTGAAAGCACCGCGTGTCATCGAGCCACAAAACCCGCGCCAAGCTCTCACTTGACCACACAGCAAGGAATGGCGCAAGGCGATGGACGCGGAAATTAAAGCACTTGAATCCTGAGATACCTGGGTGCTAATCGTGTCAGAGGTCCACTGTGGATCCCCGATGATCCTAGGGAAGGGTTACAGGCACGTCGGCCTGGGGGGTTATGGGCGCACTCACCCGCTATATAAACGAGCCCTTTTATCCCAGTGGTTAGTGGCTGGGATTCTGACATGGTATCAGAGCGAAGGTCTCGGGATCGATTCCCGGTGTGTGCACTTCGGGCATCCCAGTGCGGGGGGGTGTCAGAGGTCCACTGTGGATCCCCGATGATCCTAGGGAAGGGTTACAGGCACGTCGGCCTGGGGGGTTATGGGCGCACTCACCCGCTATATAAACAAGCCCTTTTATCCCAGTGGTTAGTGACTGGGATTCTGACAAATCGACCGCGCAACAATCAAAGGCGCGAGAGTTCTCTCGGGAAAAATGGGTCTTCCGCGTGAAGATCGCAGCACACGGAACGATCGAGCGCTTCAAGGCAAGATGGGTGGTGCGCGGCTACGACCAGAGGCACGGGATTGATTTCGATCAGACATTTGCTCCGGTCAGCCGCCACACCTCCGTCCGAATCCTGCTCGCCATCGCAGCCGCTCGACACCTGCCTCTAAGCCAGATCGACGTGAAGAACGCGTTCCTAAACGCGTTAGTAGACGTCGTCATCTACGTGGAGCAGCCCCACACATACGGCGAAGGGGATTCGCGCGTATGCCAGCTGCGCAAGTCTCTTTACGTGATAAAACATGCACCGAGGCTTTGGCAACAGTATCTACGCAACATCCTGCTTGAAATCAGGTTCAAGCAGATGCCGCACGATCCTGGGATGTACCGCTGTGATTTCAGGGACGAATACATTCTGCTCACGGTCTACGTCGACGACTTACTATACACAGGCTCAAGCAACGAACTTCTGAAGCAGTTCGAGAAAAGCCTGGCGGGGCGCGTCGACATCACGTGTAACTACGAGGTGAAGCAATTCTTAGGCCTCAACATCTCCTACGCGCCCGAGGCCATTCACCTACTGACCTACTGCCCGACCAGTGACATGGCAGCAGACTTCCTTATGAGGCGACTGCCACGTTAGCAGTACCAGCACTGTTCCGAACTCAGCGGAGTGGTCAAGCAGGTCAAGACGAGCTACGGCCAGGAGTGAAGGGGGTGTTACGAGTGGAAATGTTTGAGACATTACTGTGCACTCCTAACCTGAACTAAGGAAGCATGCAGCATCGAGAACGAATACGAGGAGTTTGAACTGACTCGAAGCGTCAGAACGGTTGGGACGGATCCGGACCGTCGGAGCAGACAACATCGGGCAGCTGCAGGCAAGAGGAACTAGCGGGAACAGTTTTCGTAACTGTACGCGCCGCACGGTTGGGAATGAATTTGAATAAGGGAATGTACTCCTTAGAGTACATGGCTAGCTAGGTCGATTCGAATTCCCTGCACTCTTATTTATATCGCTGTTTTTGCATGTTCTAATCAATCTCAAGCATTTTACATACACTCTGCTATTGAGATCAAGGGCCCACCAACACTTATTAATTGCGTGCGAACCTTCCCGAGTAGATCCTGGGAGCGATCCCCTTTTGATCATAGCAAAACTTTGTGTTTTTCGAGCCAGGGGCAAATTTTTGCGGGAAGAACCGAAGTGGGTCTCAGATGACCCAAAGTGGGGCCAGCTGTGGGGCGAGCTTTGTGTCATCCCCGGAAGACTGGAAGTTTGACACGAGTCAGGAACGTACCCTTAGATTGCCAACAGGCATTCAAATATTTATGGTTGGATTTTTTGTGGTGGGCTTAAAGGATATATATAGTTTTGGCATGGGATCGTAGAATCCCGAAGGGAAAGAGAGCATGTGAAGTTTCTTATGTTTTAGTTTGTGTATCTTCTATGCAACAATTACAACGTCAAAGATGAAACGAGGAATCACCTGCTTTGTGTAGGGAGGATGTTGCGAACTAGGGTGTGTCACATCGCCAAACGAACAAATTTCGGAAAATCCATCGGGCTGTTGTTTGGGAAGGTAACTGCATAAAGACGTTCGCTTAAATCCTGGCGAGCGTCGTTAGCTTCGTAACAGTTTTGCGAATTCGATGGCCGTTTGAACGGGCCGAAACCAGACCGTACATCGTGACGACTCCAAACCGGCCAACTAGTCGACACGATGAACGACAGGCACATGCGATGATGCGACACGTAAACGCACGGCTTATGAAATTATCGTTGTCAAATTTGCGACTCCATCGCACACATTCGGCAACTGTAGCAACTGCAAATTTGACAACTTCGAGACAACGGCCTGCAAATCGGCCATCAAATTTGTCAAAACTGCAAAACTGCAAATCCTGGTCGTTTATATGTCGACGCTTTGTCGACCAATCCGTCGAATTTCGTGAAAGAAATGACGACCATATATGGTCGACGGATATTCGGCCAAAAGCCAATTTCGCGAATGGTTGGCGATGTGATACGCCCTCAAGGTGTGCCACGGTTCCCCAAAAGCCACCAGGGCAAGCGGCGTAGGTGAAGTGTTTCACGCAGCAGCGATAGTGCACTCCGCGCTATCGTCTCGGGTGCCGCTTCATCCATTTCCGAAAGGAGTCCTTCCCCCTGTTCCACTTGAAGGTCGCCTTATCGAATTGTACGTCTCAACTCCTCCTGTTTGTTTCTCCCTGATACACATGCCAGGTTCGAGCTGACTGAAACAAACGCCGTGTGACAACAGAATGAGGTGCTTTTTAGACTCTAAACCCTGGCGTTTGAAATGCCACGTGCGCGTCGCGTCCGTCGTTCAGGTCGTTCCATCTCCGTCCCTTGCGGCTCTGCGCCCCTGACTACCGTCCGTCAGGAGACCTTGTGTAGCGCCTCCCATCTGTTCTCTCGTTCCTGCTCTTCTCTCGTTCCTGCTGCTCTCTCGTTCCAGCTCTTCTCTTCTGCTCACTTGCTCTTCTCTCTCTCCTGCTCCCGCTTCGTCTCTCCCCTTTACTCCACGTCCCCCGCTCCGCTGTAACTCCCCCCTCTGCCTTTCCGCGCTGCTTCTTCCCCCGATCCTCGACGTTGTACCTCTGAAGAAGAGCTGCAACGGACGGCTGAGATCTTCTTACGCTGGCGACTGGGGAACTCCAGCCGATGGATGCGATAACGGCTCGCCTTCAGACCTCCTTCGATGTGCGTCTCTCCATTCCATGCATCGCACTGCTGGTTCAAGCTCCTTCCCCTGCCACCCTTCACTACCCTTCCAAATCCTTACGCACCCTGTCATCTCTCCTTCCATGTGCGTCTCGCCATTTCATGCACGGCTTGCTCGCTCCTTCTCCTTCCACCACCCTTCCACCCTCCTTCCATCAATGCGTTACACACCCTTCCACTCGGCTTGTCCACTCTTTCTTTCGTCTCGCACTGCCCTCTCTTTCATCTCCCACTTCCCATCACCTTTCCTCTCCTGCCATCCTATCGCCCTGCCATCCTATCGCCCTGCCATCCTATCGCCCTGCCATCCTATCGCCCTGCCATCCTATCGCCCTGCCATCCTTTCGCCCTGCCATCCTATCGCCCTGCCATCCTCCCTTGTGTGCCATCCATCCTTCCTGTGTCTGAACAGGAGGTGCTCGCGTCTGCCTCCTTGCTCGTGGAGGCCGCTTCTTCAGCTCCCCGTAGTGGCACACAATCAGGGTACACACGCTGCTCTCCCTCACACTCTAATTGAGATGTCTCAGGGTACACACGCCGCTCCTCGTAGTGATGCGCTGCGCACTCAGGGTACACACGCTGCTCTCCCTCACACTCTTTTGGACATGTCTCAAATATCCCTTGCTCGTGGAGGCCGCTTCCTTGGCTCCTTGTAGTGACACACAGTCAGGGTAAACACGCTGCTTTCCCATGCGCTCCCTCCCTCTCTCCATCTCTCTCCCACTTCCCTCTGTATTCTCTCACTCAGGCTATTTTAATTTGCCCAGCACCTCATCTCCCTCTGCATTTCAGTTTCCTCACCTTCTCGCTATAGAGGGGTTTGTCTTCCTCGTTTCCACCTCATGTGCTCCTCCTTATCCCATAGATCTGTTTCCCCGATTTCCATCGTTGTCCCCGTTATAAGCAGCTCCAGTGCGCCGCGCAGTGAGGTGGCGGTAGCATCAGCGCTGGAGGTGTTTCAGAGCCGAGTGGACCTCTTTCAAGCCGCATGCGACCGGGCTCAGCAGCACGTGGTGAGTCGTGAGGCTCAGCAGCAAGTGGTGAGCAAATGGGTAATCAAGTCGATTGGTGAGAGCACGGCAAGTGGTGAGTGAGAGGCATAGTCATTGTTTTATTTTACTGGAGAATGGCACAGCAGCAAGTGGTGAGTGGTGAGGCATGGTGAGTGGTGAGAGCATGGTGAGTGGTGGTGAGAGCATGGTGAGTGGTGGTGAGAGCATGGTGAGTGGTGGTGAGAGCATGGCAAGTGGTGGGAGCATGGCAAATGGTAAGACCATGAAGAGTGGTGAAATCGTGGCCAGTGAGAGCGTGGTGAGTGGTGAGCGCATGGCAAGTGGTGAGAGCATGCCAATTGGTGACAGCACTGGGAGTGGTGAGAGCATGGCAAGTGGTGAGTAGTGAGAGCATGTCGAGTGGTCAGCTGGGCATGTTTTTAGCACCTCCTTACCCTCTGCTCTCTTCAGATTGTGGTCTAGCTTCCATCCTCAAACATGCTGACTTTTGAGTCGCCTCAAAAGTCACCTCTGCTCTCTTCAGATCAGATTGTGGTGTAGCTTCCATCCTCAAACATGGAAACCTAGCTAACAAGGCCTGTGCTTCCCACTCGATAGTATCATGCTCCCTACTCCCTTGTATCATGCTCCCTACTCCCTTGTATCATGCTCCCTACTCCCTAGTATCATGCTCAATCACCTCTCTCCTCATGCGCAGGATGCAGCAGCAGCAAGGCACCGGCTGCTGTTGGAAAGCCTAAGCTGGAGTCTCAAGAGCGATATCTTTTTCCCACTTTGTATCACCCCTCCTCTCTCCCCACTTGCAGGACGCGGCGAGGCACCGGCTGCTGTCGGAAAGCCTGGTGGACGAAGCAAGAGGCGCAGCAAGCGACGCGTCTGCTGTGGGTGCAGCAGGAGGAGAAGGGGAGGCGCAGATGGTGCTGGGAGCAACTCGGTTGGAGCAGATCAGCAAGGCAGTGAGAGCCATGGTGCAGGACCTGCAGCAAGGGCATGCAGGGAATTACTGAGTTGAAGTTACTGCAAGCTATGGTGCAGGACCTGCGGCATGGGCATGCAGATAAGCATTGACTTGCAACTAGTGTAGCCCACAGCACTGATTTGGAAGGACAGGAGTAGCCATGGTGCAGGTCCTGCAGCAAGGGCATGCAGACAAGCACTGACACATCTGCTGTTGGTGCTACACATCTGCTGTTGGTGCTACAGCAGAAGGGGGTGAGCTGCAGATGGTGCAGGACCTGCAGCACGGGCATGCGGGCAAGCACTGGCACGTCTGCTGTTGGTGCTACAGCAGTTGTGGGTGACCCACAGATGATGCAGACCTGCAGCACGGGCATGCAGGGAAGGACTGGGTTGAAGTTACTGCAAGCTATGGTGCAGGACCTGCAGCGCGGGCATGCGGGTTGGCATTGAGTAGCAGCAAGTGTTGTCCAAGAACACTGATTTGGAAGGACAGGAGTTGGAACTGCCTTGGTGCAGGTCATGCAGCACAGGCACTCAGAGTAACACTGAGTTGGATTGGAAGGGCAAGGATGGAGAGGGGACCTGCAACATGATCAGTCAGACTAACATTCAGCTGCTGCATATGGTATGCTTGTTTGGCATTCTAGGGATCGGTAGTCATTCAAGTGCCACAAACATATGCAGCGATATGGGAAGAGAGGGGCAGAAATCGACATAAGGTAAGGATAGTATCATATTCCCCTGGATATACGGATGTATTGTATTGATGTTCAAAGAACTTACTGTCCTGGCATGCACACAATGAATTTGGAAACTGAGTTGCAATGAGAGTAGTTCATATACATTGATTCGGAAAGAGAATTGTGAGCTGTGGACGTATTCAGCAGTTTCTCGAGGGAATTTAGAAACTATACGAAACAAGAATTGGAAGACTGTAGAAGGGGGTGACATACGGTGAAAGGGCATGAAGGGGAGCACTGACTTGCGATTATAGAATTACGATGCAGGGGACTGCAAGGACGTGGACGTATATGGTCTTCGCATTGGTAAGGTTCATTCTTATGTGCGAGCCGTAGGTTTTGCTTCTTGGCGAGGGGCATTTACGAAAACCTGGCTACTAGTTCAGTAACAGATGCTTACAAATGTAGGGCACCTATACACCAAAGCTAGGAACACGCTTAAGCGCCGGGGGTGAAGTTGGTGGCATAGGCCCAGGCGTTGTTCACGGTGGGGTCAGCCAGGTGGTCGGACAGGTTCTCCAGGGGGCCCTTGCCGGTGACGATGGCCTGGACGAAGAAGCCAAACATCGACACCATGGCGAGGCGGCCGTTCTTCAGCTCCTTCACCTTGAGCTCAGCAAGAGCCTCGGGGTCGTCAGCCAGACCCAGGGGGTCGAAGGCACCGCCGGGGTACAGGGGGTCCTCAACCTCTTGGAAGCCCTCGAGGCCACCCACGCGGTAGCTCTCGACGGCACCCATGAGGATGACCTGGCAAGCCCAGATGGCCAGGATGGACTGGGCGTGGATCAGGCTGGGGTTGCCGAGGTAGTCAAGACCACCCTCAGAGAAGATCTGGGCACCGGCCTTGAACCACACGGCCTCACCGAACTCAACGCCGTTGTTGGCGAGGAGCTCGGGGGTCAGGCAGCCGAGGGCACCGAGAAGAGCCCAGCGGGCGTGAATCACCTGATCAACAGAGTAAGAGCGAAGGAAACGGTGGACTTGGTCAGAATTGCGAAAACAGCAGATAGTAAGCCGACGAAATTGTAGATTCAGAACCATCGAAATTCCTGCAAATGTTTTGTGAAAACATTCAAATTGCAACCAGCAACGTACCTCCAGCTCGCGGTTCTTGGCGAACGTCTCAGGATCAGCGGACAGACCCGCGGTGTCCCAGCCGTAGTCGCCGGGGTACTCGCCGGTCAGGTACGACGGGGGGGAGGAGAACGGGCCCAGGAACAGGTTGCGGTCGGGGCCATAGAAGGCGCTGCTGGAAGCCGCCTTGGCGGTCTTCCTCATGGTGACGCGGGCCTCGACATTGTTCACCTTGGCGGCGAGCTCAGCGCTCTGGCCGACGAAGGTGGACGGGAGCACAGCGGCGTTGGCGAGAGCGGCCATTGTCGACTGCGGAAAGGGTACAGCTAGTAGCTGCGAGGGTTCCTGGAGAGTTTGGAAGTCTGCTGCTGATCGAATTGCGGCTGACTTGCAAGATGCATCAATGATGGCGGTATTTCAATGTTGGCGATTTGGGAATGGGTGGAGCTGATTGGGGGGTTGAATGACGGGAAAGTGCGGTTAGAAGGGATTGGGAGGGATGTAGCGGGAGAGAGGGCCAGCAAGCTGAAGTGGTTGGTTTGGTGGTTGGCTGGGCTCGGGTGGAGTGTGGCCCGTAATCCGGATCAACTCAGGATCGCCTGAGCTGCTGGATGATCTGGGATTGGCTGGTTTCGAGGGTGGAAGATCACGAAGCCAGTCATGGATGTGTGTTCGTGACACGCCAAATATGTGATTGTAGATCTGCGTAATCGGTCCTACCAATGGCGAAGGTTGACGTGGTCCCATGATTCCATCCCCAATTGTTGACAATGCCGCTCTCCAATTTATGCATCTACACTGAATCCATTTTCTTCCGAAAAAAATTATGACGTATACGAGAATGCACTATCTTCTAGAGTAGCGAGATGCCATACAATCGGAGGATAACTGAATCCATGAAATTTCTAACACGGATCTGGCATGGACATTAATCAATTTCAACTACATACTGCATCGATATGCTGGAATGCTAGTGCCCCTCGGGTAGGTAAGTGCTACTCTGTCTTGAAAGTCTTCGGGCGGCGAGGTTTGTACACCATCGACAGAATAATCAGGAGAATTGGAATGACAGTACCAGTATAGTACATGCCACTGTATGCCGAATATGCACCTGATAGTGTCATCACCTGCACCAAGAACAGCCATCGCAAACAAGCACAAAAGAGGCAAAGACAACGAGCATTAAGGAGTGGGTAGCATAGAGGCCCAAAGCGAGATATAGATGACTGCACTGCAGCAAGGTTTAGTATATATCAATCCACGGAAAAGTAACCAGTTGTGGAGTAGTCAAAGTAGTCGAGCGTCCCGAACGCGCTGGCCATGTAGCCGATGATGACGCAATGACTTTCGAGTCGACTCACTATGGCGTTTGAGTCAAGACGTAATTTTGTGGAAAAGCAGTAAATTTCACGGAAACATATATGGAAACATCTTACACAGAAGGCGCTGGCCATGTAGCTGCAGACAAAAATGCCGTAGAGGGTGTGGAGAAGTGCCACAATGCGGTGGGCGATGGTGCCCTTGGGGATTCCTGCAGTGAGCTGGTAGATGGCTGCATGCAAGGGAAGCAAGATGACGGGAAGGAAAGGGGAAATCAAAGATAGATTTTGAGAATTCTCAAAATCAACCTGCAGCGGCGGGTGATGGTGCCCTTGGGAATTCCTGCAGTGAGCTGGTAGCTGGCTGCATGCGAGGGAAGCGAGATGACGGGAAGGAGAGGGGAAATCCGTTTGAAGGAGGTGCATTGAAGTGGAAGTGAGCAAGGGCTGACGATCCCAGGTCAAGGGATATGAAGCTGCAATGATTAGAGCGGAACATGTGCATGGGCGTGGTAATGGAACACGGGAAGGTGAATGGGAATGGACATGAGAAAAGGAAGGAGAAAAGAACTGGACTTGGAAAAAAAGACACAAGAATGAAAGTATACTGTCAAAACTGCAACAGATTGTGGGGTTTGGCGCAAACTTGATTTTTTAACACTCTCAAGTTTCATTGCTGAAGTTAACGATGGGTGTTGAGGGGAGTGTGCACACCTTTTGAGCTGGCAACAACAATCGCCCAGTTAGCAAAGAATATGAAGTCACCCCAATTCAAGCCCTGCAGGTAACAGAAAAAAGAGTATGTTGCTGGACAAAGTGTGGACATTTGGGCATTTCTGAGGGTGAAACCAGAGCCCTGAAACTAAGGAATGACTGGAGGCAGAAAATCCGAGTGAAAGTGAGACACAGCAATGTGACGGTCCCATTGGTTGTGACAGGAGCAGTGTGCCAACAAGTGAGGAGATTGTTCTTGACGATACCAAGGGGCAATCATTAGAAGCTACAGCGACTGTTGACAGCTAGCATTCGTGGTGCCAAAACCAGAAAGTGAGACAGGTGTATTCACTGATTGGCTATCATATGCCAATACGAGGCTTTAGCTGCTTGCATGAGAGTGAGGTAGGGTGACGCAAAAAGGGGACAGGAGAGAACGACATGTGGGTGATGCTTGTGAGGGACGGCAAGGGAGCGTACACATGGGGCTAGGGGTCGCGCACATGGGCGAGAGAAGCATGGGATGCAAAAAGGAAGAACGCATATGGAACGGGGTAAGGAGGAACGCACATGGAGGGGAGGGGGCAAGGGAGCATGTGACTCACATGGGAGATGGCGCTGACAAACATGGTGGCGAGCATGTGAGAGGGCAAGGGAGCATGTGACTCACATGGGAGATGGCGCTGACAAACATGGTGGCGAGCATGTGGAAAAAGGTGGCCTTCCTACCGGGCGGCACCATGCGCTCGTACACGTCTGAACAGGGTGAGAGAACGGCCAGGGGTGAGAATGAAGCATGGAGTGTGGATGCAGGGCGGGTGGGGGATGGTGAGAATGAAACATGGTGGCGAGCATATGGAAGAGAGTTGCCTTCCAGCCAGGTGGCACCATGCACTCGTACACATCTGAGCAGAGGGTGGGCAGGGGGTGAGAATGAAGCGCCGAGAATGGAGGCAGGGTGCGGGTGGGGGATGGTGAGAATGAAACATGGTGGCGAGCATGTGGAAAGAAGCTGCCTTCCTGCTGGGTGGCACCATGCACTCGTACACGTCTGAGCAGGGTGCGGGTGGCCAGGGGGCGAGAATAAAGACCAAGACACGAGAGCAGCAGACAAGAATGAAGCATGAAGAATGAAGAATGAAGCATGACGCATGAAGCATGAAGAATGAAGAATGAAGAATGAAGCATGAAGCACGAAGCATGAAGCATGAAGCACGGAGTATGGCAGAGCCCAGCTGGCCTTGCTGCCAGACAGCACCATCTGCTCGTACTTGATTGAGGGGGGAGCAGGAAACCAGGGGTGAGAGGATGGAATGGTGACTATTGAGTCGAACCTGAAGTCACAGAGACGCAGCCAGAGGCCATAGGAGATGTTCCACTTGGTGGAAAAGCCTTGCCAGTCTCACAGAGCTTTAGCCAGTCTCACAGAGCCTTAGCCAGTCTCACAGAGCCTAAGCCAGTCTCACAGAGCCTAAGCCAGTCTCACAGACCCTTAGCCAGTCTCACAGAGCCTTAGCCAGTCTCACAGAGCCTTAGCCAGTCGGAGCCAGAGGCCGTAGGAGATGATCCACGTGGTGGCGAAGTCAATCTTCGAGTCAACCAAACAGTCATTTCGAGACTCACAGAGCCTTAACCAGGTGACTACTGAGTCATCTCAAGATTCACACAGCCAGAGCCAGAGGCCGTGCTCTCACAGAAAGACTCACAGAAGTCATACGTCATCTCAAGACTCACACAGTCGGAGCCAGAGGCCATAGGAGATGTTCCACGTGGTGGCAAAGTCAAGGCAGCTCTTGGGGAACTCAAACCCAAGAATATCCGCGTTGCGCGCCCGGCTCCACAGCGCCTTCCCCTCCCCCTCCCCTACCGGCGCTGCGCACGTCTCATCACCCTCCCCCTTCCCCCCATCCCCATCCCCAGCCTTCCCACTCCCCTTCACCCCCTCCACTCCCCCCTTCCCGGCCACGCCCTTCCCATCCCCCTTCGCCCCCTCCCCTTTGGGAACCTCCCAGCCGCTGAAGCCTAACCCTCCCACGACCATGGCGGCCTCTGTGATGCTCCAGAGGATGTATGCGCGGAAGCGCCACACGATGCTCGCCTGGTGCGCGAACAGCCAGCGCAGGTGGAAGGGGTAGGAGAGGTTCTTGCGGCGGTCGCTGATGCGAGAGAGGTCGAGCGAGGGCGAGACGAGCAGGAAGACGATTGCTGCGAGGATGCCCTGAAGGAACGCGCGGAGGAACGGTGGGAGGATGGCCGGCTGCTTGAGATTGGGGGACCAGATCTGCGGGTAGGGAGGAGAAGAGGAGGGTGGGTGGGAACAGAGAGAGGAGGAAGACGATCGCTGCAAGGATACCCTGGACGAACGCGCGGAGGAATGGTGGGAGGATGGCCGGCTGCTTGAGACCCGGGGACCAGATCTGCGGGCAACAGTGAGGAGGGGGGTGGATGGGAACAGAGAGAAGAGGGAGGCAATTGCTGCGAGGATGCCCTGAAGGAACGAGATGGATGAGGAAGAGAGCAATGGTGAGGCGACGGCTGCCCTGAACGAACGTGCGGAAGAACGCGGGGAGGATTGCCGGCAGCATGAGACCCAGGGACACAAGTGGTTGTTTTTGAGATTGTTTTTTTATGAAAAAATGCTTTTGAGAGCTGCTCGAGACCCGCGGACCAGATCTGCAGGTGGTTGGTGAGGAGGGGGGTGGATGGGAGCATAGCATACAAACGGGTAGGGATCAAATGCGTGTGTGCGCGTAGCTCTGCTGATGTGGCGTCCATAATTTGTGGCAAGGTGTGACACACGAATGTAAAACGTGGGAGCGCGTGAGGGCGAGCGAGGGGGACAGATCTGCAGGTGGCGATGAGGGGGATGGGTGGGAACGGACAGAAGAATGAGGAGAGGAGAGCGGGGATGACGCTAAGAACGGGCGCGCAGGAGCATGGCGGAAGGGGGGACGGCTGCGCGAGCGTGAGGGGGAAAAGTATATGCACCATGAGAAATGACGATCAGCTGAGAGGGGAATACTACGTACATGCATGTAACGTCACTACCAGCCCGGTGATAGGGATATGGATATGGATATGGATATGGGAAGCACAACACATCAACACAATGCATATGGACGCCCGTCGAGTTCAGTCCAGCATGCGTGCGTAGCGTACCCCTTGTCGGCGGGTCCAGTCGTCGTACGCCTTGAATTCGAAGAACGGGCCCGTCATGTGCAGCCCGAAGCAGAACAGGTACCCCATCAGCTCCACCACCGACGGCATGGTAACCAGCGCCGCCTTTCGCCGCTCCAATCGCGAACGCTCCATCCGCTCCTCCCGCCGCCTCTGTTCCTCGGTTAGCTCCTTCTCCTTCTCGTCCTTGGCTTTTGCGCCTTGGTCCTTCTCCTTGAGCAGCGTGAGCCCGTCCTGGTAGTTATACGCGACAGCGGTGAGCTTTGTAGCGAGGACGGTGAGCGCGCCTGTGCAGTCGAGCACGCCCTCCGTGCGGGTCTCGTGCGTTCGCATGATGATGTGGCTGCAGGAGGTCGAATCGAATCGCATCGCATCGAAGGAGGGAACATGCACGTGGGAACGTGAGAAATGCACGTGATCAATTCTGAGTCGGCTCAGAAGACGAGTCGCATCGAACGACGGAAAATGCACGTGAAAATCAGAAAATCTGACCGTGAGAAGTGCACATGCTGAACGGTGGTGCGCTAAGGAAGATTGAAGCAGGGGATGCCGGAAGAGACGGGAGGAGACGCGAGGAGACGGGAGGAGACGCGAGCTCGAGGGAATTTTACCATCCGATCAAGTACGCGAACGTTCCGAAGAACGTCAGGACGCCGCAATTTCTCCGAAACAGGCGCATTACGACCATGGCGTAGAGCACGCACACGAAGAAGTGCGCGTACGCCGTCCATCCGAACACGAACGCCGATAAGAGTAGTCCTGTAACCGTGCAGTACAGATGGCGGAGTGTCGGCGAGGATATGAATCTGTGAATCCATGCGATCGGGACGAACGCGAAGCTAGCTAGCAGGAACGTCGCGGCTGGGCGGGGTGTGCCGATAAGGTCCGCGAAAGCCTGTACGGGATCCATAGCCGACCCCAGGTGTGTTTTGAGTCGACTCAAAGCACAAGGCTGAGGGAAAACAATGGGCCGATCCAGAGGCGAAAGGCCGGCCGAGGCTGTTATTGAGGATTTTCAAGAATCGGGCCGAGGCTGTTCTCGCTCTCTGTAGACCGCTGAAAGCTCTTTCTCTCTCTAAACGTACTCCCTCTGAATGCGCGTCCAGCTTATGAAAGGGTAACACAAAGAAGAAATCTAGGAAGGAGGCCCAAAATGAAAGACGACGTTTTGTAAGGCACCGACCAGCACCACTACCAAACAACCTTGGTATCACCGCAGGGAGGGTCACTTTTGAATGATTGAGAGGCCGAACGTACAACACCTCTTCGAACCGTGGCAGACCGTATTGAAGCGCGTCAAACGGGCCCTTATCCCCTGAACCTAAGGCACAAATTCGGCAAGACCGAGATGGAGATCGGCGCACGGACCGTTTGACGGTGTGCTGCTAACGAAATCGCCAACCGCCCATCCAAAGTGGACGAGGTGATGGCGAATCGTGAGCGTTGGCGACGATGGATCTAGAAGGACATTCGCAAAGCGCGACGAATGTGTCAGAAACGATAGGCAGTCTGACACAGACGAGCGAGGGAGAGAATGTTGTGAGTTGTCGTTAGGGCGCGTGTGATCTATTTTGAACTTACAAAAAAGGTCAAACTTTTTGTGGTTACCTACTTCCCCAATTTCGTCGAAGGTCATTCGCCAAGAAAGATTTTTTCAGCGCACACATGTTCGAATGTGAAATATGAACTTGAGTCGGCGTTGTGAACGTGCATGCGCACGCTTGTGCGAGCGTGTGTGATCTACAGCACGTACGAGGAGCGGACGAAACGGGCGAGGGCTTCGCGAAGCTAGAGATGGCACGACGAAGACATTTCACGATTAGGGTTCTCGTCGGTAGCCACGTGGCAACGTCGTGGCACCTAGGCGATCCGGGTAATCTAAATTATTGACACGCAGCTCGGTGCGTTTTTTACAAGGTCGAACGTTGGGGTTCGACCTTGTATATGTGATTGCAGTTTTACGGCGGGTCCAACTTTAAACATGGTCGTTTTTTTCGTAAATTTAACGTCAATGCACTCATCAAACTTGACTGTACCCCGAGCTGTACTCTGTCTGTCTGTCTGTCTATCATCCTCAATCTAAACCACCTGTTCTGAAAACTGCACAATTCACATGCTCCGCGCCTTACGTCCGCCATGGATTTTACCAACTTCGAGCCGCGAAATGTCCCCGCTAGAGTGCTCTGTGCGAACTTCCTTTTATACCATTGGGTTCGTCCGTAACTTAGCTGTCGGGAGACCAGTCATTAATGCTGACATTGGCTCACCGTGTTACAAGGCAACCTATCATGGAGTTCTCCAGGCACCCTCGAGATCGCCATTGCTCGGTCTGTTATCCTGCAAGATTAAGGTTTCTAACTACCGTTTTATTATCAAGCCTATTATAAGTTACGATCCCGAGGAGTCTACCTCGGTTTCGCATCATCTACTCTAAGAACGACTAGTTCCAGCGGGGTCCATGACACTACTTAACCATGATGTGCTCAGCTTACCGGCAGATCACTCTTACTACGACTTCTGCATTCAGCAAAGTCATCATCTGCCTTTTCTCATCATCGCACTATGGCTCCTGCCAAGGGTCCCCGCTCTAAGACTGTCACTGACCCTCCTGCTGCTCCTGGCGACTCTCCTGACGAGCCTGCCAAGGAACCCAGGTCAGGGGAGAACACCAACAACACAGACAATGTGAACACCTCCACTCCAGATGACAACGGATCTGCTGGCGGATCTGGGTTGACAATGGCGGAAAGGCAGTCAGTTCCGACACGCGGTGCTGTTGACGAGGTTCTGCTTGACGATGATTCCGACGACGAAATGGATGTGGATCATGACAAGGAAGCAGCAATGCATTTCAGGACTACTGTCATTTTGCTACTTCCCTTTGTGCTCGCTCAGGAGATGTTTGTGTCATGGATACTGTTAAGATGCTGATGAAGCGTGGATGGAATGCAAAGCTCTCTGTTAACGCCAGGTGGACGACGAAGTTCCAAGAGCTGCAAGCAGTGTACATCGCGAAACTTCGTTATTGGCGCCTGCACCTCTCCTTCCTTCTGGAGCGTGATGCGGAAATCTGCACATCCAAGGAGGTGGTCTATCAAAGGCTCAACGGGAGGCTGATGAAACTGCACTGGTAGCACACTGACAACGTCTCCTTGTCAGAAATAACTGAGCAGGAATGAATGAACTAGAACAGAGTTTGGTACAAGTAGGAAACCCTAACTTTGTGTACCCCCTAAGGTGTAACCCACTACAGCCTAGACAATATAAACATGCAATGTTTGACACACCCCCATAGGCGCAGTGGGAGACAACCACAGGGTCACAAGACCAGTCAAAGCAAAGCAAAGCAAGCTCAGGGTGGATCTCAAGGATTCCACACAAATTCCGAGCACAAGCAAGCGGTCACAAGACCAGTTCACATGCAGGTTTATAACAAAGCAAGAGATACAGTGATCACAACCTAGCAAAAGTAAACAAGTAGGCATATATATATATAGTGATCACAGTACAGGCAAGGTCAAGAGGTAAGTAAGTGAGGCCCAGTGGGTACAAGGCCTAGCAGAGTGCAAAAGCGCTGATGGTCACAAGGCTGAAGCGCCTTGGTGAACACATCAGCAGTGTTGGCCTCCGTGGCCACGTAACGCAGACAAAGCTGACCACGCTGCTGCAGCTCTCGAGCAAGGAAGTACCGCAGAGCGATGTGCTTCGTTCTGTGCTCCAGTCTGTGCTCCTCACACAAGGCAATGGCAGCCTTGTTGTCGACGTACAGCACTGGAGGAGAACGAGGCCGCTCTCCGAGGTCGGTCAGCAGGTAGGTCAGCCAGCGTAGCTCCTGAGCAGCCATGGCTGTGGCGTAGATCTCAGCCTCACAACTGGAGCTGAGAACAGAAGAAGAGCGAGTAGAACGCCAAGAAACTGAGCCACAGCCAAGGCTGAAGGTGTAACCCTGGGACGACCGCTGAGTAGCCTGGTCGTCTGCCCAAGAAGCGTCTGAGTGCCCTGTGAGAACAACCCGGTCTCGCCCTCCAAGCACAAGCCCCATGCCCGACGTGCTGCACAAGTAGCGCAACACCCTCTTAGCAGCATCCATGTGCTCCTTCCGGTGACGGCCAGGAGCGACATAGCGTGCTAGGATGCTAAGAGGGTATGCAAGGTCAGGTCGAGTGCAGGTCATCAGGTACATGAGGCAGCCCACAAGCTCTGGATACGGGCCACTCGGCTCTACGGACTCATCCGAAGGCAGAGCTGAGAGCGAGTGACCGGTAGGCAGAGGAGTGGACTGAGGCGAGGAGTACGTGAAGCGGAAGCGCTGGAGAACCTGCTGCACCATGTGTGACTGAGTCAGGGTGATGGTGCGCCGTGCTCTGTCCCGGGTGATCCGCAAGCCAAGATAGCTCGTCAGCTCACCCAGGTCTGTGCACGTGTGTCTCCTCTGCAGCTCCGACTTCACGTGAGCGAGTGCCGCGGTGTCAGCAGTGGCAAAGACCAAGTCGTCGACGTACACGAGGATGTAGAACGGCGGCAGCGAGGTGTCGGTGCGTAGAAACAGCGACGGGTCAACAGTAGAGGGAGCAAACCCAAGAGCCGCAAGTGTCGTCCTCAGTGTGTCGTGCCACTCACGTGGCGCCTGGCGGAGACCGTAGACCGGCCGCTGAAGCCTCCACTGGGTGCCAGGAGGAACTGACCCAGTGAAGCCAGGGGGGCGGCGCAGCCAGATCTCCTCGTGCAGGCTGCCCTGCAAGAAAGCAGTGCTGAAGTCAAGAGAGTGAAGCTCGTAGTCGCGCTGAGCGGCTATGTGCAGCAGCACCCGAAGAGTAGTCATCTTCGGGGTGGGGGAGAAGGTCTGAAAGAAGTCTACTCCCTCTCGCTGACTGAAGCCTCGAGCCACGTAGCGCGCCTTGAAGACAGGTGGAGAACCCGGCGGCCGCTTCACCCTGAAAATCCACATGCCACTGACGATGTTCGCCCCAGGAGGGGGAACCTCGTCTACGTAGGTGCCTGTGGACTTCCAGGAGGCCATCTCTGCGTCCATGGCTGTCTGCCACTGAGAGGAGTAGGGACCCGCCATCGCCTCAGCGTAAGAGCGTGGGGTCGGGATGTCTGGTGCATCCGGGTCTCCCTCAGGGGCAACTAGCAAGGACACGAGACGGGGCAAAGCAGCAGCAAGGCAGTGGAACTCCTCCTGTCTGTCCTCAAGGACGTCCGTGCCGAGGGCACACTCAACCCCGACGGACGGAGGACAGGCAGACGCAGACTCAGACCTAGCGACAAGGCTGGCAGCGTAGTCTAGGCGACAGCGAGCAGCAAAGTCAACCAACTCAGTGACCAGAGCAGACGCAGCAGAGGACTCAAAGGTCGGGTCAGTGATAACTGTAGCGAGGAGACGCGTGACAGTGGGACTGGCAGCACGACAGGAGTCAGACTCCGGGTCAGGAAGAGTAGGAAGAGAGGACGCAGGAGGAGACGGCAGCGGGACACGCTGCGGAGAGTGGAGGGGCGCAGAGTCATGTAGTGAGTGCCAGGGACAGGAGGAGGACGCTCACGTGGGACACGACGACCAGTGCGAGCAGTACGAACAGGCGACGCAGGACGAGACTCAGGCTCACGACGCTCTGTAAGACCTCCTGTGGGACCAGCGTAAGGAGAGGGAGCAGGGAGAGGCGAGGCAGGCGGTAATTGTGACTGCAGCTGGACAGGCAGAGGACACTCGACGGAGGGAGGAGGACTAGGAGGAGGAGCCTGACCAAGAACCTGCTGAAGGAGCGGTACGAAGTACGGTCGCGGCCGCGCCGCGTCTCCAGAAGCAGCAGGGACACCAGTGGCAGCCCCAACGCCTGAGTCCTCAGCACCAGCAGCAGCTCCAACGCCCGGGTCCTCAGCACCAGTAGGAGCTCCAACGCCCGAGTCCTCAGCACCAGCAGCAGCGTCACCGGTCGGGTCCTCAGCACCAGCAGCAGCTCCAACGCCCGGGTCCTCAGCACCAGCAGCAGGGCCACCGGTCAGGTCCTCAGCACCAGCAGCAGCGCCACCGGTCGGGTCCTCAGCACCAGCAGCAGCTCCAACGCCCGGGTCCTCAGCACCAGCAGCAGCTCCAGCCCCCGGGTCCTCAGCACCAGCAGCAGCTCCAGCGTCCGGGTCCTCAGCACCAGCAACAGCACCACCGCTCGGGTCCGCAGCACCAGGAGCACCACTACGAAGACTGCAGCGCCGCGTGTACCACTCGCGGATCACCTGAATGGGGGGGAGCTCCTGGGTAGGAGGGGAAGTACCGGGACGAGCTCCAGAAGCACCTCTCCGGAGGCGGCAGTACTCGAGGTACCTCTCCTGCAGCTGCTGGGAGGAGAGGGCTCCTCCAGGTGGAGCACGCTCAGGCTCAGCACCCCCAGACTCAGCACCCCCAGTCTCAGCACGTCCAGGCTCAGCACCCCCAGGCTCAGTACCTCCAGGCTCCGCACCTCCAGGCTCCGCACCTCCAGGCTCCGCACCTCCAGGCTCAGCACCCCCAGGCTCCGCACCTCCAGGCTCAGCACCCCCAGTCTCCGCACCCTCAGACGCAGCACTCCCAGGCTCAGCACCCCCAGACGCAGGACGCGAGTCAACAGCTACCTCGACAGGCTCACCCGGGTCTACCTGGGACACACCTGAGGGAGCGGCACCCTGAGGGGGGAGGGGGTCTGGTACCTCAGCACCTGGAGCGAGGAAGAGAGGCGGGGGGGGGAGCGGGGCAGTGCGGTAGGGGAAGAGGCGGTAGAAGGGGACGGACTCGTCAAAAGTGACGTCCTGAGAGGCCAGAACCCGGCGCGAGGTGACGTGGTAAAACTGCCATCCAGGCGCGTCGGGAACAAAGCCAAGAAAGACACAGGGAACAGCGCGACGCGAGAGCTTGTCCGCGGACGTGTCGCGGACAAAAGCTCGAGATCCCCAGACCCGGAAACGCGACGCATCGCCAACCTCTCCCGTCCACCGTAGAGTCGGGGAAGTCTCCGGTAAGGAGACACGGGGCCAGAGGTTGAGCTGATGCGCTGCGTACCGGACCGCAAACGGCCACAGAAAGTGGGGAGCAGCCGCATGAGTCAGGGAGGTACGAGCGACCTCCATGACCAAGCCAATGCGGCGCTCAGCGACCCCATTCTGCTGTGGAGAGGCCGGAAGCGTGTACGACTGCTCAATGCCGTGCTCAGCACAGTAGGCTGCCAAGAGGTCGGAGGCAAACTCACCACCTCTGTCAGAGTGCAAGCGCAGGACAGGAAAGTCCGAGTGAAAGCGCTCGCCTAGCTGGAGACGGGCTCGGCTGATCCAGGGGATCAAAACACCAGGGACGTCACCCTTGGCGCGCAAGGGGAAGACCGTGGTGTAGCGCGAGTAGTCGTCAACAACTATCAGGAAGTACCTCTCCTGACCCTGACCACGGACGCGGGCTGGGCCCCACACGTCCATGTGGAGCGTCTGCAGGGGAGCGGTCGTCGGGGGAAAGGAGGAGGAGTGAGGAGCGGCGCGCTGCCGCCCCTCGACACAGGGAATGCAGTCAGGAGCAGGGGAGTCAGGAAGGGGAGGGAGCACCCTGGGAAGACCAGCAACAAGGTCCCGTTTGTGCATGGCCCGCAGGCGCTGCACAGACGGGTGACCAAGGCGGTGGTGCCAGAGGACGGTGTCGTTCGCCAGAGAGCGACACGAGCAGGGGGCGGACAGCTGACCTGACGCTGACGCAGACGCAGCTACCTGAGGGGACTCAGTGGTCAGTGTGTACAGGTCAGACCCCGGCTCTCGAGTGAAAGTAGCTAGGTGGCGGCCCGTCCGAGCACACGTGCAGTGAGTCACACGCTCGTAGGCAGGGGTGAACTGGTGAACACCCCCGTCCTGGAGCGCACTACCTGCCACCAAGTTCGTGGAGAACGAGGGGAGGTAGAGACCTGAGAGCGTGCCGGACGGAACCGCTGGACACGGAAGGGTGGTGGAGGAGGTCGCAAGGACCGGACCCCCAGAGGGGTCAGCAAGAGAGACAGCAACCGGCCGAGCTAGAGGCTCAAGGACAGTGCGGTCACGAAAGAAAGAGCGAGAAGCACCTGAGTCCAGTGTGAAGGTGTGCAGTGCTGCAGTCGACTCAGTACCAGGGGGCACAGACGCACAAGCACCTAGAGCAGCAGCTGCAGTAGTACCTGTGGAAGCAGACACACTAGCACCTAGAGCAGCAGCGGGGCTGGCCTGAATGCCCGGGTCGGGCGGAACACGCAAGTACTGAGCACCCTCTCCACTAATAGACATCGCATACATGGCAGTGAGAATAGCATCAAAGTCTAGTGCCCAAATATCAACACCCTTCCTGAGCAGCTCAGCCCAGCGCGGCAGCTCACCACCACCAGGAAACTGGGTGCGCCACGCATCGTTGAGGCGGGCGAAGCAGCGCTCCGTCTGGTGCGGCCCCCCACACGTCTGGCCAGTGCGGTCACCTGTACGAATAACGTACTGACAGGTGACGCTGCGCCGCGCATACCACTCACGGGCGGCCTGAAGGGTCGGGGCAGGCTGCTGACTCTGACCGCCCCCCGGGCCTCCACGACCACCACCCCCTCCGCCTCTGCCCCGGCCACCTCCACCCCTGCCGCTGCCACGACCACCTCCGCCTCCGCTGCCACCTCCGCCCCTGTCACCACTCCCAATGCCGCTGTCACCTCCACCACTGCCGCCACTAGTCTCTCCAGTCGCACCTCCACCGCCACCACCTCCACCCCCGCCTCCTCCGCCACCACCCCCCGCTCTGGATCACTCTCTACCACGTTATTTCTGACATGGTTTCAGAGCAGGTCCTTCGCTAGGACTGTTCTTAGGGCCCACCGACTTACCTACCTGCTTACCTTCGCTTGTTTCCGGCCCCGATGGCCCCGTCGATCTAGCACGATCTAGCGGCCCTGCGGCCCCTTCGAAATTTTTTTTTTTCCTAGCGGCCTCTCACGGCCCCCCGTCGCGTCGCCCCTTAGCGCCCCGATCGGCCCCGTCACGCCGCCCGCGAACCGCACAGCGCGCCGCGCTCACAGCCCGCGAACCGTCCGCGCACAGCCCGCGAATTGCCCGCGAGCAGCCCGCGACCTGCCCGCGAACCCCTGCGAGCCGCCCGCGACCCGCTTACGCAGCCCGCGAGCAGCCCGCGCAGCCCGCGCTGAGCCTGCGCGGCTCTTGCGCTGACCGCCGCCGGCCCGCACGCTGCCCGCGCAGCTCACATACGGCCCGCACGGCCCGCGCGCTGCCTGCTCCCGGCCCGCCACTGCTGAGCCCGCAGCCGCCCGCGCACCGCTGCTGCTGAGCCCGCCGCCGCCCGCGTATCACCGCTGCTGAGCCCGCCCCTGCTGCGCCGGCTCTCGCTGCCGCCTGCTGCGCCTGTGCACCACTGCAGATCCTACTACTACACTTCCTGCTACTGCTGCTTGTGCGCCACTACAGTCCGTAGGCCCCACCGGCCCCGCTGACCCTGCGCACGCCTTTTCAGTGACTTTACTGCTTCTACTACTGCCGCTGTCGCTATGGCTAGTCCTCCTGTTCTAGCTTTCGACGCCGAGGGCCGTCCGGTCAAATTCGAAACGTGGCTAGATGACCTGCACCTTTTCCTACAGCTCACTGCCAAGGAAGATATTACACTGTACGACCACGCTCTCGGCCATGCGACCGCCCCACTCGCTACTGCCCCCCCAGCTGAGCGCTCACAGTGGCAGACCCGTGACGCGCACGCTCGCTTTGCTATTCGCAACTCCCTGCCGCTAGATGAGCGCGAGCACTTCGGCCAGTGCAAGACTGCTAAGGACCTCTACACGGCTGTAGTGGCCCGCTACTCCTCACCTGCTTCTGCCACGCTAGGCCGCCTCACTCTCCCCTACCTGTTCCCCGACCTAGCCTCCTTTCACACTGTCGCAGACCTCATCACCCACCTTAAGACTAGTGAGGCTCGCTTTCGCGCTGCCATGCCTGACGAGTTCCTCGCTAGCAACCCCCCCTCGCTCTGATACCATGTCAGAAATAACTGAGCAGGAATGAATGAACTAGAACAGAGTTTGGTACAAGTAGGAAACCCTAACTTTGTGTACCCCCTAAGGTGTAACCCACTACAGCCTAGACAATATAAACATGCAATGTTTGACACTCCTTTGTGTGCGAGCGGTCGCTTAACCCAACCGCACTGGAGGCTATCTTCCGCGGTGTTTCGACGACCGTGGAAATCGCAATGCTGACAGACAGGCTCTCGACTTACCAGTTGCAGAAGAGTCAGCGGCCGGCTTTTCTCCGCTGCTCTGCTTTCCACCACGTTCTCCACCCGGTGACAGGCACTGATACTGACGTTGTCAAAGGTCTCGTGTACCCGCACCCTGGCGACAATGGCCGCTGGATCCACGCAGTGCTTGATCCGGCCGATCGCTCGATGAAGCTGCTAATCCACTATCCTTCATTATCCTGCACACGCTGCGGGGGAGAGCATTATGATAAGTATCATAATCTGTTCACAGTAGAGCGTCAGAATAATGTAGGAAAGTGGAATATGATGCTAGGGAAAGCTCACAGGCTTAACGGTAACAATGTTTCAGTATAACCTTTCCCAGTTGACCGCTTTCCTCGTATCTTACCTCTTGTTGACGATCTGGTTGACTCCTGCAGCTGCGTCCCTGAAAGCCACAACGCTCCTCCTCCCTATCCTCCGAGACCCTGCGCTGGCACTAATTTCCACGGGAAGCAACAGGGAGGAGTGGTTATGCACCCAGGCCGGGTGCAAGAAGGCTCACGGCAAGTGCTTCATCTCAGCAGCAGATCATGTAGCATCTGCGGCTCATCTCATCTGCCAAGAGAAGCTCGGTACCGCAACCAAATCCTCCCTCGAGAAGACGAACCTTGCTGGCATCAAGAAAGACTTTGGGATCTGAACAGTAGGATGGAGGCAGCGGGTAGAGTCTGTGCTGTAGTCAATGTAGTCAGTTTCATTGCCTTTATCAGCCTGTGGATGCGAAGGGGCTGCCAGTCAGTGGATAAATGAGTAACAAGAAAAACCTCCTTACCTGCGCTTGCCTTAACGTCAACGACCTGGGTGACATGGGGAAACAAGGGAAACTCATCCGCTGTCTTAAGGACGTGGGAGACATAATAGCTCTAGCAAACACTAGGATACCACCCTCACACACCTTTTGGTCATCGCCAAGCTTCACCACTATCGCTGTAGCTCCCCGTAAGGCGAAGGCTGGCGGAGTTGCTGTCCTCTGCAAGAATCCATCTCTTACCTTCACGGACATTAGAATCCACTCCTCAGGTAGAATCATACAAGTGTCAGTTACAGGTCTAGGAATCCAACTCACAGTGCTCGCGGTTTACTTCCCGTCAAGCCCCACAGCCAGAACACCCTTCATACTCAACACCCTCGGTCCGATAGTAGATTAAATACCACAGTCCTCCCACTTACTCATTGTAGGTGATCTTAACATCATAGAAGACCCGTCCCTAGATAAAACATCAAATAAAGGTTCAACAGCCGAGAATGACCGTCTCTACAGTCGTTGCAGTTCCTTCCAGCTCTTAGACGCCTTCCGCACTCTGTACCCAAATAGTAGGGAATACACCTTTTACGCAGCAGCGGCTGGTGCCAGCTCGAGGATAGATCGAACGTTAGTCTCGATGTCGCTGCTGCCGTTCCTGTTTGACGCTATGCACATCTCGCCGAAGGAGCCGATCTTCTATCATAGCTTTGTGATCCAGGTTGCGCTCAAAGTGGACGACATGGCCAGGATGGGCCCGGGGTTATGACGGCTGCAGGCATCAATGTCGCAACGGCCAGGTGTTAGATGGATCATTGAGGAGGTACTGCAAAAGACACAGGTTCTGGATGGTCGGAGCTTTGAGTTACTTATCTCGAGGCTCTCCGCTAGGCTCAGAGCTTACACAAGGCAGGAAAAGAAGAGAGTTTGGGCAATTTTCACGCACCTGGTGTCACCTGTTGCAGCACTGAGGTAGGAGGTACTGGGAAACCCGGCTTGCGCTTGGCGGAGAGCGCTTCTGGACAGAAAAGAGGCGATGCTAAAGGAGTATCTCGCATGGCAGCAAGACAGGCTTGATCTTATGGCGGGGTTAGATTGGGAGCTCACAGGAGAGATTCCGTCGAAGTTGTCGGAGCTTGTCAAAACACGGAAGAGCCGAACCCAGATTGCAAAGGTTAAAGTATCGGGCACTTCGGTGTCGGACTCAAAGGGTGTCTTGGCTGCAGCGTCAGATTTCTTCCGAGACATCTTCGGTAGTGACAGAAGGCTGGACTTTCAAGAGTGGTCACCGGCGCTGGACAGAACACTGCAGGAGGGTGATGTAGTCGGGCTGGATGCTGACTGGACCGAGGAGGAGGTGAAAGCCACCTTCGCTTCACTTGCCAAGAACAAGTCACCAGGGAAAGATGGTCTGCCGAAGGAGTTCTTCGAGGCCAACCGGGACCTGCTGGGAGGAAGCTTCATGGCCCTGGTAAAGGATTTCACGGCCTCAGCGGAATTGTCGGGGAAGGTCAAGGAGGCGGTGACCATTCTCCTGCATAAAAAGGGGGAGAAGGATCAGCTAAGCAACTACAAGCCGATCACTTTACTAACTTTCACCTAAAAAAAAGTGGCAAAAGTGATTGCAGAAAGGATAAAGAAAGTACTTCACAGGGTGATTTTGCCGAAGCAATATGGCTTCGTCCCAGGCAGGAGGCTCGCTGATGGCGTTGTGCTAGTAGCCGATATCATTGATGCAGCTAAGAACGGCGGGGAGGATTGGTACTTGTTACTGGTGGATTTCCAGAAAGCCTTTGACTCAGTGTCGAGAGGCTTCAACTTCCATATGCTTGATCGTATGGGCTTCCCACCTCAGCTGGTAGCTTGGATCAAGGGGCTGCACTCAGGCACGAGAAAAAAAATGCTTGTCAATGGCTGGATGGGGGCCGGAATCGATGTGGTGTGGGGGGTGTGGCAAGGGTGCCCGCTGGCTCCATACCTGTTCCTCTGCACGGTAGAGCCACTGGTGCAGAAGGTGGAGAAGGAGCGGCTGGGTCTGGATATCGCCAGGCAGCGCCTGACATACATGGGCTATGCTGATGATACGACCCTGACCCTGCAAGGACAAGAGCAGATTTCAGAGGCTGAGATCATACTGGACAATTTCGAACGGCAGTCTGGACTGGCGACAAACAAAGCGAAATCGGTCATCTTACCACTGGGAGCAAACCTCGGGAGAGATGACGGTGATGTTTTCAAATGGGCAAAGCCAAAAGACGCCGAGCGGCTACTGGGGGTCTGGGTTACACCGGATGGGAGCGGCCTGTCTGTCAAACATTACATATGTTGCGTTTGTTAGGCTACAGTGGGTTAGCCTATATGGGGTACACAATTCTAGGGTTTGCTATTTGTACTGATTTCTCTGTTAGTTCAATCATTCCAGTCCGTTATTACTGACATGGTATCAGAGCAGGTCCTTCGCTAGGACCGTTCTTAGGGCCCACCGTTACCTACATACCTACCTACCTACCGTGCGCCTCGTGCGCCTCCTACCTACCGCGCGCGCGCAGCCCCCCAGCCGCCCGCGCGCGACTCGACTTTTTTTTTTGCGCGCGTATCCCGCTACCCGCTGCGAGAGTGAGGCGGCCTACACCTGGAGGAGCCCTCTCCTCCCAGCAGCTGCAGGAGAGGTACCTCGAGTACTGCCGCCTCCGGAGAGGTGCTGCTGGAGCTCGTCCCGGTACTTCCCCTCCTACCCAGGAGCTCCCCCCCATTCAGCAGATCCGCGAGTGGTACACACGGCGCTGCAGTCTTCGGAGTGGTGCTCCTGGTGCTACGGACCCTGGGGGTGGCGCTGCTGCTGGTGCTGAGGACCCGGACGTTGGAGCTACTGCTGGCGCTGCGGACCCGCCTGGTGGAGCTGCTGCTGGTGCTGAGGACTCGGACGTTGGAGCTGCTGCTGGAGCTGAGGACCCGGGCGGTGGCCCTGCTGCTGGTGCTGAGGACCCGGACGGTGGAGCTGCTGCTGGTGCTGAGGACTCGGACGGTGGAGCTGCTGCTGGAGCTGAGGACCCGAGCGGTGGCGCTGCTGCTGCTGCTGAGGACCCGGGCGTTGGAGCTACTACTGGTGCTGAGGACCCGGCTGGTGGAGCTGCTGCTGGTGCTGTGGACCCGGACGCTGGAGCTCCTACTGGTACTGAGGACCCGGCCGCTGGAGTCTCCTCTGCTTCTGGAGACGCTACGCGGCCGCGACCGTACTTCGTACCGCTCCTTCAGCAGGTTCTTGGGCAGGCTCCTCCTCCTTGTCCTCCTCCCTCCGTAGAGTGTCCTCCGCCTGTCCAGCCGCAGTCACAGTTACCGCCTACCTCGCCTCTCCCTGCTCCCTCTCCTTACACTGGTCCCACAGGAGGTCTTACAGAGCGTCGTGAGCCTGAGTCTCGTCCTGCGTCGCCTGTTCGTCCTGCTCGCACTGGTAGTCGTGTCCGTCGTGAGCGTCCTCCTCCTGTCCCAGGCACTCACTACATGACTCTGCGTCCCTCTACTGCTCCTCAGCGTGTCCCTCTACCGTCTCCTCCTGCGTCCTCTTTGCCTGACGTTCCGGACCCTGAGTCTGACCGGTATCGTGCTGAGCACCCTACTGTCACGCGTCTCCTCGCTACTGTTGTCACTGACCCTACCTTTGAGTCCTCTGCTGCGTCTGCTCTGGTCGCTGAGTTGGTTGACTTTGCTGCTGCCTGTCGTCTAGACTACGTTGCTAGCCTTGTTGCTGAGTCTGAGTCTGAGTCTGTCTGTCCTCCGTCCGTCGGGGGTGAGTGTGCTCTTGGCACGGACGTCCTTGAGGACAGACAGGAGGAGTTCCAGTGTCTTGCTGCTGCTTTGCCCCGTCTCGTGTCCTTGCTAGTTGCCCCTGAGGGAGACCCGGATGCACCAGACATCCCGACCCCGCGCACTTACGCTGAGGCGATGGCGGGTCCCTACTCCTCTCAGTGGCAGACAGCCATGGACGCCGAGATGGCTTCCTGGAAGCCCACACGCACCTACGTCGACGAGGTTCCCCCTCCTGGGGCGAACATCGTCAGTGGCATGTGGATTTTCAGGGTGAAGCGGCCGCCGGGTTCTCCGCCTGTCTTCAAGGCGCGTTACGTGGCTCGAGGCTTCAGTCAGCGAGAGGGAGTTGACTTCTTCCAGACCTTCTCCCCCACCCCGAAGATGACCACTCTTCGGGTGCTGCTGCACATAGCCGCTCAGCGCGACTACGAGCTTCACTCACTTGACTTCAGCACTGCTTTCTTGCAGGGCAGCCTGCACGAGGAGATCTGGCTGCGCCGCCCACCTGGCTTCACTGGGTCGTTTCCTCCTGGTACCCAGTGGAGGCTTCAGCGGCCGGTCTACGGTCTCCGCCAGGCTCCGCGTGAGTGGCACGACACACTGAGGACTACACTTGCGGCTCTTGGGTTCGCGCCTTCTACAGCTGACCCGTCGTTGTTCCTGCGCACCAACACTTCGCTGCCGCCGTTCTACATCCTCGTGTATGTCGACGACTTGGTCTTTGCCACTGCTGACACTGCAGGACTCGCCCACGTGAAGTCGGAGCTGCAGAGGAGACACACGTGCACAGACCTGGGTGAGCTGACAAGCTATCTTGGCTTGCGGATCACCCGGGACAGAGCACGGCGCACCATCACCCTGACTCAGTCACACATGGTGCAGCAGGTTCTCCAGCGCTTCCGCTTCACGTACTCCTCGCCTCAGTCCACTCCTCTGCCTACCGGTCACTCGCTCTCAGCTCTGCCTTCGGATGAGTCCGTAGAGCCGAGTGGCCCGTATCCAGAGCTTGTGGGCTGCCTCATGTACCTGATGACCTGCACTCGACCTGACCTTGCATACCCTCTTAGCATCCTAGCACGCTATGTGGCTCCTGGCCGTCACAGGAAGGAGCACATGGATGCCGCTAAGAGGGTGTTGCGCTACTTGTGCAGTACGTCGGGCATGGGGCTTGTGCTTGGAGGGCGAGACCGAGTTGTTCTCACAGGGCACTCAGACGCTTCTTGGGCAGACGACCAGGCCACTCAGCGGTCGTCTCAGGGTTACACCTTCAGCCTTGGCTCTGGTTCAGTTTCTTGGCGCTCTACACGCTCTTCTTCTGTTCTCGGCTCCAGTTGCGAGGCTGAGATCTACGCTACAGCCATGGCTGCCCAGGAGCTACGCTGGCTGACCTACCTGCTGACCGACCTCGGAGAGCGGCCTCGTTCTCCTCCAGTACTGTACGTCGACAACAAGGCTGCCATTGCCTTGTGTGAGGAGCACAGACTGGAGCACAGAACGAAGCACATCGCCCTGCGGTACTTCCTTGCTCGTGAGCTGCAGCAGCGCGGTCAGCTTTGTATTCGCTACGTGGCCACTGAGGCCAACACTGCTGATGTGTTCACCAAGGCGCTTCAGCCTCGTGACCATCAGCGCTTCTGCACTCTACTAGGCCTTGTGCCTACTGGACCTCACTTACTTACCTCTTGACTTTGCTTGTACTGTGATCACTATATATATATCTGTACCTGCATGTTTACTCTTGCTAGGTTGTGATCACTGTATCTCTTGCTCTGTTATAAACCTGCATGTGAACTGGTCTTGTGACCACTAGCTTGTGCTCGGAATTTGTGTGGAATCCTCGAGATCCACCCTGAGCTTGTCTTGCCTTGCTTTGCCTTGACTGGTGGTGTGACCCCTAGTTCTCCCCCACTTTGCCTATGGGGGTGTGTCAAACATTACATATGTTGCGTTTGTTAGGCTACAGTGGGTTAGCCTATATGGGGTACACAATTCTAGGGTTTGCTATTTGTACTGATTTCTCTGTTAGTTCAATCATTCCAGTCCGTTATTACTGACACTGTCGACGTGGGAGAAGGCACTGGAGGAGACTAAAAAGAGGTTGGGGGTGTGGAGGTTGAAGTTCCTCACCGAGAAGGCGAGGGGCTCGGTGGCCAACAGCTACATTCAGCCGGTGACGATCTTCCAAGCGCAAGTGTATCCGCCACCTACATCTGTCTGGAGGGAAATGGAGAAGCTGATACACAACTTTGTCTCTGGGAACAAGGCGACAACGGAAAGGGTGTTTTTAATTATGGAGCACGGAGCTACTTAACACCCCGAGGCAGGATGGTGGGTTGGGAGTACATGATCCGAATGTCACGCTGGCATGCCTGGCCGCCAGGCGTGTGGGCTTGATGATGACGGAGGTGAACCAGCTCAAGCGGGAGCTGATGATGCGGGCAGCAGACCTCCTCTTGGACCTAGATACATTCACGGCGCATGACCGGCTTCTGAGAAATTGGGAGGGGAGGAGCCAACGGTAGAGGCAGACATGCGAGCTTTTCATGAAAGCGCCCCTCAGCGTCAGAATGGTGGAAGTGACCTGGGCAAAAATAGTGAAGAAGCGATTTGTTTTCAACCGTGCAATCATGGTTGGAACAACAGCGCCGGTGGGTGGTCAGAAGGCAGCAGGGGAACTGTGGGACTGGACACTAGGCGACCTGGTGGTACGGCAGCATGACGGTGCTCGCAGGCTGAAAACTATGGAGGAGCTCACGGCGGAGCTAGGAGGGAAGGGACCTGCTAGGCTAGCGTTGAGGGCTTTCGCAGCTGCAACGATGGAATGGAGAGAGGAGCTACTGACCCCCTACACGAACTCGGCTGGCTGGAGCACGGCGAGGGAGACAGCACTCCCGCACATCCCTATCATGGAGGACGGGGGAGTGATCTCGCTAAAGCAGATGCGGGAATATTGGAAGGGGAAAAGGGCGCAGTCGCACCGAATGCTGAGGTGGGCAGGCAGATGGAGCGGGTCAATCAATTGGAAGAAGATTCTGGGCATCAGAGACTCACTGGTCACTCCCGACAGACCGAGGGATGTTCTCACACGGGTTTACAATTTCAACCTCCAAGTGGGAGAGAGGCTGGCTTTCCTAAGCGACAGACCCCTGTGCCCACACTGCAAAGGCGTAGAGACACTGGAGCATTGTCTCTTTGCCTGCCCGAAGATTCAAAGTGTGGTTGTCGCACTGAAGAGGGCTCTCCGCATGCTAAACCCTCTCCGCGTCACGAGCTCGCTGGAGGATCAGCTTTTCCGCAAGGCGGGGACCCGCACGGCTTTCCCCAAAGCAACACTTATGTTGATTGCACTGCATCAGATTTGGCTAGAGCGATGCGAGGCGGTTTTTCGGGGGCGCAAGTTTCGAGCGCGCCAAGTTCTGAGGCGAATCTTGTTTGCTTTCCATCAGCATGCAAAGGTCTACGCAAAGGCACGCTCGACAACGTGGCACAGGCGGAAGGGTTCGGCGCAAGCTGACAGCTTTCTGGAAGGTCTATTGGAGGAGTAGAGAATGCTGAGCAGGATACGAATGGCAAGCGATAAGAATTGGACGTGGACCAGAGGTTTCGAGTCCATCTGGACCAATCCCACGACTGTGTGTAATCCACCTTAGAAGCACAACTGGAGCAGACAGCCTCTGCTCACTCACGCACGGTCACGACCGCTATTGTTAGCATGCACTTCGTGTGAGAGTACGATGGCTTATGCCAACTATGCATGCTTGCCTTTACTTTATTACGCTACTTCTAGCTTAGGTTTATTTTATGCACGCATGAATTGCTTGATTTCCTATGCTAGGTGCTTTCCTATATTTTATTATAGTTATAGCACCGAGCTAGGTTGCGTACACCGAATTCGGGAAGGGTCTGTTCGGGACGCTTCGCGACCCCCAGAACCTTCGCGTAACACCTGGTTATTGCCCCTTGTGTCGAGCCTATATATATAGCCTCGTGTTGTACCCAGGTAATCATTCAATTCAAACCCTCTTTCCTGAGCTCGATCCTAGATCCTCACACTTGGTATCAGAACCTGTTTACACGCGTTGTTTTTCGATCGCTTAAACCTAGCTTTTGAAACCGCGGGGGCGACGACGAAAGTGCCGAGTTCGGGTATGTAAACCAGTTTCGCGCCGTTTTCTAACGTCCCCCTCGAACCGGTTTTCGAAACCTCCTCAGGTCCTTTGGCGAAAAAATTGGAATTTCGACCGTTCGATCGATTCGAATCTCAACGGCCCTGAGAATTTCACCCAAAAAAGTTGGAATTTGGAGCGTCGGATCGGACCTCTTCTCAACCGCCGAGATCAGACGCGATTTTTGATTGAGGGAGAATTACGTGGCGTACGGATCTAGCGCTCGTTATTTCTACAGTCGAGTTTGCTCGTACTAAGTTGACCAGCGCCTAGAATGCAATTCTTTCCGTCACAAATCTTCCTGTAAATCGCCAAATGGAGGAAATGGTTATAATTCCATACGAAAAATTACGGAGTTACACACCGACGTGGACCAAATGCGAGCGGCACTCCAGCGATTAGAAGAGCTTCTCGCGAACAAGTCGGCAGCCGCCACGGCAGCAGCGAACGTAGCAGCGAATGCAGCAGCAACGGCAGCAGCAGCAGCAACGGCGACACCGACACTTCACCCAGCAGCAGCCACAGTGAATCTTGAGGCGGCACGTCCGAGGCTACCGGAGACGTTCAATCCGAATGCGAGAGACACCGACGTCCGTCGATTCATTGCGACCCTCGAAATTTACTTCGAGGCCGTTGGCTGTACGACCCCGACACACGATGCAATGCGGATTCGGCTCGCAGCGACACTGTTGCGAGGCCCAGCGCTCGAGTGGATTTACAACAGTAATGAGATCTGAGGAAAGGGGTCATGGACGCAATTTCGGGCAGCTTTAATTCAACGTTTCGAACCGATCGATTCCAGCTACATGGCGCGGCATCAGATTCATCAGCACAAACAGTACGGCACTGTCACACAGTGCACGCAGCAGATGGAAAGCCTCTTCAACAGAATTACGGACCTGACCGAGGGGGAAAAAATCCAAGCGTATACTGAGGGGCTAAAAATGGAAGTCCACCTACAGGTGATTGCGGCGAACTACAACAACTACCGCGACATGGTGTGTGCAGCAGAGAGATTCGATGCGCTGACGCGAGGTCAACGCGCGACACGACGCCACGTGCCGAACAGATCATTCGACACGAAGCTATCGGCACCACCCACGACCGCCGACCCGATGGATATCGACAAGATCGACGCGAAGCAGCGGCCGACAAAATACGAGAAATGTGAATTTTGTGGTGCAGCATGACATCGACTCTTGGCGTGTTGGAAAATGAAGAAGGCACGAGCAGAGTTGCAGGGCAACAACAGTGCGGCACCCACGAAGTAAAAAAACTTGGCGACTTTGGAGCAAGCGAAAAAAGGAGGACATGATGGCGCGAATTTAAAACGTCACGACCGGCCGGCACCAGGGGAAATCGCCGAGACAAATGGAGGCTCCGCAAAACAAGACTCTGCACCAACCGAGAAACTCCAGCCGAACACCCACGAAAGTAAGAATTCGTTAAAGTTATCCTACAAAGATACTTTAATTAAGAATATTACTTCTCGTGATTTTCAAGCCTTCAGGGGAGATTTTGAGGCTAAGAAAAAGCCCTTAGAGATTATTCAGGTACCTGAGAAGTTGGGCAAACCACTCCGGAGCGTTGAAGAGGGTCATACGTTCCAAGGAGTTAATACTCTCTCCCCGCAGCACAGTGTTAAGGCTCCCCATTGCCCATAGGAGAAGCCTACACAACTGCAACGGCTTAGGGGAAGGTTCCAGGCCAAGACGAAGCTGAATCGGCCTCGGATAAATCCTTCTAGCCCTACTCTGTTTAAACCTGATATGGAGTCAGCAGCTTCGAGCGCAGAACCAAGGGACGATGCATTCGATCTACCTTATGATCATGTAAGCAACACAATCTACAGCTACTCGGAGCGGCAACAGCCACTAGTACTCGAGGTGATCTGCAACGGGCGATGCCTCCAGGCACTGGTGGACAGTGGTGCGTCCCACTCGGTGTGCGACCGCGGGACGTTGGAGAAAATTAGAGAGTCATCGGAGAAGACCCAGTTCACAGCAACGATAGTGGACGGTACGAAGCTTCCCATCCATGGCGAGTCAACACTGCAGCTGTAGATAGGGGCGTTAAGGTGGAAGCCGACGTTGCCGATCACGAACATCAAGGGACTAGATTTCATCTTGGGGCGAGATTTCCTGAAGTGGTTCAACCCCGAGATCGATTGGGTCAATCGGAAGGCGTCCATATACAACAACGGGAAGCGGATAGAGCTATGAAGCTGGACAAATACAGGGGATATACCTGAAACGACGCTGGCACGGTTCGAACGGACGGTGACCGAGAGTAACACGGGTTACCTAGCACTGGTCATGGCAGCAGCAGAGGAGGAGAAGCCGAGTTCGGAGCTACCTGCAGCAGTGAAGGAGGTCTAGGAGCAGTATAAGGATATAATGCCTGACAACCTACCCGTAGGCGTACCTCCAGCACGCACCCACGAGCACAAGATCGTGGAGGAACCAGGTGCGAAACCCGTCTCACGTGCACCATACCAACTGAGTCCGACCGCACTGACAGACATGAAAAAACAGATCGAATGTTTACTGGACAGACAACTGATCCGCCCATCCACATCTCCCTACGGTGCACCAGTTCTCTTCACCCCAAAGCCAGACGGCAGTCTACGGATGTGCATCGACTACCGTGCACTGAACAAATAGACGGTTAAAAATAAATACCCCATACCGCGCATAGACGACCTACTGGACCAACTTCGTGGTGCAATGGTCTTCTCGAAGCTGGACCTACGGTCGGGTTACTGGCATATCAAGATGGCGGACAACTCGATCCACAAGACGGCGTTCCGTACGAGATACGGCTCCTACGAGTACCTAGTGATGCCGTTCGGACTCAGCGACGTTCCAAGCGGAGATGAACCACATCATACGGCCCCTGCTGGACGAGTGCGTAGTAGTTTACCTGGATGATATCCTCATCTACTCCAAGAACATGAAGGAGCACGTGGAGCATCTGCGGAAGGTGTTCGAGATCCTGTGGAAAATCAAGTTCTAAGTGAAGCTGTCGAAGAGCGACTTCGCACTGAAGAAGATGCACTTTCTCGGGCACATGGTGAGTGCCGAGGGCGTACGCGTGGACCCGCTGAAAATCGAAGCCGTTAAAAAGTGGAAAGTCACAGAGAACGTGAAGGAGTTGTAGCAGTTCCTCGGCTTCGCCAACTACTACAACAGGTTCGTGCCGCAGTACGCTAAGATAGCAGCGCCACTGACCGACCTACTGAAAAAGGATACGCCCTTCAAATGGGATACTCCTTATCAGCAAGCCATGGAGCAGCTACAGACAGCACTGACCACAGCGCCAGTCCTCATCCTACCGGATCTAGACAAGGACTACGTAGTTGAAGCAGACGCTAGTGACCAGGCAGTCGGAGCAGTACTGATGCAGGACCACGGACACGGTTTGCAGCCTATCGCTTACCTCAGTAAAAAGTTACACGGAGCAGAACTAAACTACCCCATTCACGCCAAGGAAGCCTTAGCTATAGTCGTAGCCTTCAAGGCATGGAGGCGTTGTCTAGAGGGAGCCAAGACCACAGTTTACACTGACCACTGCAGTCTCAAATACCTGAAGTCGCAGCCGACGCTCTCACGACGACAGGTGTGGTGGGTGGACTTCTTGGAGACCCACTTCCACTACGACATCGTCTACAAACCTGGGCTACACAACAAAGCTGACGCGTTGAGCCGCCCCGGTCATGTAGCAGGCATCAAGCTCGACGGGATGAACCCTCTGCTCAAGGGTCTATTCCAACCTTGGTACTCTGTGGACGCAGAAATCGCAACGGCAGAGAAACAGAAGCTGTTATAGTGGGAGAAAGACTTAGCGGTAAGGAAGGGTTCAGGAAAGATTTGGGTACCGAACTACGCCCCGCTACGACAGATCCTTCTAGAGGAGTTTCATGACGTACCATACGCGGGACATTTCGGGAGCAACAAGACGTTAGCAGGAATAGCAAAGTATCACTACTGGCCCGGGATGGCAGCAGACGTGCAGAAGTTCGTCACCTCTTGCGACACGTGCCAGCGGATGAAGAGTAGCAAGCAGAAAAAAGCGGGGTTACTTCAGCCTCTACCCGTACTGGAGTAGCCATGGCAGGTCGTTAGCCTCGACTTCATCACAGGACTTCCTTCGACCTCACGAGGGCACGATTCCATCCTCGTAGTGATCGATAAGTTCTCCAAAATGGGTCACTTCATTCCGACCAACGCCACAGCCACTGCTGAAGCAACTGCTCGCCTCTTCTTCGACCGCATCATCGCCATCCACGGCATCCCCGCTACACTTATCTCAGACAGAGACCCCAAATTCACGAGTAAGTTCTGGAAGGAGCTTATGGGACTGTTGGGGACCGAGCTTACGATGTCTTCAGCATACCATTCCCAGACCGACGGACAGACGGAGCGACTCAATCAGGTGGTTGAACAGTTACTGCGTACAGCTTGCAAGGACGACATCAGCCACTGGGACACACAGTTACCAACCATAGAGTTCGCTTACAACAACGCCTCACATGCGGCCACAGGGAAAACCCCTTTCTTCCTGTGCTACGGACGGGAACCACTTACACCACAGCTCGACCACACCGGCACACGTCCAAGCCGCACACGACTTCGTCACCACCATGCAGGAGCTATGGGAGAAGACTCAGCGACGTCTCACCACGATGCAGAACTCCTAGAAGCAGTATGCCGATCGCCAGCGACGAGATCACTCAGTAGCAGTCGGAGATCAGGTGCTTCTCGACACGCGCAACTTGAACCTGTCTCACCTACCATCGAAGCTCCGGCCTCGCTTCTGTGGTCCTTTTCTCGTGGAGGCACAGGTGACACCAGTAACATTCCGCTTGCGCTTACCAGATACGTGGAAGCTTCACAATGCTTTCCATGTTCAGATCCTGAAACCCTACAAGGACCCCAACCACCAGTTCCAGGGACGGCAGCTACCGCCACCTCCACCTGTCCTCGTGCAGGATGAACCAGAGTACGAGATCGAGCGAGTTCTCACTCATCGGCGCCGCGGCGGCAAGACCCTCGAGTTCCTGATACGCTGGAAGGGATACGACCCCACAGAGGACAGTTGGGTTGCAGAAGCTGATATGGGCAATGCACGCCGTGCTCTCCAGGACTATCTTGTCAAGTAGGGTGTATCTCACGCCACCCAGCTTTGAGGGGGGGACGTGTGAGAGTACGACGGCTTATGCCAGCTATGCATGCTTGCCTTTACTTTATTATGCTACTTCTAGCTTAGGTTTATTTTATGCATGCATGAATTGCTTGATTTCCTAGGCTAGGTGCTTTCCTACATTTTATTATAGTTATAGCACCGAGCTAGGTTGCGTACACGGAATTCTGGGCTAGTCGGTTGCCACCGAATTGCCTTCTACCGAATTCGGGAAGGGCCTGTTCGGGATGCTTCGCGACCCCCAGAACCTTCGCGTTACACCTGGTTACTGCCCCTTGTGTCGAGCCTATATGTAGCCTCGTGTTGTACCCAGGTGATCATTCAATTCAAACCCTCTTTCCTGAGCTCGATCCTAGATCCTCACACTTCGGTTTGCGGTGTATACTTTCAATAATACAAAAAAAAAAAAAAAAACAGTCGCTGTCCATATATTTCGGAGTGATGACATGGTTCAAGAAAGAGACGTGATACAATACCAGGGAAAGAGTTACCAAATATCGCATGAAATAGGCGCGAGGACGAATCGCCATTTTTTACCTATTGCGGCTGGTCGAATTAGTTGCAATTGACCTTTGGCGAATCGCATGCGTGACTGTTCACGGTTCATGACGCAATACGAACAGCTGGACGAATTTATAGTGGATCTTTGAATATTTTCTGCGCGTCTCGGGGAACGTTTTTGAATGGCGTCGTCGGATGAACTGTTTCCAGTCAAATGATTTGTAAAACGTAAAAAGTTCTGTTACACGCCCTTTATCTGGTAACTGTGCTGAAAAAAAGATGGATATGAACAAAGTTAGACCCGCCCCTACAGTGTTGCAGTCCCGATGTTCGAACTTTGCTACAAGGAAAGTCGAATTCCTTTCGACTTAAGTTCAAAATCTAATCGCCCTAAAAACATAAACTTTCACAAATTTCAAAGACCACACGCGCCCTTAGGAGTGCGCGTAATTACGAATAACGAACTTCGATCATTGGGAAAGTCGGTACCTATGATCTAAGCTCATATGGTAGTAACTCGCCTCGCCACTCTGTCAAACTGTAATGATGTTTGTGCTGTGTAGGCTGTAGTGGGGTAGCCCATAAGGGGTACAACCCAAATTAGGGTTAGTACTTGTACCCACTTTTCTGCTCAATGCATCATTCTCTCATCAGATTCTAACATGGTTTCAGAGCAGTAGGTCCGTAGGACCGTTTTTTTTTTTTTTTTGGCCCACCATTAGCTTAGTGACCGACTGCGGTTACCGCGCTACCCCATGCCCTGCCCTGCCCTGTGCCGCCCGCGCGTGCCGCCCTGTGCAGCCCGCGCGCCTCCTGTCTGCAGCCCCGCGCGCCGCCCTTGCAGCCCGCACGCTGCCCCCGCAGCCCCGCGCGCCGCCCCCGCAGCCCGTCCGCTGCCTCTGCAGACCCGCGCGCCACCCCTGCAGCCCGCGCATTGCCTCTGCAGCCCCGCACGCCGCCCCTGCAGCCCGCGCGCTGCCCCTGCAGCCCCGCGCGCCGCCCCTGCAGCCCTCGCGCTGCCTCTGCAGCCCCGCGCGCCGCCCTTGCAGCCCCGCGCGCTGCCCCTGCAGCCCGCGCCCTGCCTCTGCAGCCCCGCGCGCCACCCCTGCAGCCCTCGCGCTGCCTCTGCCCTACCCGCGCGCCCGGCCCTGCCCTGCCCGCGCGCCCGGCCCTGCCCTGCCCGCGCGCCCGGCCCTGCCCTGCCCGCGCGCCTGGCCCTGCCCTGCCCGCGCACCCTGCCCTGCCCTGCCGCGCGCCGCCCTGCCAGCCGCATGCCGCCCCTGCCTGCACGCGCGCCGCTCCTGCTCACCTGCGCGCCGCCCCTTGCAGCCCGTGCGCCGCCATTCTTGCCCGGCCACTGCCCTGCCCTGCCCTACACTGTAATCTGTGCTGCTAAACTATGGCCACCCTCGCTGTTCTCGAGTTCGACCCTGAGGGCTGTCCTATTTAGTTCGACACGTGGCTTGACAACCTACAGCTGTAATTGTTGAGCGATTCTAAGGACAATGTCTCACTGTTTGACCACACGTCTGGAGCCTGTACTGCCCCTCCTAACACAGCTGATAGTGCGACTCGCTCACAGTGGCGTACCCATGACGCTGCCGCTCGCCTAGACGTTCGCAGCCACCTGCCGATAGCCGAACGCGCTCACTTCAGCCAGCATAAGACTACTAAAGCCCTGTTCGACAATGTAGTCGCCCGCTACTCCCTGTTCGATAAGGCGGCCTAAAGCTGCTGTGCCTGCTCTCGGCCGCCTTATCTTGCCCGACCTGTTTCCCGAGCTTTCCTCCTTTGCCACTGTAGAGGACCTCATTACCCACCTTCGCGCTAGGAACGCTCGCTACCGTGCTGCCCTCCCAGCCGATTTCGTCCCCAAGAACGAGCCCCCGATTTACATCACTCTCTATTTTATTGTCATTGGCCTCCCTAACTCTCTACGCGCAGTTAGGGACCACTTTCTCGCCCTTCACCCCACAGAGCTTACTATCGACCTGCTCGAGAAACAACTCCTTGCAACTGAGACTAGTGCAGTCGCTGTAGGTGCTAGTCGTGGCGCTCCTCGCATGCCCTTCTTTGAGGGGTGCTCCCCCTCCCCCCTTGCCCCCTCTATTGCTTCTGCTGCTGCTGTCGACTTCCTTGGTGCTGCTTCTGCTCCTAGTGGGAAGCGCCGCAGCGGCAAGAGCAAGGGCGGCAAGAGTGGTGGGGGCGGCGGCGGTGGGGGTGGTGGTGGAGGCGGTGGAGGCGGTGGAGGTGGCAGAGGTGGCAGTGGAAGTGGGAGTGGTGGTAGGAGTGCGGGCGGTGCGGCGGTGGCGGCAGCGGCGGAGGTGGCAGTGGTAGTGGTCGGGGCGGCAGTGGGAATGGCGGCGGCGGTGGTGGCGGCGGCAGGAGTACTGACGGTGGCCGCGGCGGCGGCAGTGGTGGTGGTCGGGCTGGAGCAGTTCACCGACAGCAGCAGCAGCGTTCGCGTGAGACCCTCACACCCCAGCAGCTTCGTGAGTGGCTTGCTCAGCGTGGGGGTAGTGCTCGCTGCCCGTACGTCATTCGCATAGGTGACCGCGCTGGTCAGACGTGTGGGAAGCTTCACACCCAGCACCGCTGCTTCTCTCGCCTAGACGACGCTTGGCGCGCTGAGATGGGCGAGGAGGTTGAGATGCCCCGCTGGGCAGAGCTGCTTAGGTCTAGTGTTGATATCTTTGCTCTTGAGTTTGATGCTATCATTGCTGGCATGTATGCTATGACTGTTAGTGCTGAGGGTGACTATTACTTGTGTGTGCCGCTCGACCCAGGAATAGAGGCTGCTGCTCTAGGTGCTAGTGAGTCTGCTCTCTCTGGTACTGCGTCTGCTGAGGCCTTGCACACCTTCCCGCTGTTTCTTTCGCGACAGTACCACACTCACACCACTCCCTAGACCGGTTGCGGTCTCCCTGGCTGACCCCTCTGGGGGTCCGTTTCTTGCACGTTCCTCCACTGTGCTCCCGTGCCCGGCGGTTCTGTCCGGCTCGCTGTCAGGTCTCCACCTCCCTTTGTTCTCGACGAACCTGGTGAGTACCGCGGCTCTTCAGGATGAGTGGGTTGATACCCTTACCCCTGGAGACCAGCGTGTGGCGATCTGCACGTGCTCTCAGACGGGCTGCCACCTGGCCACGTTCACCTGTCGGCCTAAGTCGAGTCTGTACACACTGACTACTGAGCCTCCTCAGATTGCTGAGTCTGGTCAGGTGGTCACGTTAGGTCAGGTAGCTCCCCCCTGCGAGTGTCGTCACCTGTCGCACCAGACTCTCCTTTGGCACCACCGCCTTGGTCACCCCTCCCTGCCACGCCTTTGTGGCATGCACTCCCGCCTCCTTGTCACTGGTCTTCCCAGAACTCTTCCTTCCCTCCCACCCTCGCCTGCCCTGCCCCACGTTCCTTGCGTCGAGGGGCGGCAGCGCGCCACTCCTCACTCCTCCTCATTTCCCCCGATGACTACTCGCGTTACGCCACGGTCTTCCCCTTGCGCAGCAAGGGTGAGGTCCCTGCTGTTTTGATCCCTTGGATCCGCGTTGTACGTCTCCAGCTCCGCGAGCGGTTGCGCACGGACCTTCCCGTCCTGCGTCTGCACTCTGACAGAGGTGGTGAGTTGTCCTCCGACCTCTTGCGGGACTTTTGTCAGGGGGAGGGCATCCTCCAGTCGTTCACGCTTTCGGCCTCACCGCAGCAGAATGGGGTTGCTGAGCTCCGCATTGGCTTAGTCATGGAGGTGGCCCGTACCTCCATGATCCATGCGGCTGCTCCCCATTTTCTGTGGCCGTTTGCGGTCCGGTACGTTGCGCATCAGCTCAAATTCTGGCCCCATGTCTCCTTGCCGGAGACCTCGCCCACACTGCGTTGGACGGGGGAGGTTGGCAATGCGTCACGGTTCCGGGTCTGGGGCTCTCGTGCCTTTTTACGTGATACCACCGCGGACAAGCTCTCTGCTCGCGCCATTCCCTGCGTCTTCCTTGGCTTTCCCCGTGACGCGCCTGGCTGGCAGTTTTACAACCCCACCTCGCGCCGTGTCTTCCCCTCTCATGACGTCACGTTTGACGAGTCGGTTCCCTTTTACCGACTCTTCCCCTACCGCAATGCCACTCTCCTCCCCCCCGCCGCTCTTCCTTGCTCCAGGTCCCCATCTGGTAGACCCCCTCCCCCCTCAAAGCCCTGCTCCTTCAGGAGTCTCTCAGGTAGACCCACTTCCCTTGGATGAGCCTCTCGAGGTCACTGGTGACTCAGGTGCTGCTGCGGGTGGTCACGCTCGAGGTGCTACGTCTGGGAGTGCTGAGCTTGTGGGTGCGGAGCCTAGGGGTGCTAAGCCTAAGCGTGCGGAGCCTGGCGGTGCTACGCCCGAGCGTGCGGAGCCTGGGGGTGCTGAGCCTAGGGGTGCTGAGACTGGGGATGCTACGCCTGAGCGTACTGAGCCTAGTGGTGCTGAGCCCAGGGGTGCTGCTTCTAGGGGTGCTGAGCCGGGTGGTGCTGCTTCTGCTGGTGGTCTTCCGAGAGCTTCGCCGCAGCTGTCTCCCCAGCATGAGCCCCTCACACCACAGCAGTTGCGCGAGTGGCTTGCATGGCGCATCCGCCTTCGGAGTCGCACTGGAGCTGGAGGTGCTGAAGCTGGAGGCACTGGAGCTGGAGGCGCTGGAGCTGGAGGCGCTGGAGCTGGAGGTACTGGCACAGGAGGTGCTGGAGTTGGAGGTCCTGACGCTGGAGGCACTGGAGCTGGGGGCACTGGAGCTGGAGGCACTGGAGCTGGAGGCACTGGAGCTGGAGGTGCAGGAGCTGGAGGTCCTGGCTCTGGAGGCGCTGGAGCAGGAGGTACTGGGGCTGGAGGTGTTGGAGCTGAAGGCAATAGAGCTGGAGGCGCTGGCGCTGGAGGCGTTGGAGCTAGAGGCACTGGCACTGGAGCTACTAGAGTTGGAGGTACAGGAGTTGGAGGCACTGGAGCTGGAGGCGCTGGAGCTGGAGGCGCTGGAGCTGGAGGCACTGGCGCTAGAGCTACTTGAGCTGGAGGTGCTGGCACTGTAGGCTCTAGAGCTGGAGGCCCTGTGCAGCAGCGACCGTTTTTCTTGCCGCTGCCACAGCTGTCCGAGCTTCCGCCCGGGTCGGTGCTCCGTCACGTTCTTAGTCTTCCTTTGTCAACTGCCCTTCCTCCGGGCTCGCCGCTGCCTGCCCCTTCCCGTTACACTGAGCAGCCGGTCTCCCTTTAGGAGCGTCATGAGCATGTGTCCCGTCCTGCCTCCCCTGTTCGCCGTGCTCGTTGTGTCCCGCGTTCGCGTCCTCCTCCTGTGCCAGGTACTCACACTATGGCATTTCGTCCTTCCTCTGTTCCACAGCGAGTCCCTTTGCCGTCTCCTCTTGCGTCCTCTCTCCCTGTCATTCCGGACCCTGAGTCTGACCGTGTTCGTGCTGCCAACCCTACTGTCACCTGTCTCCTGGCTACTGTTGTCACTGACCCGTCGTTTGAGTCTACTACTGCGTCTGCCTTAGTTACTGAGCTTGTGGACTTTGTTGCTGCATGTCGTCTAGACTACGCCGCCTGTCTTGTTGCTGAGTTTGAGTCTGTCTGTCCTCCGTCCGTCGGGGGTGAGTGTGCTCTTGGCACGGACGTCCATGAGGACAGGCAGGAGGATTTTGAGTCTCTTGCAGCTCTTGTACCTCATCTTGTGGCCTGGTTGCTTACGCCTGAGGGAGACCCGGATGCACTGGACATCCCGACCCCGCGCTCTTACGCAGAGGCGATTTCGGGTCCCTACTCCTCTCAGTGGCAGACAGCCATGGACGCAGAGATGGCATCCTTGAAGTCCACAAGCACCTACTACGATGAGGTTCCCCCGCCTGGGGCGAACATCGTCGATGGCATGTGGATCTTTAGAGTGAAGCGGCCGTCGCGTTCTCCGCCTGTCTTCAAGGCTCGTTACGTTGCCCGAAGCTTTAGTCAGCGGCAGGGAGTTGACTTCTTCCAGACCTTCTCCCCTACCCCGAAGATGACCACTCTTCGGGTACTAATGCACGTTGCCGCTCAGCGTGACTACTAGCTTCATTTTCTCGACTTCAGCACAGCGTTCTTGTAGGGCAGCCTGCACAAGGAGATCTGGCTGCGCCGCCCACCTGGCTTCACTGGGTCGTTCCCTCCTGGTACCCAGTGGAGTCTCCGGCGGCCAGTCTATGGTCTCCGCCAGGCGCCTCGTGAGTGGCACGACACACTGAGGACGACACTTGCGGCTCTTGGGTTTGCTCCTTCGACTGCTGACCCGTCGCTATTTCTGCGCACCGACACTTCGCTGCCGCCGTTCTACATCCTCGTACACGTCGACGACTTGGTGTTCGCCACTGCTGACACTGAGGCACTCACCCTTGTGAAGTCAGAGTTGCAGAAGAGACACACGTGCACAACCCTGGGTGAGCTGCGCAGCTACCTTGGCTTGCAGATCACCCGGGACAGAGCACGGCGCACCATCACCGTGACTCAGTCACACATGGTGCAGCAGGTCCTTCAGCGCTTCGGCTTCACTTGGTCCTCGCCAAAGTCCACTCCTATGGCTACCGGTCACTCACTCTCAGCTCTGCCATCGGATGAGTCCGTAGAGCCGAGTGGCCCGTATCTAGAGCTTGTGGGCTGCCTCATGTACCTGATGACCTGCACTCGACCTGACCTTGCGCACCTTCTTAGCATCCTGGCTCGCTACGTTGCGCCTTGGAGACATAGGCGAGAGCACTGGGAGGCTGCTAAGAGGGTGCTGCGCTACTTGTGCAGTACATCGGGCATAGGGCTGGTGCTTGGAAGACGGGGTGACATTTTCCTCACTGGACACTTAGACGCCTCTTGGGTTGACGACCTGGCTACGCAGTGATCGTCTCAGGGTTACTCGTTCTGCCTTGGTTTCGGCTCTGTTTCTTGGCGGTCTACCCGCTCTTCTTCTGTTCTCAGCTTGAGTTGTGAGGCTGAGATCTACGCAGGAGCCATGGCTGCGCAGGAGTTACGCTGGCCCTCCTACCTGCTGACCGACTTGGGAGAGCGGCCTCGTTCTCCTCCGGTTCTGTATGTAGACAACAAGGCCGCTATTGCCTTGTGTCAGGAGCACAGACTAGAGCACAGAATGAAGCACATCGCTCTTTGTTACTTCCTTTCTCGAGAGCTGCAGCAGCGTGGTCAGCTTCGTCTTGCTTACGTGACCATTCGGGCCAACAGAGCTGATATATTCACCTAGGTCTTGTATTCTCCCGGACATAACACCCGAGGGTATATGTAAAAATACAGGGAAAAAAGGGGGGTGTCTTTTCATCGGAAAAGGCTACATAATACCCGGGTCTTTACATATGGCATATTTTAGTGTTAGAGTTTTTTTTTTTTTTTTTAAATTATTGTAGACAATGTGGGTGTTTTGATGGTCGTTTTAACATCACTATCTGAGGCGCGAATGTGAGTTTCGGCCGCGAACTTCATCACCTCCACGAAAATGCCATGTGGCACCTTTCTGGCCACTTGCAGCGGAAGACTGACTAGCACGTAGCAGGGGGAAATAGTGGGAGGGGGGAAATCTCGACAGATTGTAAGTGAAAGTACCGCGAAAATTCATCAAGGGAGAAATTCTCGCGATATTTTTCCGTATTGCAGCTACTCGTTAATGGCTATAACAATGAATCTGTAACAAAAGGAGGGTGTTATAAAAAAACAGCCGAAAATGGGGTATATTAGAAACGAGGTTGCCCATAGCACCCACCCCGCACAAGCTACCCGGGGGTGCTCTATCATTGGGGGGTGTTTTGTCCGGGAGAATACGGTACTTCCGCCTGGTGATCATCAGCATCTCTGAACTGCTTTAGGCCTTGTGCCTGCTTCGTCTCACTTGCTCACAGCGTGACTTTCCTTGTACTGTGATCTACCGTAATCACCCGGACATACCACCCGCCGAAATTGAACACCCCCCGGGTGGCTTGTGCGGGGTGGGTGCTACAGCGGACCTCGTTTCTACTATACCCCCCTTTTGGGCCGATCCGGTATAAGACCCGGGGGGGGGGTGTTATGTACGGAAAAATTTGCTGTTTTCGCCTAAATTTTGCGCAGGGACGTGACCGCACCAGCGAGGCTGCTAAGCCTGTTGCGGGACTCCCGCCTCTATGACTGCATGAATCCTCGTCGAGCGACGGGGGGTGTGTTTTCGACCAATCAGGGCATGATAGAGGGCCTGTTGGAGCTTGCAATGTGGCAGCTTCCACTCGAGGCTAAGGGCGTGTGTGTCAAACATTATACATGTTGTATTTGTGTAGGCTGTAGTGGGTTAGCCTATAGGGGGGTCACAACATTAGGGTTTCATATTCGTACTCACAATCCTTGCTAGTTCATCATTCCTGTCCGTTCATTCTGACATGGTTTCAGAGCAGGTCCTTCGCTAGGACCGTTTTTTTAGGGCCCACCGTTCCCTACCTACCTACCTACCTACCTACCTAGGGCGCCTCGAATTTTTTTTAACGGCCCCTACCTCCCGCGACCCGCGACCCGCCCCTTAAGGCCCCGTCGCGCCGCCCCTTAGCCGCTCGCGCGCGGTCGTTTTTTTTTCATACGTGCGCCCCGCCTGCTGCCCGCGCGCGCCTCATTTCCCTCACGCGCGGCCCGTCGCCTGCTCGCGCACGCCCCGCAGCCGCCCGTCGCCTGCTAGCGCACGCCCCGCAGCCGCTCGTAGCCTGCTCGCGCACGCCCCGCGGCCGCCCGTCGCCTGCTCGCGCACGCCCCGCAGCCGCCCGTCGCCTGCTAGCGCACGCCCCGCAGCCGCTCGTAGCCTGCTCACGCACGCCCCGCAGTCGCCCGTCGCCTGCTCGCGCACGTCCCGCAGGCCTGCAGCCCGCTGTCGCAGCGGCCGCCCGCCCGCAGCCGCCCGCCCGCTGCCGCCCGTCGCCTGCTCGCGCACGCCCCGCAGCCGCCCGTCGCCTGCTCGCGCACGCCCCGCTGCCCGCAGCCGCTCGTACGCCGCTGCTTCCGCTGCTGCTTGCGCACTGCTGCCTCCCGAGCGCCGCTGCTGCCTGTGCGCCACCGCTGCCCATGCGCCGTCGCTGCTCCTACGCTGCCGCTGCCCGTGCGCTGCCGCTGCCCGTGCACCGCCGTTCCCCGTGCGCCGCTGCCGCCCGTGCGCTTCTGCAGCCGCCGCCCGCGAGGCACTCGCTCTCACTGTTGTTTATTTTCTACCTACCGCGCACACTGCTGCCACTGCAGCTGCCACCAGTGCACCGTTGCAGCTCCTGCTGCCACGCTACCTACTACTGCCGCTCGTGTGCCACTACGGACAGTCGACCCCGCCCGCGCCTTGCCTAGCGGCCCCGCCGGCCCCGTTGACCCTCCGCACACCTTTCCAGCGGCCTGCTTCCTACTACTACTGTTACTACTGCTACTACTGCTACTGCTACTGTCGCTATGGCTAGTCCGCCAGTTCTAGCTTTCGATGCCGAGGGCCGTCCAGTGAAGTTCGAAACCTGGCTAGATGACCTGCACCTGTTCCTACAGCTCACTGCCAAGGAAGATATCTCACTGTACGACCACGCCCTAGGCCATGCCACTGCCCCTGACTCGTCTGCTGACAGCACTCTGCGTTCCTAGTGGCAGACCCGTGATGCCCACGCTCGCTTTGCTATTCGCAACTCCCTGCCGCTAGACGAGCGCGAGCACTTCGGCCAGTGCAAGACTGCTAAGGACCTCTACACCGCTGTAGTTGCCCGCTACTCCTCGCCAGCTTTTGCCACGCTAGGCCGCCTCACTCTCCCCTACCTGTTCCCCGACCTAGCCTCCTTTCACACTGTCGCAGACCTCATCACCCACCTTAAGACTAGTGAGGCCCGCTTTCGCGCTGCTATGCCTGCCGAGTTTCTCACTAGCAACCCCCCCCCACTCTGGATCACTCTCTACCACATCGTCACCCGCCTCCCTGACTCTCTGCGCGCAGTCAAGGACCACTTCCTCTCTCGCTCCCCCACTGAGCTCACTGTTGCCCTCCTCGAGAAGGAACTGCTTGCAGCTGAGGCGAGCATCGTCACTGTAGGCACCTCTCGTGGCGACCCCCGCACCCCGTTCTTTGAGGGGTGTTCCCCTTCCCCCCTCCTCCCCTCTGTCGCCTCTGCTGCTGCTGTCGACCTTCTTGGTGCTGAGAAGGTCGGGACCGCGTCTGCTTCGAGCGGGCGCCGCAGGAACAAGGGGGGCAGGGGTGGGGGTGGCGGCGGAGGAGGTGGGGGTGGAGGCGGTGGGGGTGGAGGCGCGGCTGGGGAGACTAGTGGCGGCAGTGGGGGAGGAGACAGCAGCGGTGGGAGTGGTGGTGGAGGCGGCAGCGGAGGCGGAGGTGGTCGTGGCGGCGGCAGGGGTGGAGGTGGCCGGGGCGGCGGCGGTGGGGGTGGTGGTCGTGGAGGCACTGGCGGAGGGCAGAGTTAGCAGCCCGCCCCGACGCTTCAGGCCGCCCGTGAGTGGTATGCGCAGCGTAGCGTTACCTGCACGTACGTCATTCGCACAGGTGACCGCAGCGGCCAGCAGTGTGGGAGGCCGCACTTTCAGAATAGCTAGGCAAGAATGGTGCATTGAATGGAAGAATTGGGTACAAGTAGCAAACCCTAGTTGGGGTTGTACCCCATATCAGCTACCCCACTACAGCCTACCAACATATAACACATTACAATTTAACACACCCCCATAGGCAAAGTGGGGGAGAACAAAGGGTCACAAGACCAGTCCAGCAAAGCAACGCAAGCCCAGGGTGGATCACAAAGTCACCACATTCCGAGCACAAGCAAAGGCCACAAGGCCAGTTCACATGCAGTGCTAGATATAGTACAAGACAAGTAACAAGATATATATAAAGTACAGTACAAAGAATGTCAAGCAGTGAGCAAGTGAGGAAACGTGGACACAAGGCCTAAAGAAGTACAGTGCCGCTGATGATCACTAGGCGGGAGCGCCTTGGTGAAGATATCAGCAGTGTTGGCCTTCGAGTCCACGTACACAAGCCGAAGCTGACCTCGCTGCTGCATCTCTCGAGCAAGAAAGTAGCGAAGAGCAATTTGCTTCGTCCTGTGCTCCAGTCTGTGCTCCTGACACAAGGCAAGGGCCGCCTTGTTGTCGCCGTACAGAACTGGAGGAGAACTAGGCCGCTCTCCCAAGTCAGTCAGCAGGTAGGTGAGCCAGCGTAACTCCTGTGCAGCCATGGCCGTGGCGTAGATCTCAGCCTCACAACTAGAGCTGAGAACAGAAGAAGAACGGGTGGACCGCCACGAGACAGAACCAGATCCAAGACTGAAGGTGTAACCCTGCGACGACCGCTGCGTAGCCAAGTCGTCCACCCAAGAAGCGTCCGTGTGACCAGTGAGAACAACTCTGTCGTGTCCTCCAAGCACCAGCCCCATGCCTGATGTACTGCACAAGTAACGCAGCACCCTCTTAGCAGCCTCCCAGTGCTCTCTCTTGTGTCTCCCAGGCGCAACGTAACGAGCAAGGATGCTAAGAGGGTACGCGAGGTCAGGTCGTGTGCAAGTCATCAGGTACATGAGGCAGCCTACAAGCTCTGGGTATGGGCCACTCGGCTCTACGGACTCGTCCGAAGGTGGAGCTGAGAGCGAGTGGCTGGTAGCCAGAGGTGTGGCCTGTGGTGAGGAGAACTGGAAGCCGAAGCGCTGAAGGACCTGCTGCACCATGTGTGACTGAGTCAGGGTGATGGTGCGGCGAGCTCTGTCCCAGGTGATCTGCAAGCCAAGGTAGCTACGCAGTTCACCCAGGTCAGTGCAGGTGTGTCTCTTCTGCAGCTCCGACTTCACACGAGCGAGTGCCTCAGTGTCAGCAGTAGCAAAGACCAAGTCGTCGACGTACACGAGGATGTAGAACGGCGGCAGCGACGTGTCTGTGCGCAGAAACAGCGACGGGTCAGCAGTAGACGGCGCGAACCCAAGAGCCGCAAGAGTAGTCCTCAGTGTGTCGTGCCACTCACGTGGCGCCTGGCGGAGACCGTAGACTGGCCGGCGGAGACTCCACTGGGTACCAGGGGGAAACGACCCAGTAAAGCCAGGTGGGCGGCGCAGCCAGATCTCCTCGTGCAGGCTGCCCTGCAGGAACGCTGTGCTGAAGTCAAGAGAGTGAAGCTCGTAGTCACGCTGAGCAGCAACGTGCAGCAGAACCCGAAGAGTGGTCATCTTCGGGGTGGGGGAGAAGGTCTGGAAGAAGTCGACCCCCTGACGCTGACTGAAGCCTCTAGCAACGTAACGAGCCTTGAAGACAGGCGGAGAACCTGGCGGCCGCTTCACCCTGAAAATCCACATGCCATCGACGATGTTCGCCCCAGGAGGGGGAACCTCGTCGACGTAGGTGCCTGTGGACTTCCAGGATGCCATCTCTGCGTCCATGGCTGTCTGCCACTGAGAGGAGTAGGGACCCGAGATCGCCTCTGCGTAAGTGCGCGGAGTGGGGATGTCTAGTGCATCCGGGTCTCCCTCGGGGGCAAGCAACCAGGCCACGAGATGAGGTACAGCAGCCGCAAGAGAGTCAAAGTCCTCCTGCCTGTCCTCAAGGACGTCCGTGCCAAGAGCACACTCACCCCCGACGGACGGAGGACAGACAGACGCAGACTCTGACTCAGCAACAAGGCTAGCAGAGTAGTCTAGACGACAGGCAGCAGCAAGGTCAACCAACTCAGCGACCAGAGCAGACGCAGCCGAGGACTCAAAGGTAGGGTCAGTGACAACAGTAGCGAGGAGACGCGTGACTGTAGGGTGCTCAGCGCGATACCGGTCAGACTCAGGGTCCGGAACGTCAGGCAAAGAGGACGCAGGAGGAGACGGTAGAGGGACACGCTGAGGAGCAGTAGAGGGACGCAGAGTCATGTAGTGAGTGCCTGGGACAGGAGGAGGACGCTCACGACGGACACGACTACCAGTGCGAGCAGGACGAACAGGCGACACAGGACGAGACTCAGGCTCACGACGCTCTGTAAGACCTCCTGTGGGACCAGCGTAAGGAGAGGGAGCAGGGAGAGGCAAGGCAGGCGGTAACTGTGACTGCGGCTGGACAGGCGGAGGACACTCTACGGAGGGAGGAGGACAAGGAGGAGGAGCCTGCCCAAGAACCTGCTGAAGGAGCGGTACGAAGTACGGTCGCGGCCGCGCAGCGTCTCCAGAAGCAGAAGAGACTCCAGCGGCCGGGTCCTCAGGACCAGCAGGAGCTCCAACGTCCGGGTCCCCAGCACCAGCAGCAGCGCCACCGCTCGGGTCCTCAGCTCCAGCAGCAGCTCCACCAGGCGGGTCCGCAGCACCAGCAGCAGCGCCACCCCCAGAGTCGGCAGCTCCAACTCCGCCAGCACCGCCAGCGCCAGAGTCCCCAGCTCTAGTAGCTCCAGTCGCAGTGCTCCCAGAACAACCAGTCCCGGCAGCTCCAGTACCCCCAGTACGAGCACCCCCAGGACGAGCAGCCCCAGCACCCCAAACTCCAGCCGAGCCACTAGGACGGCGAAAGCGCCGGACGTACCAGTCACGAAGCTGCTACGGTGTGAGAGACTGCTCAGCACCCCGAACCGGAGCACCCCCAGACGCAGTAACCCGAGGCTCCGTAGGCTCAGTAGCAGCACCCCCAGGCTCAGTACCCGCAGGCTCAGTACCCGCAGGCTCAGCACCCCCAGTCGCAGCACCCCCAGGCTCAGCACCCCCAGGCGGCAAACTCTAAGGCACAGTACCCTCAGCTCCAGCACCCGTAGGCCCAGCACTCCCAGGCCCCGCACCCGCAGGCTCAGCACCCCCAGGCTCAGCACCCCCAGGCTCAACACCCCAGGCTCAGCACTCCCAGCAGCACCACCCGCAGCAGCACCTGAGTCACCTGTGAACTCGACAGGCTCAGCGACGGGAGGAGGGTCTACCTGAGAGACACCTGAAGGAGCAGGACTCTGAGGGGGAAGGGGGTCTACCGGAGGGGACCAGGAGCAAGGAAAAGCGGCGGGGGAGGGAGGGGGGCAGTGCGGTAGGGGAAGAGACGGTAAAAAGGGACCGACTCGTCAAAGGTGACATCCTGAGAGGCGAAGACCCGGCGCGAGGTGGGGTGGTAAAACTGCCAGCCAGGCGCGTCAGGGACAAAGCCAAGGAAGACACAGGGAAGCGTGCAGAGGAGAGCTTGTCCGCGGACGTATCGCGGACAAGGGCACGAGCACCCCACACCCGGAAGCGCGACGCATCGCCAACCTCCCCCGTCCAACGCAGTGTGGGCGAGGTCTCCGGCAAGGAGACACGGGGCCAGAGGTTGAGCTGATGCGCGGCGTACCGGACAGCAAACGGCCACAGAAAATGGGGAGCCGCCGCGTGGACCAAGGAGGTACGAGCGACCTCCATGACCAGGCCAATGCGGCGCTCAGCAACCCCATTCTGCTGTGGGGAGTCCGGAAGCGTGAAGGTCTGCTCGATGCCCTCCGCCTGACAGAAGGTCCTCAAGAGATCGGAGGAAAACTCACCACCTCTGTCAGAGTGCAGACGCAGGACAGGAAGATCCGTCCGGAAACGGCGGCGGAGCTGGAGACGAACCGTGCGGATCCAAGGGATCAGAACAGCAGGGACCTCACCCTTGGTGCGCAAGGGGAAGACCGTGGTGTAACGCGAGTAGTCGTCGACAACCAGCAAAAAGTACCGCTCACCGCCCTAACCACGAACGCGGGCTGGGCCCCACACGTCCAGGTGGAGGGTCTGCAGAGGAGCCTCTGTCGGGGGGAACGAGGAGGAGTGAGGAGCGGCGCGCTGCCGCCCCTCGACGCAAGGAAGGCAAGGCGGCGCAGGCGAGGCAGGGAGGGGAGGGAGGGACCTGGGAAGACCAGACACAAGGTGGCGACGGTGCATGCCACGAAGGCGTGGCAAGGAGGGGTGACCCAGGCGGTGGTGCCAGAGAAGAGTCTGGTGCGACAGGGAACGACACTCACAGGCGTGGGCTACCAGACCTGACGCAGACACCAGACCGACAGCAGCGACCTGAGGAGACGCAGTGGTCAGTGTGTAGAGACTCGACCCCGGCCGACGGGTAAACGTAGCCAGGTGACGGCCGGTCCTGGAGCACGTGCAGATCGCCACACGCTGTCCGCCAGGGGTAAAGGTGTCAACCCACTGATCCTGGAGGACAGCGTTGCTCACCAGGTTCGTCGAGAACGAGGGGAGGTGGAAACCCGACAACGAGCCAGACGGAACCGCCGGACAAGGGAGGACAGTGGTGGACTGGGCAAGGACTGGGCCCCCAGAGGGGTCAGCCAAGGAGACTGGGACCGGTGCAGGAAGCGGTGTGAGCTCAGTACTGTCACGAAAGAAGCAACGGGAAGCACCTGAGTCAAGGGACTCCCACCAGCGCTCCCGCCACCGCTCCCTCCAGCACCGCCTCCCCCCCCACCTCCCCCACCTCCTCCCCCCCCAGCGCCACCACCACCACCCTTGCCCCCCTTGCCCTTGCCGGTGCGGCGCCTCCCACCAGGAGCAGAAGCAGCGCCAACAGACTCAGCACCAAGGAAGTCAACAGCAGCAGCAGCAGCGTAGGAGGGAGCGAGGGGAGAGGGAGAACACCCCTCAAAGATGGGGGTGCGAGGAGCGCCACGAGCAGCACCAACAGCTACAATGCTCTTTTCGGCCGCGAGCAGCTGCTCCTCTAGGAGGGCGACTGTGAGCTCAGTGGGACAGCGAGCAAGGAAGTGGTCTCGAACTGAGCGGAGGGTGTCAGGGAGACGGGTGACTATGAAGTGGAGTGTCCAGTACAGTGGAGGGGGGTTCTTAGCGCAGAACTCGGTGGGAAGGGCGGCACGCAGGCGAGCATCACTAGTGCGAAGGTGGGTGATAAGATCGGCGACTGTAGTAAAGGTGGACAGATCGGGGAACAGGTACGGCAGCATGAGGCGGCTAAGCTCGGCTGTGGCAGGCGAGGAGTAGCGAGCAACGACAGCATCGTACAGGGCCTTAGCGGATTTGCAGTCGCCAAAATGCTCGAGCTCAGCTAGCGGCAGGTGACTACGAATGGCTAGGCGAGCAGCTGCGTCACGAGTCTGCCAGTGGGAACGAACACTAAGCTCGGCTGTGGCAGCAGGAGCAGCGGCAGCACCAGACGCGTAGTCATAGAGGGAGATGTGGTCCGTGCTATTGCTCATAAGATACAACTGCAGGTCGTCGAGCCAGGAAGTGAACTGCACGGGACGGCCCTCAGCATCGAAGGAAAGAACGCGAATAGAGGCCATAGCTCAGGCGTGAGGGCACAGCAGAGCAGCGGCAGCAGCAGAGGGGACGCAGCAAGCGGGCAGTGAGGCAGCGGGCGGCGCTGCGAAGCAGGTAGCGGGCGGGCGGGCGGCGCTGCGAGCGGGCAGCGAAGCGGGCGGGCCGCGAAGCGGGCAGCGAGCGGGCGGGCGGGCTGCGAAGCGGGCAGCGGGGCGAGCGGGCTGCGAAGCGGGCGGGGCGCGAAGCGGGCAGCGAGCGGGCGGGCGGGCTGCGAAGTGGGCGGGCCGCGAAGCGGGCAGCGGGGCGAGCGGGCTGCGAGGCGGGCGGGCCGCGAAGCGGACAGCGAGCGGGCGGGCGGGCTGCGAAGCGGGCGGGCCGCGAAGCGGGCAGCGAGCGAGCGGGCTGCGAAGCGGGCGGGCCGCGAAGCGGGCAGCGAGCGGGCGGGCGGGCCGCGAAGCGGGCAGCGAGCGGGCGAGCGGGCTGCGAAGCGGGCGGGCCGCGGAGCGGGCAGCGAGCGAGCGGGCTGCGAAGCGGGCGGGCCGCGAAGCGGGCAGCGAGCGGGCGGGCGGGCTGCGTGGCGGGCGGGCCGCGAAGCGGGCAGCGAGCGGGCGGGCGGGCTGCGAAGCGGGCAGCAGGACGAGCGGGCTGCGAGCGGGCGGCTCGGCGGGCGGGCGACACTGCGAGGGGCGCGCGAGGGCGCTAGTGAGGGGCGCGCGAGGGCGCTAGTGAGGGGCGCGCGAGGGCACTAGCAAGAGGCGCGCGAGGGCGCTAACGAGGGGCGCGCGAGGGCGCTAACGAGGGTGCGCGCGAGGGCGCTAACGAGGGGCGCGCGAGGGCGCTAACGAGGGCGCACGAGGGCGCTACGAGGCTAGGGCACGGGGTAGCGTGGTAACCGCATGCGAGCGGTGGTGGGCCCTTAAAAAATAAAAACGGTCGGTAGGTCCTAGGGACCTCCTGCTCTGATACCATTTCAGAATAGCTAGGCAAGAATGGTGCATTGAATGGAAGAATTGGGTACAAGTAGCAAACCCTAGTTGGGGTTGTACCCCATATCAGCTACCCCACTACAGCCTACCAACATATAACACATTACAATTTAACACACACCCCACGCAGCGCTGCTTCGCGCGCCTTAACGACGCGTGGCGCACTCAGTTTCCTGCTGCCACTGAGCTGCCGCGCTGGGCTGATCTGGAAAAGCGGGGTGTTGATATTTGGGCTTTAGACTTTGATGCTATTCTAACTGCCATGTATGCCATGTCTATTAGTGGAGAGGGTGCTCAGTACTTGCGTGTTCCGCCCGACCCGGGCATTCAGGCCAGTCCGGCTGCCGCTCTAGGTGCTAGTGCGTCTGCTCCCACAGGTCCTGGTGAGGCTGCAGCCCTAGGTGCTCGTGCGTCCGTGCCCCCTGGTACTGAGTCGACTGCAGCACTGCACACCTTCACACTGGACTCAGGTGCTTCTCGCTCCTTCTTTCGTGACCGCACTGTCCTTGAGCCACTCGCTCGGCCAGTTGCTGTCTCCCTTGCTGACCCCTCTGGGGATTGCGACCTCCTCCACTGTTCTTCCTTGTCCTGCGGTCCCGTCCGGCACACTTTCAGGTCTCTACCTCCCTCGTTCTCTACGAACTTGGTGGCAGGTAGTGCGCTCCAGGACGGGGGTGTTCACCAGTTCACCCCTGCCTACGAGCGCGTGACACACTGCACGTGTGCTCGGACGGGTCGCCACCTGGCTACCTTCACTCGGGAGCCGGGGTCGGACCTTTACACACTGACCACTGAGTCCCCTCAGGTAGCTGCGTCCGCGTCTGCGTCTGCGTCAGGTCAGCTGTCCGCCCCCTGCTCGTGTCGCTCTCTGGCGCATGAGACTGTCCTTTGGCACCACCGCCTTGGTCACCCGTCTGTGCAGCGCCTTCGGGCCATGCACAAACGGGACCTTGTTGCTGGTCTTCCCAGGGTGCTCCCTCCCCTTCCCGACTCGCCTGCTCCTCCCTGTATTCCCTGTGTTGAGGGACGGCAGCGCGCCGCTCCTCACTCCTCCTCCTTTCCCCCGACGACTGCTCCCTTGCAGACGCTCCACATGGACGTGTGGGGCCCAGCCCGCGTCCGTGGCCAGGGTCAGGAGAGGTACTTCCTGATAGTTGTTGACGACTACTCGCGCTACACCACGGTCTTCCCCTTGCGCACCAAGGGTGAAGTCCCTGATGTCTTGATCCCTTGGATCCGCGCTTCTCGTCTCCAGCTCCGTGAGCGTTTCCACTCAGACTTTCCTGTCCTGCGTTTGCACTCTGACAGAGGTGGTGAGTTCTCCTCCGACCTCTTGGCAGCCTACTGTGCGGAGCACGGCATTGAGCAGTCGTTCACGCTTCCGGCCTCTCCACAGCAGAATGGGGTTGCTGAGCGCCGCATTGGCTTAGTCATGGAGGTCGCTCGTACCTCCTTGATCCATGCGGCTGCCCCCATTTTCTGTGGCCGTTTGCAGTCCGATACGCTGCGCATCAGCTCAACCTCTGGCCCCGTGTCTCCTTGCCTGAGACTTCTCCGACACTGCGTTGGACGGGAGAGGCTGGCGATGCGTCGCGTTTTCGGGTCTGGGGATCCCGAGCTTTTGTCCGCGACACGTCCGTGGACAAGCTCTCCCGTCGCGCTGTCCCCTGCGTCTTCCTTGGCTTTGTCCCGGACGCCCCTGGCTGGCAGTTCTACCACCCCACCTCGCGTCGTGTCCTGGCCTCTCAGGACGTCACTTTTGACGAGTCCGTCCCTACTACCGCCTCTTCCCCTACCGCACTGCCCCGCTCCCCCCCCCGCCTCTCTTCCTCGCTCCAGGTGCTGAGGTACCAGACCCCCTCCCCCCTCAGGGTGCCGCTCCCTCAGGTTGTGTCCCAGGTAGACCGGGTGAGCCTGTCGAGGTAGCTGTTGACTCTCGTCCTACTAGGGGTGCTGAGCCTGGGGGTGCTGTGTCTGGGGGTGCTGAGCCTGGGGGTGCTGCGTCTGGGGGTGCTGAGCCTGGGGGTGCTGCGTCTGGGGGTGCTGAGCCTGGGAGTGCTGAGTCTGGGGGTGCTGAGCCAGGAGGTGCGGAGCCAGGAGGTGCGGAGCCTAGAGGTGCTGAGCCTGGGGGTGCTGAGTCGGGGGTGCTGAGTCTGGGGGTGCTGAGCCTGAGCGTGCTACACCTGGAGGAGTCCTCTCCTCCCAGCAGCTGCAGGAGAGGTACCTCGAGTACTGCCGCCTCCGGAGAGGTGCTGTTGGAGCTCGTCCCGGTACTTCCCCTCCTACCCGCCTGTCCTCCGCCTGTCCAGCCGCAGTCACAGTTACCGCCTACCTCGCCTCTCCCTGCTCCCTCTCCTTACACTGGTCCCACAGGAGGTCTTACAGAGCGTCGTGAGCCTGAGTCTCGTCCTGCGTCGCCTGTGTGTCCTGCTCGCACTGGTAGTCGTGTCCGTCGTGAGCGTCCTCCTCCTGTCCCAGGCACTCACTATATGACTCTGCGTCCCTCTACTGCTCCTCAGCGTGTCCCTCTACCGTCTCCTCCTGCGTCCTCTTTGCCTGACGTTCCGGACCCTGAGTCTGACCGGTATCGTGCTGAGCACCCTACTGTCACGCGTCTCCTTGCTACTGTTGTCACTGACTCTACCTTTGAGTCCTCGGCTGCGTCTGCTCTGGTCGCTGAGTTGGTTGACTTTGCTGCTGCCTGTCGTCTAGACTACGCTGCTAGCCTTGTTGCTGAGTCTGAGTCTGAGTCTGTCTGTCCTCCGTCCGTCGGGGGTGAGTGTGCTCTTGGCACGGACGTCCTTGAGGACAGACAGGAGGAGTTCCAGTGTCTTGCTGCTGCTTTGCCCCGTCTCGTGTCCTTGCTAGTTGCCCCTGAGGGAGACCCGGATGCACCAGACATCCCGACCCCGCGCACTTACACTGAGGCGATGGCGGGTCCCTACTCCTCTCAGTGGCAGACAGCCATGGACGCCGAGATGGCTTCCTGGAAGTCCACACGCACCTACGTCGACGAGGTTCCCCTCCTGGGGCGAACATCGTCAGTGGCATGTGGATTTTCCGGGTGAAGCGGCCGCCGGGTTCTCCGCCTGTCTTCAAGGCGCGTTACGTGGCTCGAGGCTTCAGTCAGCGAGAGGGAGTTGACTTCTTCCAGACCTTCTCCCCCACCCCGAAGATGACTACTCTTCGGGTGCTGCTGCACATAGCCGCTCACCGCGACTATGAGCTTCACTCACTTGACTTCAGCACTGCTTTCTTGCAGGGCAGCCTGCACGAGGAGATCTGGCTGCACCGCCCACCTGGCTTCACTGGGTCGTTTCCTCCTGGTACCCAGTGGAGGCTTCAGCGGCCGGTCTACGGTCTCCGCCAGGCTCCGCGTGAGTGGCACGACACACTGAGGACTACACTTGCGGCTCTTGGGTTCGCGCCTTCTACAGCTGACCCGTCGCTGTTCCTACGCACCGACACTTCGCTGCCGCCGTTCTACATCCTCGTGTACGTCGACGACTTGGTCTTTGCCACTGCTGACACTGCAGGACTCGCCTACGTGAAGTCGGAGCTGCAGAGGAGACACACGTGCACAGACCTGGGTGAGCTGACAAGCTATCTTGGCTTGCGGATCACCCGGGACAGAGCACGGCGCACCATCACCCTGACTCAGTCACACATGGTGCTGCAGGTTCTCCAACGCTTCCGCTTCACGTACTCCTCGCCTCAGTCCACTCCTCTGCCTACCGGTCACTCGCTCTCAGCTCTGCCTTCGGATGAGTCCGTAGAGCCGAGTGGCCCGTATCCAGAGCTTGTGGGCTGCCTCATGTACCTGATGACCTGCACTCGACCTGACCTTGCATACCCTCTTAGCATCCTTGCACGCTATGTCGCTCCTGGCCGTCACAGGAAGGAGCACATGATGCCGCTAAGAGGGTGTTGCGCTACTTGTGCAGTACGTCGGGCATGGGGCTTGTGCTTGGAGGGCGAGACCGAGTTGTTCTCACAGGGCACTCAGACGCTTCTTGGGCAGACGACCAGGCCACTCAGCGGTCGTCTCAGGGTTACACCTTCAGCCTTGGCTCTGGCTCAGTTTCTTGGCGCTCTACACGCTCTTCTTCTGTTCTCGGCTCCAGTTGCGAGGCTGAGATCTACGCTACAGCCATGGCTGCCCAGGAGCTACGCTGGCTGACCTACCTGCTGACCGACCTCGGAGAGCGGCCTCGTTCTCCTCCAGTACTGTACGTCGACAACAAGGCTGCCATTGCCTTGTGTGAGGAGCACAGACTGGAGCACAGAACGAAGCACATCGCCCTGCGGTATTTCCTTGCTCGTGAGCTGCAGCAGCGCGGTCAGCTTTCTATTCGCTACGTGGCCACTGAGGCCAACACTGCTGATGTGTTCACCAAGGCGTTTCAGCCTCGTGACCATCAGCGCTTCTGCACTCTTCTAGGCCTTGTGCCTACTGGACCTCACTTACTTACCTCTTGACTTTGCTTGTACTGTGATCACTATATATATCTATACCTGCATGTTTACTCTTGCTAGGTTGTGATCACTGTATCTCTTGCTCTGTTATAAACCTGCATGTGAACTGGTCTTGTGACCACTAGCTTGTGCTCGGAATTTGTGTGGAGTCCTTGAGATCCACCCTGAGCTTGTTGTTGCCTTGCTTTGCCTTGACTGGTCTTGTGACCCCTAGGTCTCCCCCACTTTGCCTATGGGGGTGTGTCAAACATTATACATGTTGTATTTGTGTAGGCTGTAGTGGGTTAGCCTATAGGGGGGTCACAACATTAGGGTTTCATATTTGTACTCACAATCCTTGCTAGTTCATCATTCCTGTCCGTTCATTCTGACAGTGTGCACTAGGGGTTCGAACTTCTGTCTAAGTTCGAACTTTTAGCAAGGTTCTACTCGGTGCAAAGCGGTGAATGTTCGAACTTTGACAAATTTCACCCAAAGTGCACACGCCCTAACGTTATCGCCTCATCCTCGGTTTTGCGCACCCAACCAATAATCTACCACCGCAGCAAGCATGTACATTTTGTTCCCAACCGTTTCTGCTTAAAAAAAAATGTACATTATAAAAAGACCCGGGTGTTATGTAGCTTTTTCCCATGACAAGACCCCCCCCCCTTTTTTTGATGTAGTTATCATAGCACCCTAGGGTGGTATGTCCGGGTGATTACGGTATATATATTCCTGCATGTTTACCCTTGCTAGGTAGTGATCACTGTACTGTTTGCTCTCCTTTATATAACTCTGCATGTGAACTGGCCTTGTGGCCAATTGCTTGTGCCCAAAACGTGTGACTTCATGATCCACCCTGAGCTTGCTTTGCTTTTCTTGACTGGTCTTGTGACCACTGGTTCTCCCTCACTTTGCCTATGGGGGTGTGTCAAACTGTAATGATGTTTGTGCTATGTAGGATGTAGTGGGGTAGCCCAGAAGGGGTACAACCCAAATTAGGGTCAGTACTTGCACCCACTTTTCTGCTCAATGCATCATTCTCTCCTCATCAGATTCTAACACACTCGACCTCACTCATCTGTTAGGTGGTCCAGCGCATTCATTTACAGTTCACCCGTTGTGGCGCAAGAGGGTTTCAGACGGTGCACAACGGTTATCAAGCTTCACCGTTTTGCGCCGTGACGCAAACAGAGTAACCGCACAAAACGAACAAAGGAAGAACGCTCTGGACCTGCCCTTACTTCCAGACCATGTCACCACCAGCACCCTGGAACAATTTGCACATTACTGTTACAATTGTTTCACTGTCAAATGTTTACTCACATGTGAAGATTTGCCTCAATAGTGTAATCCTCGCTTGCTCAATAGCACTCCCAACACATCAGTTTCTGACATCCACATTCCCACAAAAACCTTGCAAAAGCCTTTATGCACCACTTCGGCCACGAGGGTTAATGCAACACAGTACTTTCATCAAATGAGCCTCCCTGATAGGTCACACTTCCCTAACAAAACCCCTCGAAGGGACGCATGTGTGGAGCCACAAATATCCATGTCAAACATTATATGTGTTGTGTTTGTGTAGGCTGTAGTGGGTTAGCCTATAGGGGGGTCACAACATTAGGGTTTTATCTTTGTACTCACAATCCTTTCTAGTTCACTATTCCTGTCCGTTCATTCTGACATGGTTTCAGAGCAGGTCCTTCGCTAGGACCGTTTTTTTTTTTTTTTTTTTAAGGGCCCACCGTTACCTACCTACCTAGGGCGCCTCGAACTTTTTACGGCCCCTACCTCCCGCGACCCGCGACCCGCCCCTTAAGGCCCCGTCGCGCCGCCCCTTAGCCGCTCGCGCGCGGCCTTTTTTTTCCCGCGCGCGCTTTATTTCCCTCGCGCGCGGCCCGTCGCCTGCTCGCGCGCGCCCCGCAGCCGCCCGTCGCCTGCTCGCGCGCGCCCCACAGCCACCCGTCGCCTGCTCGCGCACGCCCCGCAGCCGCCCGTCGCCTGCTAGCGCACGCCCCGCAGCCGCTCGTAGCCTGCTCGCGCACGCCCCGCAGCCGCCCGTCGCCTGCTCGCGCGCGCCCCGCAGCCGCCCGTCGCCTGCTTGCGCACGCCCTGCAGCCGCCCGTCGCCTGCTAGCGCACGCCCCGCTGCCCGCAGCCGCTCGTACGCCGCTGCTTCCGCTGCTACTTGCGCACTGCTGCCTCCCGAACGTCGCCGCTGCCTGTGCGCCGCCGCTGCCCGTGCGCCGTCGCTGCTCCTACGCTGCCGCTGCCCGTGCGCTCCCGCTGCCCGTGCACCGCCGTTCCCAGTGCGCCGCTGCCGCCTGTGCGCTTCTGCAGCCGCCGCCTGCGAGGCACTCGCTCTCACTGTTGTTTACCTTCTACCTACCGCGCGCACTGCTGCCACTGCAGCTGCCACCAGTGCACCGTTGCAGCTCCTGCTGCCACGCTACCTACTACTGCCGCTCGTGTGCCACTACGGACAGTCGACCCCGCCCGCGCCTTGCCTAGCGGCCCCGCCGGCCCCGTTGACCCTCCGCACACCTTTCCAGCGGCCTGATTCCTACTACTACTGTTACTACTGCTACTGTCACTATGGCTAGTCCGCCAGTTCTAGCTTTTGATGCCGAGGGCCGTCCAGTGAAGTTCGAAACCTGGCTAGATGACCTGCACCTGTTCCTACAGCTCACTGCCAAGGAAGATATCTCACTGTACGACCACGCCCTAGGCCATGCCACTGCCCCTGACTCGACTGCTGACAGCACTCTGCGTTCCCAGTGGCAGACCCGTGATGCGCACGCTCGCTTTGCTATTCGCAACTCCCTGCCGCTAGACGAGCGCGAGCACGTCGGCCAGTGCAAGACTGCTAAGGACCTCTACACCGCTGTAGTTGCCCGCTACTCCTCGCCAGCTTTTGCCACGCTAGGCCGCCTCACTCTCCCCTACCTGTTCCCCGACCTAGCCTCCTTTCACACTGTCGCAGACCTCATCACCCACCTTAAGACTAGTGAGGCCCGCTTTCGCGCTGCTATGCCTGCCGAGTTTCTCACTAGCAACCCCCCCCCACTCTGGATCACTCTCTACCACATCGTCACCCGCCTTCCTGACTCTCTGCGCGCAGTCAGGGACCACTTCCTCTCTCGCTCCCCCACTGAGCTCACTGTTGCCCTCCTCGAGAAGGAACTGCTTGCAGCTGAGGCGAGCATCGTCGCTGTAGGCACCTCTCGTGGCGACCCCCGCACCCCGTTCTTTGAGGGGTGTTCCCCTTCCCCCCTCCTCCCCTCTGTCGCCTCTGCTGCTGCTGCTGACCTTCTTGGTGCTGAGAAGGTCGGGATCGCGTCTGCTTCGAGTGGGCGCCGCAGGAACAAGGGGGGCAGGGGTGGGGGTGGCGGCGGAGGAGGTGGGGGTGGAGGCGGTGGGAGTGGAGGCGCGGCTGGGGAGACTAGTGGCGGCAGTGGGGGAGGAGACAGCAGCGGTGGGAGTGGTGGTGGAGGCGGCAGCGAAGGCGGAGGTGGTCGTGGCGGCGGCAGGGGTGGAGGTGGCCGGGGCGGCGGCGGTGGGGGTGGTGGTCGTGGAGGCACTGGCGGAGGGCAGAGTCAGCAGCCCGCCCCGACGCTTCAGGCCGCCCGTGAGTGGTATGCGCAGCGTAGCTTTACCTGCACGTACGTCATTCGCACAGGTGACCGCAGCGGCCAGCAGTGTGGGAGGCCGCACCCCACGCAGCGCTGCTTCGCGCGCCTTAACAACGCGTGGCGCACTCAGTTTCCTGCTGCCACTGAGCTGCCGCGCTGGGCTGATCTGGAAAAGAGGGGTGTTGATATTTGGGCTTTAGACTTTTATGCTATTCTCACTGCCATGTATGCGATGTCTATTAGTGGAGAGGGTGCTCAGTACTTGCGTGTTCCGCCCGACCCGGGCATTCAGGCCAGTCCGGCTGCCGCTCTAGGTGCTAGTGCGTCTGCTCCCACAGGTCCTGGTGAGGCTGCAGCCCTAGGTGCTCGTGCGTCCGTGCCCCCTGGTACTGAGTCGACTGCAGCACTGCACACCTTCACCCTGGACTCAGGTGCTTCTCGCTCTTTCTTTCGTGACCGCACTGTCCTTGAGCCACTCGCTCGGCCAGTTGCTGTCTCCCTTGCTGACCCCTCTGGGGGTCCGGTCATTGCGACCTCCTCTACTGTCCTTCCTTGTCCGGCGGTCCCGTCCGGCACGCTGTCAGGTCTCTACCTCCCCTCGTTCTCTACGAACTTGGTGGCAGGTAGTGCGCTCCAGGACGGGGGTGTTCACCAGTTCACCCCTGCCTACGAGTGCGTGACACACTGCACGTGTGCTCGGACGGGTCGCCACCTGGCTACCTTCACTCGGGAGCCGGGGTCGGACCTTTACACACTGACCACTGACTCCCCTCAGGTTGCTGCGTCCGCGTCTGCGTCTGCGTCAGGTCAGCTGTCCGCCCCCTGCTCGTGTCGCTCTCTGGCGCATGAGACTGTCCTTTGGCACCACCGCCTTGGTCACCCGTCTGTGCAGCGCCTTCGGGCCATGCACAAACGGGACCTTGTTGCTGGGCTTCCCAGGGTGCTCCCTCCCCTTCCAGCCTCACCTGCTCCTCCCTGTCTTCCCTGTGTCGAGGGGCGGCAGCGCGCCGCTCCTCACTCCTCCTCCTTTCCCCCGACGACTGCTCCCTTGCAGACGCTCCACATGGACGTGTGGGGCCCAGCCCGCGTCCGTGGCCAGGGTCAGGAGAGGTACTTCCTGATTGTTGTTGACGACTTCTCGCGCTACACCACGGTCTTCCCCTTGCGCACCAAGGGTGACGTCCCTGATGTCTTGATCCCTTGGATCCGCAGATCTCGTCTCCAGCTCAGTGAGCGTTTCCACTCCGACTTCCCTGTCCTGCGTCTGCATTTGACAGAGGTGGAGAGTTTTCCTCTGGCCTCTTGGAGGCCTTCTATCAGCAGGAGGGCATTGAGCAGTCGTTCACGCTTCCGGCCTCTCCACAGCAGAATGGGGTTGCTGAGCGCCGCATTGGCTTGGTCATGGAGGTCGCTCGTACCTCCTTGGTTCATGCGGCTGCCCCCCACTTTCTGTGGCCGTTTGCAGTCCGATACGCTGCGCATCAGCTCAACCTCTGGCCCCGTGTCTCCTTGCCCGAGACTTCTCCGACACTGCGTTGGACGGGAGAGGCTGGCGATGCGTCGCGTTTTCGGGTCTGGGGATCCCGAGCTTTTGTCCGCGACACGTCCGCGGACAAGCTCTCCCGTCGCGCTGTCCCCTGCGTCTTCCTTGGCTTTGTCCCGGACGCCTCTGGTTGGCAGTTCTACCACCCCACCTCGCGGCGTGTCCTGGCCTCTCAGGATGTCACTTTTGACGAGTCCGTCCCCTACTACCGCCTCTTCCCCTACCGCACTGCCCCGCTCCCCCCCCGCCTCTCTTCCTCGCTCCAGGTGCTGAGGTACCAGACCCCCTCCCCCCTCAGGGTGCCGCTCCCTCAGGTGTGTCCCAGGTAGACCCGGGTGAGCCTGTCGAGGTAGCTGTTGACTCTCGTCCTGCTCGGGGTACTGAGCCAGGGGTGCTGCGTCTGGGGGTGCTGAGCCTGGGGGTGCTGCGTCTGGGGGTGCTGAGCCTGGGAGTGCTGAGTCTGGGGGTGCGGAGCCTGGGGGTGCTGAGTCAGGAGGTGCGGAGCCTGGAGGTGCGGAGCCTGGGGGTGCTGGGTCTGGGGGTGCTGCGTCTGGGGGTGCTGAGCCTAAGCGTGCTACACCTGGAGGAGCCCTCTCCTCCCAGCAGCTGCAGGAGAGGTACCTCGAGTACTGCACCTCCGGAGAGGTGCTGCTGGAGCTCGTCCCGGTACTTCCCCTCCTACCCAGGAGCTCCCCCCCATTCAGCAGATCCGCGAGTGGTACACACGGCGCTGCAGTCTTCGGAGTGGTGCTCCTGGTGCTGCGGACCCTGGGGGTGGCGCTGCTGCTGGTGCTGAGGACCCGGACGTGGGAGCTGCTGCTGGTGCTGCGGACCCGCCTGGTGGAGCTACTGCTGGTGCTGAGGACTCGGACGTTGGAGCTACTGCTGGAGCTGAGGACCCGGGCGGTGGCGCTGCTGCTGGTGCTGAGGACCCGGACGGTGGAGCTGCTGCTGGTACTGAGGACTCGGACGGTGCAGCTGCTGGCTGGAGCTGAGGACCCGAGCGGTGGCGCTGCTGCTGCTGCTGAGGACCCGGGCGTTGGAGCTACTACTGGTGCTGAGGACCCGGCCGGTGGGGCTGCTGCTGGTGCTGTGGACCCGGCCGCTGGAGTCTCCTCTGCTTCTGGAGACGCTGCGCGGCCGCGACCGTACTTCGTACCGCTCCTTCAGCAGGTTCTTGGCCAGGCTCCTCCTCCTTGTCCTCCTCCCTCCGTAGAGTGTCCTCTGCCTGTCCAGCCGCAGTCACTGTTACCGCCTACCTCGCCTCTCCCTGCTCCCTCTCCTTACACTGGTCCCACAGGAGTCTTACAGAGCGTCGTGAGCCTGAGTCTCGTCCTGCGTCGCCTGTTCGTCCTGCTCGCACTGGTAGTCGTGTCCGTCGTGAGCGTCCTCCTCCTGTCCCAGGCACTCACTACATGACTCTGCGTCCCTCTACTGCTCCTCAGCGTGTCCCTCTACCGTCTCCTCCTGCGTCCTCTTTGCCTCACGTTCCGGACCCTGAGTCTGACCGGTATCGTGCTGAGCACCCTACTGTCACGTGTCTCCTTGCTACTGTTGTCACTGACCCTACCTTTGAGTCCTCGGCTGCGTCTGCTCTGGTCGCTGAGTTGGTTGACTTTGCTGCTGCCTGTCGTCTAGACTACGCTGCTAGCCTTGTTGCTGAGTCTGAGTCTGAGTCTGTCTGTCCTCCGTCCGTCGGGGGTGAGTGTGCTCTTGGCACGGACGTCCTTGAGGACAGACAGGAGGAGTTCCAGTGTCTTGCTGCTGCTTTGCCCCGTCTCGTGTCCTTGCTAGTTGCCCCTGAGGGAGACCCGGATGCACCAGACATCCCGACCCCGCGCACTTACACTGAGGCGATGGCGGGTCCCTACTCCTCTCAGTGGCAGACAGCCATGGACGCCGAGATGGCTTCCTGGAAGTCCACACGCACCTACGTCGACGAGGTTCCCCCTCCTGGGGCGAACATCGTCAGTGGCATGTGGATTTTCAGGGTGAAGCGGCCGCCGGGTTCTCCGCATGTCTTCAAGGCGCGTTACGTGGCTCGAGGCTTCAGTCAGCGAGAGGGAGTTGACTTCTTCCAGACCTTCTCCCCCACCCCGAAGATGACTACTCTTCGGGTGCTGCTGCACATAGCCGCTCACCGCGACTACGAGCTTCACTCACTTGACTTCAGCACTGCTTTCTTGCAGGGCAGCCTGCACGAGGAGATCTGGCTGCGCCGCCCACCTGGCTTCACTGGGTCGTTTCCTCCTGGTACCCAGTGGAGGCTTCAGCGGCCGGTCTACGGTCTCCGCCAGGCTCCGCGTGAGTGGCACGACACACTGAGGACTACACTTGCGGCTCTTGGGTTCGCGCCTTCTACAGCTGACCCGTCGCTGTTCCTACGCACCGACACTTCGCTGCCGCCGTTCTACATCCTCGTGTACGTCGACGACTTGGTCTTTGCCACTGCTGACACTGCAGGACTCGCCTACGTGAAGTCGGAGCTGCAGAGGAGACACACGTGCACAGACCTGGGTGAGCTGACAAGCTATCTTGGCTTGCGGATCACCCGGGACAGAGCACGGCGCACCATCACCCTGACTTAGTCACACATGGTGCTGCAGGTTCTCCAGCGCTTCCGCTTCACGTACTCCTCGCCTCAGTCCACTCCTCTGCCTACCGGTCACTCGCTCTCAGCTCTGCCTTCGGATGAGTCCGTAGAGCCGAGTGGCCCGTATCCAGAGCTTGTGGGCTGCCTCATGTACCTGATGACCTGCACTCGACCTGACCTTGCATACCCTCTTAGCATCCTTGCACGCTATGTCGCTCCTGGCCGTCACAGGAAGGAGCACATGATGCCGCTAAGAGGGTGTTGCGCTACTTGTGCAGTACGTCGGGCATGGGGCTTGTGCTTGGAGGGCGAGACCGAGTTGTTCTCACAGGGCACTCAGACGCTTCTTGGGCAGACGACCAGGCCACTCAGCGGTCGTCTCAGGGTTACACCTTCAGCCTTGGCTCTGGCTCAGTTTCTTGGCGCTCTACACGCTCTTCTTCTGTTCTCGGCTCCAGTTGCGAGGCTGAGATCTACGCTACAGCCATGGCTGCCCAGGAGCTACGCTGGCTGACCTACCTGCTGACCGACCTCGGAGAGCGGCCTCGTTCTCCTCCAGTACTGTACGTCGACAACAAGGCTGCCATTGCCTTGTGTGAGGAGCACAGACTGGAGCACAGAACGAAGCACATCGCCCTGCGGTATTTCCTTGCTCGTGAGCTGCAGCAGCGCGGTCAGCTTTCTATTCGCTACGTGGCCACTGAGGCCAACACTGCTGATGTGTTCACCAAGGCGTTTCAGCCTCGTGACCATCAGCGCTTCTGCACTCTTCTAGGCCTTGTGCCTACTGGACCTCACTTACTTACCTCTTGACTTTGCTTGTACTGTGATCACTATATATATCTATACCTGCATGTTTACTCTTGCTAGGTTGTGATCACTGTATCTCTTGCTCTGTTATAAACCTGCATGTGAACTGGTCTTGTGACCACTAGCTTGTGCTCGGAATTTGTGTGGAGTCCTTGAGATCCACCCTGAGCTTGTTGTTGCCTTGCTTTGCCTTGACTGGTCTTGTGACCCCTAGGTCTCCCCCACTTTGCCTATGGGGGTGTGTCAAACATTATACATGTTGTATTTGTGTAGGCTGTAGTGGGTTAGCCTATAGGGGGGTCACAACATTAGGGTTTCATATTTGTACTCACAATCCTTGCTAGTTCATCATTCCTGTCCGTTCATTCTGACAGTGTGCACTAGGGGTTCGAACTTCTGTCTAAGTTCGAACTTTTAGCAAGGTTCTACTCGGTGCAAAGCGGTGAATGTTCGAACTTTGACAAATTTCACCAAAGTGCACACGCCCTAACGTTATCGCCTCATCCTCGGTTTTGCGCACCCAACCAATAATCTACCACCGCAGCAAGCATGTACATTTTGTTCCCAACCGTTTCTGCTTAAAAAAAAATGTACATTATAAAAAGACCCGGGTGTTATGTAGCTTTTTCCCATGACAAGACCCCCCCCCCTTTTTTTGATGTAGTTATCATAGCACCCTAGGGTGGTATGTCCGGGTGATTACGGTATATATATTCCTGCATGTTTACCCTTGCTAGGTAGTGATCACTGTACTGTTTGCTCTCCTTTATATAACTCTGCATGTGAACTGGCCTTGTGGCCAATTGCTTGTGCCCAAAACGTGTGACTTCATGATCCACCCTGAGCTTGCTTTGCTTTTCTTGACTGGTCTTGTGACCACTGGTTCTCCCTCACTTTGCCTATGGGGGTGTGTCAAACTGTAATGATGTTTGTGCTATGTAGGATGTAGTGGGGTAGCCCAGAAGGGGTACAACCCAAATTAGGGTCAGTACTTGCACCCACTTTTCTGCTCAATGCATCATTCTCTCCTCATCAGATTCTAACACACTCGACCTCACTCATCTGTTAGGTGGTCCAGCGCATTCATTTACAGTTCACCCGTTGTGGCGCAAGAGGGTTTCAGACGGTGCACAACGGTTATCAAGCTTCACCGTTTTGCGCCGTGACACAAACAGAGTAACCGCACAAAACGAACAAAGGAAGAACGCTCTGGACCTGCCCTTACTTCCAGACCATGTCACCACCAGCACCCTGGAACAATTTGCACATTACTGTTACAATTGTTTCACTGTCAAATGTTTACTCACATGTGAAGATTTGCCTCAATAGTGTAATCCTCGCTTGCTCAATAGCACTCCCAACACATCAGTTTCTGACATCCACATTCCCACAAAAACCTTGCAAAAGCCTTTATGCACCACTTCGGCCACGAGGGTTAATGCAACACAGTACTTTCATCAAATGAGCCTCCCTGATAGGTCACACTTCCCTAACAAAACCCCTCGAAGGGACGCATGTGTGGAGCCACAAATATCCATGTCAAACATTATATGTGTTGTGTTTGTGTAGGCTGTAGTGGGTTAGCCTATAGGGGGGTCACAACATTAGGGTTTTATCTTTGTACTCACAATCCTTTCTAGTTCACTATTCCTGTCCGTTCATTCTGACATGGTTTCAGAGCAGGTCCTTCGCTAGGACCGTTTTTTTTTTTTTTTTTTAAGGGCCCACCGTTACCTACCTACCTAGGGCGCCTCGAACTTTTTACGGCCCCTACCTCCCGCGACCCGCGACCCGCCCCTTAAGGCCCCGTCGCGCCGCCCCTTAGCCGCTCGCGCGCGGCCTTTTTTTTTCCCGCGCGCGCTTTATTTCCCTCGCGCGCGGCCCGTCGCCTGCTCGCGCGCGCCCCGCAGCCGCCCGTCGCCTGCTCGCGCGCGCCCCACAGCCACCCGTCGCCTGCTCGCGCACGCCCCGCAGCCGCCCGTCGCCTGCTAGCGCACGCCCCGCAGCCGCTCGTAGCCTGCTCGCGCACGCCCCGCAGCCGCCCGTCGCCTGCTCGCGCGCGCCCCGCAGCCGCCCGTCGCCTGCTTGCGCACGCCCTGCAGCCGCCCGTCGCCTGCTAGCGCACGCCCCGCTGCCCGCAGCCGCTCGTACGCCGCTGCTTCCGCTGCTACTTGCGCACTGCTGCCTCCCGAACGTCGCCGCTGCCTGTGCGCCGCCGCTGCCCGTGCGCCGTCGCTGCTCCTACGCTGCCGCTGCCCGTGCGCTCCCGCTGCCCGTGCACCGCCGTTCCCAGTGCGCCGCTGCCGCCTGTGCGCTTCTGCAGCCGCCGCCTGCGAGGCACTCGCTCTCACTGTTGTTTACCTTCTACCTACCGCGCGCACTGCTGCCACTGCAGCTGCCACCAGTGCACCGTTGCAGCTCCTGCTGCCACGCTACCTACTACTGCCGCTCGTGTGCCACTACGGACAGTCGACCCCGCCCGCGCCTTGCCTAGCGGCCCCGCCGGCCCCGTTGACCCTCCGCACACCTTTCCAGCGGCCTGATTCCTACTACTACTGTTACTACTGCTACTGTCACTATGGCTAGTCCGCCAGTTCTAGCTTTTGATGCCGAGGGCCGTCCAGTGAAGTTCGAAACCTGGCTAGATGACCTGCACCTGTTCCTACAGCTCACTGCCAAGGAAGATATCTCACTGTACGACCACGCCCTAGGCCATGCCACTGCCCCTGACTCGACTGCTGACAGCACTCTGCGTTCCCAGTGGCAGACCCGTGATGCGCACGCTCGCTTTGCTATTCGCAACTCCCTGCCGCTAGACGAGCGCGAGCACGTCGGCCAGTGCAAGACTGCTAAGGACCTCTACACCGCTGTAGTTGCCCGCTACTCCTCGCCAGCTTTTGCCACGCTAGGCCGCCTCACTCTCCCCTACCTGTTCCCCGACCTAGCCTCCTTTCACACTGTCGCAGACCTCATCACCCACCTTAAGACTAGTGAGGCCCGCTTTCGCGCTGCTATGCCTGCCGAGTTTCTCACTAGCAACCCCCCCCCACTCTGGATCACTCTCTACCACATCGTCACCCGCCTTCCTGACTCTCTGCGCGCAGTCAGGGACCACTTCCTCTCTCGCTCCCCCACTGAGCTCACTGTTGCCCTCCTCGAGAAGGAACTGCTTGCAGCTGAGGCGAGCATCGTCGCTGTAGGCACCTCTCGTGGCGACCCCCGCACCCCGTTCTTTGAGGGGTGTTCCCCTTCCCCCCTCCTCCCCTCTGTCGCCTCTGCTGCTGCTGCTGACCTTCTTGGTGCTGAGAAGGTCGGGATCGCGTCTGCTTCGAGTGGGCGCCGCAGGAACAAGGGGGGCAGGGGTGGGGGTGGCGGCGGAGGAGGTGGGGGTGGAGGCGGTGGGAGTGGAGGCGCGGCTGGGGAGACTAGTGGCGGCAGTGGGGAGGAGACAGCAGCGGTGGGAGTGGTGGTGGAGGCGGCAGCGAAGGCGGAGGTGGTCGTGGCGGCGGCAGGGGTGGAGGTGGCCGGGGCGGCGGCGGTGGGGGTGGTGGTCGTGGAGGCACTGGCGGAGGGCAGAGTCAGCAGCCCGCCCCGACGCTTCAGGCCGCCCGTGAGTGGTATGCGCAGCGTAGCTTTACCTGCACGTACGTCATTCGCACAGGTGACCGCAGCGGCCAGCAGTGTGGGAGGCCGCACCCCACGCAGCGCTGCTTCGCGCGCCTTAACAACGCGTGGCGCACTCAGTTTCCTGCTGCCACTGAGCTGCCGCGCTGGGCTGATCTGGAAAAGAGGGGTGTTGATATTTGGGCTTTAGACTTTTATGCTATTCTCACTGCCATGTATGCGATGTCTATTAGTGGAGAGGGTGCTCAGTACTTGCGTGTTCCGCCCGACCCGGGCATTCAGGCCAGTCCGGCTGCCGCTCTAGGTGCTAGTGCGTCTGCTCCCACAGGTCCTGGTGAGGCTGCAGCCCTAGGTGCTCGTGCGTCCGTGCCCCCTGGTACTGAGTCGACTGCAGCACTGCACACCTTCACCCTGGACTCAGGTGCTTCTCGCTCTTTCTTTCGTGACCGCACTGTCCTTGAGCCACTCGCTCGGCCAGTTGCTGTCTCCCTTGCTGACCCCTCTGGGGGTCCGGTCATTGCGACCTCCTCTACTGTCCTTCCTTGTCCGGCGGTCCCGTCCGGCACGCTGTCAGGTCTCTACCTCCCCTCGTTCTCTACGAACTTGGTGGCAGGTAGTGCGCTCCAGGACGGGGGTGTTCACCAGTTCACCCCTGCCTACGAGTGCGTGACACACTGCACGTGTGCTCGGACGGGTCGCCACCTGGCTACCTTCACTCGGGAGCCGGGGTCGGACCTTTACACACTGACCACTGACTCCCCTCAGGTTGCTGCGTCCGCGTCTGCGTCTGCGTCAGGTCAGCTGTCCGCCCCCTGCTCGTGTCGCTCTCTGGCGCATGAGACTGTCCTTTGGCACCACCGCCTTGGTCACCCGTCTGTGCAGCGCCTTCGGGCCATGCACAAACGGGACCTTGTTGCTGGGCTTCCCAGGGTGCTCCCTCCCCTTCCAGCCTCACCTGCTCCTCCCTGTCTTCCCTGTGTCGAGGGGCGGCAGCGCGCCGCTCCTCACTCCTCCTCCTTTCCCCCGACGACTGCTCCCTTGCAGACGCTCCACATGGACGTGTGGGGCCCAGCCCGCGTCCGTGGCCAGGGTCAGGAGAGGTACTTCCTGATTGTTGTTGACGACTTCTCGCGCTACACCACGGTCTTCCCCTTGCGCACCAAGGGTGACGTCCCTGATGTCTTGATCCCTTGGATCCGCAGATCTCGTCTCCAGCTCAGTGAGCGTTTCCACTCCGACTTCCCTGTCCTGCGTCTGCATTTGACAGAGGTGGAGAGTTTTCCTCTGGCCTCTTGGAGGCCTTCTATCAGCAGGAGGGCATTGAGCAGTCGTTCACGCTTCCGGCCTCTCCACAGCAGAATGGGGTTGCTGAGCGCCGCATTGGCTTGGTCATGGAGGTCGCTCGTACCTCCTTGGTTCATGCGGCTGCCCCCACTTTCTGTGGCCGTTTGCAGTCCGATACGCTGCGCATCAGCTCAACCTCTGGCCCCGTGTCTCCTTGCCCGAGACTTCTCCGACACTGCGTTGGACGGGAGAGGCTGGCGATGCGTCGCGTTTTCGGGTCTGGGGATCCCGAGCTTTTGTCCGCGACACGTCCGCGGACAAGCTCTCCCGTCGCGCTGTCCCCTGCGTCTTCCTTGGCTTTGTCCCGGACGCCTCTGGTTGGCAGTTCTACCACCCCACCTCGCGGCGTGTCCTGGCCTCTCAGGATGTCACTTTTGACGAGTCCGTCCCCTACTACCGCCTCTTCCCCTACCGCACTGCCCCGCTCCCCCCCCCGCCTCTCTTCCTCGCTCCAGGTGCTGAGGTACCAGACCCCCTCCCCCCTCAGGGTGCCGCTCCCTCAGGTGTGTCCCAGGTAGACCCGGGTGAGCCTGTCGAGGTAGCTGTTGACTCTCGTCCTGCTCGGGGTACTGAGCCAGGGGGTGCTGCGTCTGGGGGTGCTGAGCCTGGGGGTGCTGCGTCTGGGGGTGCTGAGCCTGGGAGTGCTGAGTCTGGGGGTGCGGAGCCTGGGGGTGCTGAGTCAGGAGGTGCGGAGCCTGGAGGTGCGGAGCCTGGGGGTGCTGGGTCTGGGGGTGCTGCGTCTGGGGGTGCTGAGCCTAAGCGTGCTACACCTGGAGGAGCCCTCTCCTCCCAGCAGCTGCAGGAGAGGTACCTCGAGTACTGCCACCTCCGGAGAGGTGCTGCTGGAGCTCGTCCCGGTACTTCCCCTCCTACCCAGGAGCTCCCCCCCATTCAGCAGATCCGCGAGTGGTACACACGGCGCTGCAGTCTTCGGAGTGGTGCTCCTGGTGCTGCGGACCCTGGGGGTGGCGCTGCTGCTGGTGCTGAGGACCCGGACGTGGGAGCTGCTGCTGGTGCTGCGGACCCGCCTGGTGGAGCTACTGCTGGTGCTGAGGACTCGGACGTTGGAGCTACTGCTGGAGCTGAGGACCCGGGCGGTGGCGCTGCTGCTGGTGCTGAGGACCCGGACGGTGGAGCTGCTGCTGGTACTGAGGACTCGGACGGTGCAGCTGCTGCTGGAGCTGAGGACCCGAGCGGTGGCGCTGCTGCTGCTGCTGAGGACCCGGGCGTTGGAGCTACTACTGGTGCTGAGGACCCGGCCGGTGGGGCTGCTGCTGGTGCTGTGGACCCGGCCGCTGGAGTCTCCTCTGCTTCTGGAGACGCTGCGCGGCCGCGACCGTACTTCGTACCGCTCCTTCAGCAGGTTCTTGGCCAGGCTCCTCCTCCTTGTCCTCCTCCCTCCGTAGAGTGTCCTCTGCCTGTCCAGCCGCAGTCACTGTTACCGCCTACCTCGCCTCTCCCTGCTCCCTCTCCTTACACTGGTCCCACAGGAGTCTTACAGAGCGTCGTGAGCCTGAGTCTCGTCCTGCGTCGCCTGTTCGTCCTGCTCGCACTGGTAGTCGTGTCCGTCGTGAGCGTCCTCCTCCTGTCCCAGGCACTCACTACATGACTCTGCGTCCCTCTACTGCTCCTCAGCGTGTCCCTCTACCGTCTCCTCCTGCGTCCTCTTTGCCTCACGTTCCGGACCCTGAGTCTGACCGGTATCGTGCTGAGCACCCTACTGTCACGTGTCTCCTTGCTACTGTTGTCACTGACCCTACCTTTGAGTCCTCGGCTGCGTCTGCTCTGGTCGCTGAGTTGGTTGACTTTGCTGCTGCCTGTCGTCTAGACTACGCTGCTAGCCTTGTTGCTGAGTCTGAGTCTGAGTCTGTCTGTCCTCCGTCCGTCGGGGGTGAGTGTGCTCTTGGCACGGACGTCCTTGAGGACAGACAGGAGGAGTTCCAGTGTCTTGCTGCTGCTTTGCCCCGTCTCGTGTCCTTGCTAGTTGCCCCTGAGGGAGACCCGGATGCACCAGACATCCCGACCCCGCGCACTTACACTGAGGCGATGGCGGGTCCCTACTCCTCTCAGTGGCAGACAGCCATGGACGCCGAGATGGCTTCCTGGAAGTCCACACGCACCTACGTCGACGAGGTTCCCCCTCCTGGGGCGAACATCGTCAGTGGCATGTGGATTTTCAGGGTGAAGCGGCCGCCGGGTTCTCCGCATGTCTTCAAGGCGCGTTACGTGGCTCGAGGCTTCAGTCAGCGAGAGGGAGTTGACTTCTTCCAGACCTTCTCCCCCACCCCGAAGATGACTACTCTTCGGGTGCTGCTGCACATAGCCGCTCACCGCGACTACGAGCTTCACTCACTTGACTTCAGCACTGCTTTCTTGCAGGGCAGCCTGCACGAGGAGATCTGGCTGCGCCGCCCACCTGGCTTCACTGGGTCGTTTCCTCCTGGTACCCAGTGGAGGCTTCAGCGGCCGGTCTACGGTCTCCGCCAGGCTCCGCGTGAGTGGCACGACACACTGAGGACTACACTTGCGGCTCTTGGGTTCGCGCCTTCTACAGCTGACCCGTCGCTGTTCCTACGCACCGACACTTCGCTGCCGCCGTTCTACATCCTCGTGTACGTCGACGACTTGGTCTTTGCCACTGCTGACACTGCAGGACTCGCCTACGTGAAGTCGGAGCTGCAGAGGAGACACACGTGCACAGACCTGGGTGAGCTGACAAGCTATCTTGGCTTGCGGATCACCCGGGACAGAGCACGGCGCACCATCACCCTGACTTAGTCACACATGGTGCTGCAGGTTCTCCAGCGCTTCCGCTTCACGTACTCCTCGCCTCAGTCCACTCCTCTGCCTACCGGTCACTCGCTCTCAGCTCTGCCTTCGGATGAGTCCGTAGAGCCGAGTGGCCCGTATCCAGAGCTTGTGGGCTGCCTCATGTACCTGATGACCTGCACTCGACCTGACCTTGCATACCCTCTTAGCATCCTTGCACGCTATGTCGCTCCTGGCCGTCACAGGAAGGAGCACATGATGCCGCTAAGAGGGTGTTGCGCTACTTGTGCAGTACGTCGGGCATGGGGCTTGTGCTTGGAGGGCGAGACCGAGTTGTTCTCACAGGGCACTCAGACGCTTCTTGGGCAGACGACCAGGCCACTCAGCGGTCGTCTCAGGGTTACACCTTCAGCCTTGGCTCTGGCTCAGTTTCTTGGCGCTCTACACGCTCTTCTTCTGTTCTCGGCTCCAGTTGCGAGGCTGAGATCTACGCTACAGCCATGGCTGCCCAGGAGCTACGCTGGCTGACCTACCTGCTGACCGACCTCGGAGAGCGGCCTCGTTCTCCTCCAGTACTGTACGTCGACAACAAGGCTGCCATTGCCTTGTGTGAGGAGCACAGACTGGAGCACAGAACGAAGCACATCGCCCTGCGGTATTTCCTTGCTCGTGAGCTGCAGCAGCGCGGTCAGCTTTCTATTCGCTACGTGGCCACTGAGGCCAACACTGCTGATGTGTTCACCAAGGCGTTTCAGCCTCGTGACCATCAGCGCTTCTGCACTCTTCTAGGCCTTGTGCCTACTGGACCTCACTTACTTACCTCTTGACTTTGCTTGTACTGTGATCACTATATATATCTATACCTGCATGTTTACTCTTGCTAGGTTGTGATCACTGTATCTCTTGCTCTGTTATAAACCTGCATGTGAACTGGTCTTGTGACCACTAGCTTGTGCTCGGAATTTGTGTGGAGTCCTTGAGATCCACCCTGAGCTTGTTGTTGCCTTGCTTTGCCTTGACTGGTCTTGTGACCCCTAGGTCTCCCCCACTTTGCCTATGGGGGTGTGTCAAACATTATACATGTTGTATTTGTGTAGGCTGTAGTGGGTTAGCCTATAGGGGGGTCACAACATTAGGGTTTCATATTTGTACTCACAATCCTTGCTAGTTCATCATTCCTGTCCGTTCATTCTGACAGTGTGCACTAGGGGTTCGAACTTCTGTCTAAGTTCGAACTTTTAGCAAGGTTCTACTCGGTGCAAAGCGGTGAATGTTCGAACTTTGACAAATTTCACCCAAAGTGCACACGCCCTAACGTTATCGCCTCATCCTCGGTTTTGCGCACCCAACCAACAATCTACCACCGCAGCAAGCATGTACATTTTGTTCCCAACCGTTTCTGCTTAAAAAAAATGTACATTATAAAAAGACCCGGGTGTTATGTAGCTTTTTCCCATGACAAGACCCCCCCCCCTTTTTTTGAAGTAGTTATCATAGCACCCTAGGGTGGTATGTCCGGGTGATTACGGTATATATATTCCTGCATGTTTACCCTTGCTAGGTAGTGATCACTGTACTGTTTGCTCTCCTTTATATAACTCTGCATGTGAACTGGCCTTGTGGCCAATTGCTTGTGCCCAAAACGTGTGACTTCATGATCCACTCTGAGCTTGCTTTGCTTTTCTTGACTGGTCTTGTGACCACTGGTTCTCCCTCACTTTGCCTATGGGGGTGTGTCAAACTGTAATGATGTTTGTGCTATGTAGGATGTAGTGGGGTAGCCCAGAAGGGGTACAACCCAAATTAGGGTCAGTACTTGCACCCACTTTTCTGCTCAATGCATCATTCTCTCCTCATCAGATTCTAACACACTCGACCTCACTCATCTGTTAGGTGGTCCAGCGCATTCATTTACAGTTCACCCGTTGTGGCGCAAGAGGGTTTCAGACGGTGCACAACGGTTATCAAGCTTCACCGTTTTGCGCCGTGACGCAAACAGAGTAACCGCACAAAACGAACAAAGGAAGAACGCTCTGGACCTGCCCTTACTTCCAGACCATGTCACCACCAGCACCCTGGAACAATTTGCACATTACTGTTACAATTGTTTCACTGTCAAATGTTTACTCACATGTGAAGATTTGCCTCAATAGTGTAATCCTCGCTTGCTCAATAGCACTCCCAACACATCAGTTTCTGACATCCACATTCCCACAAAAACCTTGCAAAAGCCTTTATGCACCACTTCGGCCACGAGGGTTAATGCAACACAGTACTTTCATCAAATAAGCCTCCCTGATAGGTCACACTTCCCTAACAAAACCCCTCGAAGGGACGCATGTGTGGAGCCACAAATATCCACAAGCACATAATCACCTGCACTAGCAACCCCTCCACCAGCTGAACCCCTACCAGCCCCACCCTCATCCCCCTCACTCGCCAATCCCAGTGAAGACCCTCGGTGTTTCCTGTCCGCTGCTGTGGACTGTTGGTGGAGGGAGCTGTGGAAGGTGACTCGGTGGCCCAGATCAGTCTTCCCAATCAGCTCTGTGTGTGGAGAGCGCTTGTTGGGTCCCTCCACCAGCACTACCTGCCTCGTCCCTACCTGAAGGAAGAAAAAGATGCAAAGGGATGTGGAGGGCGTGGTGGAAGGTGGCTTCGTATTAGTGGAGAAGGTGGAGTGGACCACAAGGAAAGAAGACAAAGAAAAGGGTTGTACCGATAATGGCCCAGATCCGTCTTTCCAATCAGCTCTGTGTGCCGCGAATTCTTGTTGGGGCCCTTAACGAGCGCTACCTGCTTCTATCCACCAGAAGGGGAGAGAAAACGGGAAAGGATATGGGCCGTGACGGGGATCGGTATGGGGAGGAGATAGAGAGTAGGCAAAGTGCGTGCATGGTACGGCCTTCCAGGTGCACCGAGCCCTCAAAAGTATGCCTAGTCTGGCATCCAAGCTGCACAACCTGCTTCGATCCCATCTCAAGTGGAGAAGAGAAGAATGGGAGAAGAGGAGATGGGGAGAAAGGGCACAAGGCAAAAACAGATGGGGAGAAAGGGGAAAAGGGAGGTAGCAACCGGTGCAGGTGAACCTTTCCAGCAAATGGAGGTAGCAACTGGTGCAGGTGAATTTTTCCAGCAAATGGAGGTAGCAACTGGTGCTGGTGAACCTTTCCAGCAAATGGAGGTAGCAACTGGTGCTGGTGAACCTTTCCAGCAAATGGAGGTAGCAACTGGTGCAGGTGAACCTTTCCAGCAAATGGAGGTAGCAACTGGTGCAGGTGAACCTTTCCAGCAAATGGAGGTAGCAAAGGCGTGGATTGTAAAAGGCAGATACAGTTCTGTCTGGCCGTGCCTGACCTCTTCAAGCATATTGAAACTGATCTAAGGCGAGTACCTGGAGTGTATGAGTAAGGCACATACAGCTGCGCTGACTTTTGAGTCGACTCAAGAGTACCTGGAGTGTATGAGTAAGGCACATACAGCTGCGCTGACTTTTGAGTCGACTCAAGAGAACCTGGAGTGTATGAGTAAGGCACATTCAGCTGCGTCTGGCAGAGACGTGATGTCCTTCAGGACACCACAAACACCCCTGCTTGGTGCGGTGTATACGCAGGGTGTTTTTGAGATTTCTCAAAAATCGCTCATGAGGAACATACAGCTGCGTCTGGCAGGGATGTGATGTACTTCAGGACACCACAAACAACCAACCATGCCAGGTGTGGTGTATGCGCCACACCCTTGGGGATGTATGCGGTAAGGACACTACATAAGGCCTTACCTGAGAGGCATATCGGCCAGCTGTTGTCTCCCGAAACGGGGCCACCAGCTCACCTCACCCAGCCATCTCTGCTTCACCTCCTCTGGTACATCGTCCTCCAGCCGCCGGTGGGCGTGTGGGCGCGGGCCCACAAAGTAGGCTTGGTGTATGCGGCAAGGACACTGGAGAGGGCCTCGTCCCCACTTGAAGGAAGGAACAAATGAAAAAAGGATGTGGAATGAGTTGCGAAAGCTCACTCGATGGCCCGGATCCGTTTGTCCAATCAGCTGTGTGAGCGGCGAGCGCTTGTTGGATCACTCCACTAATGGCCCAGACCCGTTTTTCCCTCCACTAAAAACAGCTCGATGGCCCAGATCGCCTGAGCGGCATAACTGGCAGCTACGGTGCCAGCCTGGCAGTGCCTTACCTGAGCCGAGTATCTAGCAGCCGGGAGTGAGGGCGCAGCAAGTTGGCTTTAAGGCGCCTCAAAAGTGGGCGCATCAACTAGGCTTTAAGGCGCCTCAAAAGTGGGTGCATCAAGTAGGCTTTAAGGCGCCTCAAAAGCTGCCAGTGGGCGTGTGTGCACGGGCGCAAGCAAGCCAGTCTTCAGAGTGGTGGGAGCCGAAACACTGACCTGTGCCGAGTATCTGGCAGCTGTGGTCTCCCGGAACGTGGCCACAAGTTCACTCAGCCGCCGCTGCTTCACCTCCTCCGGTACATCGTCCTCCAGCCGCCGGTGGGCGTGCGTGCGTGGGCGTAGCGAGTAGGCAAACATGTAGGCCATGTCGTAACCTACTGCGCGCATGAGAGAGAGGGTTTGCTGGTGGTCCTCCTCTGTTTCACCACAGAAGCCTGGGGAATTCACAGGGTGGCACAAGCAGTGACGCAGTGAGCAAGAGAACAGTGAGTCGGGCAGCGCGCAGCGAGTAGGCAAACATGCAGGCCATGTCGTATCCCACTGCACGCATGAGAGAGAGGGTTTCCTGGTGCTCCTCCTCTGTTTCACCACAGAAGCCTGCGGGCGCGACAGGGTAGCACAAGCAGTGACGCAGTGAGAAGGTGGACAGTGAGTCGGGCAGAGAGCAGCGAGTAGGCAAACATGTCGGCCATGTCTTATCCTACTGCACGCATGAGAGAGAGCGTCTCCTGGTGCTCCTCCTCTGTTTCCCCGCAGAAGCCTGGGGGAGCAACAGGGTAGCACAAGGCAGTAGCAGCATCAAGGCAAAAGCAGCATTGGTGGCAACATTGGCAGCAGCAGCAGCAGCAGCGGCGGCGGCGGCGGCGGCGGCGGCGGCGGCGGCGGCGGCGGCGGCGGCAGCAGCAGCAGCAGCAGCAGCAGCAGCTGCTGTGGCAGCAGTAGCATGACAGGGATGTTGAAATTACTTTTGGGGTGGATGTGGGGAAGGAAAGGGTTTTCTGGTCACAGGTCTCGGTGAACGGGCGATGATGCTCAATCCGTCACCACTCACGATGCTCACTCTCACTACCTCACAAGTGAGAAAGTCGCTGCTAATGGCAACGTCAGGCAGAATGCCTCTAACTCAATCCACCAGCTGCAGATACGCCTCCCCTGAATACACCTCCCTGTGCATGGAAGGCCCCTCCCTCAGCAGCACCCACGCTGCTCTCTCCCCAACTCACTCACCAGCAGTGATAAAGATACTGCTGCTCATGGCAATGTCCCACTCGGGCAGTGTGATAAAGATACTGCTGCTCATGGCAATGTCCCACTCGGGCAGCGTGATAAAGATACTGCTGCTCATGGCAATGTCCCACTCAGGCAGCGTGATAAAGATACTGTTGCTGATGCCAATGCCCCACTCAGGCAGCGTGATAAAGATACTGTTGCTGATGCCAATGCCCCACTCAGGCAGCGTGATAAAGATACTGTTGCTGATGCCAATGCCCCACTCAGGCAGCGTGATAAAGATACTGCTGCTGATGCCAATGCCCCACTCAGGCAGCGTGATAAAGATACTGCTGCTGATGGCAATGCCCCACTCGGGCAGCGTGATAAAGATACTGCTGCTGATGGCAATGTCCCACTCGGGCAGCGTGATAAAGATACTGCTGCTCATGGCAATGTCCCACTCGGCCAGCGTGATAAAGATACTGCTGCTCATGGCAATGCCCCACTCAGGCAGCGTGATAAAGATACTGCTGCTCATGGCAATGCCCCACTCAGGCAGCGTGATAAAGATACTGCTGCTCATGGCAATGTCCCACTCAGGCAGCGTGATAAAGATACTGCTGCTCATGCCAATGCCCCACTCGGGCAGCGTGATAAATATACTGCTGCTCATGGCAATGTCCCACTCGGCCAGCGTGATAAAGGTACTGCTCATGGCAATGCCTGCCTGGCACAATGCTTCTCACCCAATCCACAAACTGCAGATACGCTTCCCACTCTCACAACTCTCACTCACCTAATGATGCCCCCTCTCCCTCACTCACCAGTGATGAAGTCGCTACTGATGGCAGCACCAGGCACAACGCTTCTCACTCGATCCACCAGCTGCAGATACGCCTCCCTCGAATACCCCCTGCGCATCCTCCCCAGCACACTGCTGCTGCCGCTCTGCGCGGGCAGATGCAAACTTTTGCACACGTTGCCCCGGGCAGCCATGAGCGAAAGAAGCTCCTCCGGGAAGTCCTTGGGGTGAGGGGAGGTGAAGCGGAAGCGGATGTCCGGAAAGTTCCGAGAAGCTTCGTCTAGGAGGGTGGCGAATCGGATCCCTCCCAGCTTGGGTTTGTAGATTGTGGAAAAGCCAGGGGTTAAGTGCGGTTGGGAGGAGGAAGAGGACGCGGGGGAAGAAGAAGAAACAGTGGCAGTGACTGAATCAACCGTATCGCTTTCTGAGGTGTCTCGGTAGCTGTTCACATTCTGCCCGAGAAGATAAATTTCCTTCACGCCCTGCCCGGCGAGCTCCTCGATCTCCCCAAGGATGCTTCTGATTGGCCGGGACCGCTCCCTGCCCCTCGTGAAAGGAACGATGCAGTAGGAGCACATGTTGTCACACCCCCTCATTATAGTCACAAACGCACTGACGGAATTTGAGGCGAGCCGAACGGGTGACACGTCAGCATAGGTTTCGTCAAGAGAAAGGAGTGTGTTGACTCCCGGTTGGCCCGCTTCTACCTGTTGAGCGCAAAACGAGAGAAGAGAAAATAAGGGAGACGCAAATGGGAGAGGGCGGTAAGGGGTGGTGTGGGGAGGGTGGTTCTGACCCCAGGGAGAAACGTCAGCATAGGCTTCGTTGAGGGAGAAGAGAGTGTTGACCAAACGAAACCTACAAGGTAGAGGCTGACCTGGCTCTACCTGTTCGGATAGAAGGAGAGGGAATCGAGGGGGGGAGGTGGGGGTTGTGAATGAGCCCGAGGTTGGTTCTGACCCATAGGGGACAAGCCTTGGCTCACCTGCTGTCATGCACACCACCACCTTATCCCCCAGTTGCTCTTTGCACTTGCATTCTCATTCCAACCTACTTGAAATTCAAACCCAGCTTGATATAGTCACATACCCTGCCCTCACCTCATCCAGCAGGCGGGGCAGGTCCCTGTTCGCGTCAGGCCCACACACCACGTCCACCATCTTATCCGCCGCCACCAGCTGCTCTTCAATGTACATATGTACATTCTCGTTACAGTCACTCTCGTTACAGTCACAAAACCCACCCTGACCTCGTCCAGCAGGCGGGGCAGGTCCCTGTTCGCGTCAGGCCCACACACCACGTCCACCATCTTATCCGCTGCCACCAGCTGCTCCTGGAAACCTGGAAACTGGAAACTTTCTCATTACAATCCTGCTCCTTACAATCACCCTACTCGTTACAGTCACACATCCTGCTCTTACCTCGTCCAGCAGGCGAGGCAGGTCCCTTAGGCATCAGGCCCGCACACCACGCCCACCACGCACACCACGCCCACCACCTGATCCTCTGCCACCAGCTGCTCTTTCAGCCACATAATTGTCATTTCAAGCCCGCCCCATTACAGTCACACAGCCTACGACATCTCCTTACACTCAAACAACACAACCTGCCCTCACCTCGTCCAGCAGGCGTGGCAGGTCTCAGTAGGCGTCAGGCCCACACACTACGTCCACCACCTTATCCGCCGCCACCAGCTGCTCCTTCAAGCATCCAGACTCATACTCTCTCATTACAAGCCCTCCGTTACAGTCACACGACTCACTCCCCCAGCCTCACCTCCTCTAGGAGCCGCTGTAGATCTCTGTAGGCGCCAGAGCCACACACCACGTCCACCATCTTATCCGCCGCCACCAGATGCTCCTTCAATGTACATTCTCGTTACAATCACCCTCGTTACAGTCACAAAACCTACACTGACCTCGTCCAGCAGGCGGGGCCCTGTAGGCGTCAGGGCCACAAACCACGTCCACCATCTTATCCGCTGCCAGAAGCTGCTCCGTTTAGGAAGATTCTCTATACAACCCTGCTCGTTACAATCACAATGCTCGTTACTGTCACACATCCTGCCCTCACCTCATCTAGGAGCCTCGGTAGATCCCTATAAGCGTCAGGCCCACACACCACGTCCACCATCTTATCCGCCGCCACCAGCTGCTCCTTCTAGAAGCTAGACACATTCTCGTTAGAAGCCCACCTCGTTACAGTACCCTTCCTCACCTCGTCCAACAGCCGTGGCAAGTCTCTATAAGCGTCAGGCCCACACACCACGTCCACCATCTTATCCGCTGCCACCAGCTGCTCCTTCAGCCGCTCTGCCATGCACCCCAGCACTGCCACCTTCGGCGGAGGTGGTAACCACCCCGGTGGTAACCCTGTAACAGATGCAGCACCAGCAGCGTCGGCAGCAGAACCTGCAGCAGCACTAGCACTGGCACTAACAGCAGCGGCGGCGGCGGCGGCGGCAGCAGCAGCAGAATGAGCGAATTTATCCCTCCACTTGCGCTTCACATGCTTGAAATAGTTCAACCGATGCCACACCTTGGCCTCTGCATTCTCCCTGATCGCACACGTGTTCACCAGAATCACCCGCGCCTCCTCCGGCCTATCAGCGCGCGCCACGTTGAACCCTGCGGATTTGAGGATTCCCAGCACCACCTCCAGGTCGTTCACGTTCATCTGGCATCCGTACGACTCCAGGTACACTCCCCTGGGGTCCGTCACTTTATCCGTAAACGAATTAGTGACAATATTGGGGATGGAGCCGTGAAAGTGGGGTGGGAGGTCGGCCTGGGAACCGTCAATTTGTGCTTGAAGCGAAACCGTGGATTGATGGGGATGGAGTAACGGGATTTCAGGCAAATCAGTCGTTTCTTTTAAAAATGATTTTTTCCCTCCCGCCCACCCAGCAGCTTTTCCTGCTCTCTCCTCCCCTGCTCCCCTCACTCTCTCCTCCCCCGCTTCTGCCTCTCCTGATTCTGCGCCTGCTTCTCCTGCAGCGGCCCGCCTGATGAAATCCGAAAGCGACGGGCCAGTCCGGATGGCCTGCCGAAACGACTGCCGTGCAGTCGAGGATGCTACAAACGAGGATGCGGTTTCACTGTGCGTTGGCTCGTCTCCGGCCGTGTCGCTTCCCGTTCTCGCTTCCCCGATTTCACTTTCATTTTCGTGCCACGATTCTGATTCCAGAGCCGCTAAATGCTTTTCCTCCTCCTGCTGCTGCTGCTGCGGCGGCGGCGGCGGCGGCTGCTGCTGCTGCTGCTGCTCGGCACTGTCGTTGAGCTGCAGCGCGCCGAGCCCGTTCGAGAACGTCCTCGTTATACCGGGGCTCGGTAATGGTGAGTAAACGAGTGATCGGGCCATGGAACGGCTTGCGATCGGACGGTTGTGGACCCTCCATGGATTTCCGAGCACACGAACAGACGGTTCAGATGAACCCAAGCGACTCTGCATCGAATTCACGATTTTGAAACGCGTCGCAGCACGCTGTTGCGACGGATCAAGCTTCGAGACATCCGGTGTCCTTCTAGAGAACAAAGCGCACGAGGAGGAGGATTTGAGAAGCCAGGAATGTTCCGCAGCACCCAGCGAGTTGGCTTTGCAGTGCCAGCTTCGAGCAGCTCGCGATATAAGACGAATCGGTCGATCACGCATGGCTGCGGGTTGCTGCGACAACCGTGAACGCTTCGATCGCCCGCTTGGATCGCACGGCCTAGGCTAGAGCAATCTTCAACGGCGAGATACGAACTTGCCTTTGAGGCGTCTCCAGGCGACTTGTCAAACCACCAGAATGGAAGTGTCAACGAGAGACGCTCGGCCGCGAAAAAAAAACATATGCACCACATGATAAGAGTGTAATGCGATATTAGTTTGTGTGCAACCTCTTTATAAGGTGATACGCTATCGCGATACCTTCGGAAATGCTTTCAGAACCTTTCGATTATTCCAAATAGAATATCCAGTGACGGAATGTGACAAATCGTTTTGGCCTTTTTAATAACCAATAAAATCTCTTACATACTTTATTCCCCTTAATAGAAGTGACCCAATTATGTGCCGTATTAGGGTACTTAGGGAATACAGAGACTAAGAATGCAATAGGAAGGGCATTGTCATTTCGACCCTGAACATCAGCTATTGGTAGACCCTGATTACCCAGCCAGATGCGCGATCAGAGAGAGTGTACATTGCCCAACCTTATTGGAATGGGACCACGTCAACCTCCGCCATTGGTAGAGCTTGATTATCCAGATGCGCGATAAGACGACAAGATGACTCTGGCGTGTCCTGCACACAAATCAATCAAGCGCTTCGTGATTCTGCTGCAACCCAGCCAATCCTGAATCACCCAGTTGACCCCTGATGAGATTTTGACCCAATCAGAATTCTGGGCCACACGGAGTCCCCAACCTTTCAACCAAGCACGGACCCCATCCACTTATTTTCCATCCCCACATCCAACTCCACCTCACCGCATCCAACCGCGAATCTCCCCAATCACCCCCGTTATCTGCTCCACCCATTCCAAATTCGCCAATCTTCAAATATTGCTCATCTACCCACAATTTTCAAGTCAGCGACAGAAATTCCAGGTTCCTACACAACTCTTTAGTGTTACACTTTTCCGCAGTCGACAATGGCCTCTCTCGCCAACGCCGCTGTGCTCCCGTCCATCTTCGTCGGCCGGAGCGCTGAGCTCACCGCCAAGGTGAACAATGTCGAGGCCCGCGTTACCATGAGGAAGACCGCCAAGGCGGCTTCCAGCAGCGCCTTCTACGGCCCCGACCGCAACCTGTTCCTGGGCCCGTTCTCCTCCCCCCCGTCGTACCTGACCAGCGAGTACAGCGGTGACTACGGTTGGGACACCGCGGGTCTGTCTGTCAAACACTGTACATGTGTTATTACTGTGTAGGCTACAGTAGGTTAGCCTTTAGGGGGTACACAATTCTAGGGTTTCATACCTGTACTCCAATTCTCTCATAGTTCAATCACTTCGTGTTTCTGACATGGCATTAGAGCTTAGGTCCTAGTCCTAGGACCACTTACCTAAGGGCCCACCGCTATAAGCGCCCTCGAGCGCCTCTCTTAGTGCGCCCTCGTGCACCCCTCTTCCTCCTGCTGCCCGCGCGCAGCCCGCTAGTGCCGCGCGCGGCCCCTTTTTTTTCGCGCGCGTTACCCACTAGCGGCCCGCGCGCGGCCCTTTGTTCTGAGCGCGCGACCGCCCCTAACCGCCCACGCGCCCAGCGCCGCCCACGAGCAGCCCCTAGCCGCCCGTCGACCGCCCCCCAAGGTGCCGCAGCCCCGCCCCTAGGCCGCCGCGACGCCCCGCTAGGCAGCCGCCCACGCGCTAGTCAGGCCCGCGCACGTCCACGGCCCGCCCGCTACAGCCGCCCATGCGCACGCCCCCCCCGTAGCGCACCGTCGCGTAGCCCAGCCCGAGCCGAGCCGCGCCGCCCGAACCGAACCGCGCCGCCCGAACCGAGCCGCGCCGCCCGAACCGAGCCGCGCCGCCCGAACCGAGCCGCGCCGCCCTAGCCGAACCGCGCCGCCCTACTGTGCCCCAGCTGCAGCACCTGCTGTTCCTGTTACTGCTTCTGCTACTACTGCTACTGCTGCTACTGTTCCTACTACTGCCACTGCTTCTATGGCCACTCCTACTGTACTCACCTTTGACGCTGAGGGCCGTCAGATTAAGTTCGATGTTTGGCTCGATGACCTTCACCTCTACCTTCAGATAACTGCCAAGGACGATGTCTCCCTGCATGACCACACGTCAGGCGCCGCTCCTGCACCTCCCGCTACTGCTGACAGCACTGCTCGCTCCCAGTGGCAGACCCGTGATGCTCACGCTCGCCTAGCCGTTCGCAGCCACCTGCCGTTAGATGAGCGCGAGCACTTCGGCCAGCATAAGACCGCTAAAGAGCTGTACGACGTCGTAGTCGCGCGCTACTCCTCCCCTGCCACTGCTGCTATAGGCCGTCTCTCACTGCCCTACCTCTTTCCCGACCTGTCCGCCTTTGCCACTGTAGCTGACCTCATCACCCACCTCCGTACTAGTGACCTCCGCTACTGTGCCGCGCTCCCCCTCGATTTTCTCGCCAAGAACCCCCCCCCCCCCCCCCCCCCCCGATGTACCTCACACTGTACCACCTTGTTACTCGCCTCCCTGACTCCCTTCGCACTGTTAGGGACCAGTTTCTCGCCCTCTCCCCCACTGACCTCACTGTCGACCTCCTCGAGAAGGAACTCCTAGCAGCTGAGAAGAGCATTGTAGCTGTAGGTGCCTCTCATGGTGACCCCCGCACCCCCTTCTTTGAGGGGTGCTCCCCCTCCCCCCTCCTCCCCTCCATTGCATCTGCTGCTGCTGTCGACTACCTCGGAGCTGAGGGAGTCGGGGTCGCCTCTACTCCTAGTGGGAGGCGCAAGGGCGGCAGGGGCAAGGGGGGCCGGGGTGGTGGAGGTGGAGGCGGGGGCGGTGGCGGTGGAGGGGGTGGGGGGGGCCGGGGGTGGTGGCGGGAGTGGGAGTGGCGCGGGTGGTGGGGGGGTCAGTGGCGGCACAGGGGGTGGTGGCGGCGGCGGCGGTGTTACGGGAGGTGGGGGCGGTGGTGGCAGTGGTGGTGGAGGTGGAGCGGGTGGCGGGCGCGGTGGAGCGGTGCAGCGTGGGGGATTCGGCGGTGGCCAGAGGCAGCAGCAGCAGCGTCCCGGCGAGACTCCCTCGCCCTAGCAGCTCCGTGAGTGGTACTCTCAGCGTGGGGGGTCTGGGGGTGGGGGTCCCTGCCCGTACGTCATTCGCACAGGTGACCGCGCTGGCCAGACCTGTGGGAGGTTCCACACGGCACAGCGCTGTTTCTTTCGCCTCGACGACGCCTGGCGCGACCAGTTCCCTGACGCCTCTGAGCTGCCTCGCTGGGCTGATCTGCTTAGGAAGGGGATTGATGTCTTTGCTCTTGATTATGATGCTATCCTTGCTGCCATGTATGCATTGACTATTAGTGCTGAGGGTGACTCATACCTGAGTGTGCCGCCTGACCCAGGTATTGGTACTGGTAAGGCTGCTGCGCTAGGTGCTCGTGCGTCTGCGTCTGCTGGTACTGGGTCTACTACGGCACTGCACACTTTCACACTAGACTCAGGTGCTTCCCGCTGTTTCTTTCGTGACTGCACTGTCCTTGAGCCACTAGCTCGGCCTGTTGCTGTCTCCCTTGCTGACCCTTCTGGGGGCCCGGTCCTTGCGACCTCCTCCACTGTCCTCACTTGTCCTGCGGCCCCGTCTGGCACTCTGTCGGGTCTCTACCTCCCCTCGTTCTCTACGAACTTGGTGGCAGGCTCTGCTCTCCAGGACGGAGGTGTTCACCAGTTCACCCCTGCCTATGAGCGGGTGACCCACTGCACGTGTGCTCGGACGGGTCGCCACCTGGCTACCTTCACTCGGCAGCCGGGGTCAGACCTGTACACACTGACCACTGAGTCCCCTCAGGTAGCTGCGTCTGCGTCTGCGTCAGGTCAGCTGTCGGCTCCCTGCTCGTGTCGCTCCCTGTCGCACCAGACCGTCCTCTGGCACCACCGCCTTGGTCACCCCTCCGTGCAGCGCCTTCGTGGCATGCACTCCCGGTACCTTGTCTCTGGCCTTCCCAGAGTTCTCCCTCCCCTCCCACCCTCGCCTGCTCCTCCCTGTCTTCCCTGTGTCGAGGGGCGGCAGCGTGCCACCCCTCACTCCTCCTCGTTCCCTCCCAAAGAGGCTCCCCTGCAGACTCTTCACCTGGACGTGTGGGGCCCAGCCCGCGTCCGGGGACAGGGCCACGAGCGGTACATCCTGCTGGTCGTCGACGACTACATGCGCTACACCACGGTCTTCCCCTTGCACACCAAGGGTGAGGTCCCTGATGTTTTGATCCCTTGGATCCGTGCCGCTCGTCTCCAGCTCCGCCAGCGGTTCCAGACGGACTTTCCCGTCTTGCGTCTGCACTCTGACAGGGGTGGTGAGTTTTCCTCCGCCCTCCTGGCCGCCTACTGTGCGGAGCACGGCATCCGCCAGACTTTCACGCTTCCGGACTCCCCACAGCATAATGGGGTTGCTGAGCGCCGCATTGGTTTAGTCATGGAGGTCGCTCGTACCTCCATGATCCATGCGGCTGCCCCCCATTTCCTGTGGCCGTTTGCAGTGCGGTACGCTGCGCATCAGCTCAACCTTTGGCCTCATGTCTCTGCTCCGGAGACCTCGCCCACACTGCGTTGGACGGGAGAGGTTGGCGATGCGTCGGTGTTCCGTGTCTGGGGATGCCGAGCCCTTGTTCGCGATACGTCCGCGGACAAGCTCTCCTCCCGTGCCATTCCCTGCGTCTTCCTTGGCTTTGTCACTGACGCGCCTGGCTGGCAGTTTTACCACCCCACCTCGCGCCGTGTCTTTGCCTCTCAGGACGTCACCTTTGACGAGTCGGTTCCCTTTTACCGTCTCTTCCCCTACCGCACTGCCCCCCTCCCTCCCCCGCCGCTTTTCCTCGCTCCAGGTCCCCCTTCGCTAGACCCCCTCCCCCCTCAGGGTCCTGCTCCCTCAGGTGTCCTCAGGTAGACCCTCCTCCCGTCGCTGAGCCTGTCGAGGTCACAGGTGACTCAGGTGCTGCTGCGGGTGGTACTGCTGGGGGTGCTGAGCCTGGGGGTGCTGAGACTGGGGGTACTGAGCCTGTGGGTGCGGAGACTGGGGGTGCTGAGACTGGGGGTGCTGAGATTGGGGGTGCTGAGCCTGGGGGTGCTGAGCCTGGGGGTGCTGAGCCTGGAGGTGCTGAGCCTGGGGGTGCTGAGCCTGGAGGTCCTGGCTCTGGTGGCGCTGGAGCTGGAGGTTTTGGAGCTGCTGGAGCTACCGCTGGTGCTGGAGGTTCTGGAGCTGCTACGGGTGCTGGCGCTGCGGGTTCTGAGTCTGCTGTTGTGCGGTCTCCTTGGAGTAGCCGCCTTCGTGCGCGTGTGCCTCTCACCTCCCAGCAGCTGCGCGACTGGTACGGTCACCGTCAGCGTCGCGCTCCTGTCGCTCGGGACTCTGCTCCTGGCGGTACTTCCACTGACGTCACTGGAGCTGAGCGTGGTGCTGGTTTGTTGTCTCCTGGAGGTGCCCACGTCGCTGGTCCCGGAGGTGCTCGTACCGCTGGTACTCGAGCTGCTGGGGCTGGTGGTGCTGTGTCTGAGGGTGCTCCTACTGGGGACACTGCGACTGGGGGTGCTGGTTCTGGAGGCGCTACTGCTGGTGGAGACTGTCCTGGAGGAGTTGCCGCTGGGGGTGGTGGAGCTACTGGGGGTACAGGAGCTGCTGTAGGTGCTGGAGCTGCTAGTGCTGGCGGAACTACACAGTCGCGCCTGTTCTTCGCTCCGCCATCTCCGTCGTCTCTGCCTCCGCCTGACTCTGTCCTTCGCCAGGTTCTTAGTCTTCCGTCTTCTACCGGTCTTCCCCTCCTGCCTGACTCACCGCTTCCTGCTCCTTCTCCTTACACTGAGCAGTTAGGAGGTCTTACTGAGCGTCGTGAGCCTGCATTGCGTCCTGTCTCGCCAGTTCGTTCTGGTCGCACCGTTAGTCGTGTCCCGCGTTCGAGGTCGCCGACTGTCCCCAGCACGCACCTTGTTGTCCGTCGTCCTTCCTCTGTTCCACAGTCTGTTCCTCTGCCGTCCCCTCCTGCGTCGTCTTTGCCTCACGTTCCGGACCCTGAGTCTGACCAGTTTCGTGCTGAGCACCCTATTGTCACGCGTCTGCTAGCCAATGTTGTCACTGACCCCTCGTTTGAGTCTTCTGCTGCGTCTGCCTTGGTCGCTGAGCTTGTTGACTTTGCTACTGCCTGTCGTCTAGACTACGCTGCTAGCCTTGTTGCTGAGTCTGAGTCTGTCTGTCCTCCGTCCGTCGGGGGTGAGTGTGCTCTTGGCACGGACGTCCTTGAGGACAGGCACGAGGACCTTGAGTGTCTTGCAGCCGCTGCGCCTCATCTCGTGTCCATGCTGCTTGCCCCTGAAGGAGACCCGGATGCTAGAGACATCCATACCCCGCGATCTTACGCTGAGGCGATCGCGGGTCCCTACTCCTCTCAGTGGCAGGCAGCCATGGACGCAAAGATGGCATCCTGGAAGTCCACTGGCACTTACGTCGACGACGTTCCCCCTCCTGGGGCGAACATCGTCAGTGGCATATGGATTTTCAGGGTGAAGCGGCCACCGGGTTCTCCGCCTGTCTTCAAGGCTCGTTACGTTGCCCGAGGCTTCAGTCAGCGAGAGGGAGTCGACTTCTTCCAGACCTTCTCCCCCACCCCGAAGATGACCACTCTTCGGGTACTGCTGCACGTTTCCGCTCAGCGTGACTACAAGCTTCACTCTCTTGACTTCAGCACAGCTTTCTTGAAGGGCAGCCTGCACGAGGAGATCTGGCTGCGCCGCCCTCCTGGCTTCACTGGGGCGTTTCCTCCTGGTACCCAGTGGAGCCTCCGGCGGCCGGTCTACGGTCTACGCCAGGCGCCACGTGAGTGGCACGACACACCAAGGACTACACTTGCGGCTCTTGGGTTCGCGCCTTCTACTGCTGACCCGTCGCTGTTTTTGCGCACCGACACTTCGCTGCCGCCGTTCTACATCCTCGTGTACGTCGACGACTTGGTCTTTGCCACTGCTGACACTGAGGCTCTCGCCCACGTGAAGTTCGAACTGTAGAAGAGACACACGTGCACAGACCTGGGTGAACTGCGCAGCTACCTTGGCTTGCAGATCACCCGGGACAGAGCACGCCGCACCATCACACTGACCCAGTCACACATGGTGCAGCAGGTCCTTCAGCGCTTCGGCTTCACCTGGTCCTCAGCACAGGCCACTCCTCTGGCTATAGGTCACTCGCTCCCAGCTCTACCTTCGGATGAGTCCGTAGAGCCGAGTGGTCCTTACCCAGAGCTAGTTGGTTGCCTCATGTACCTGATCACTTGCACTCGTCCTGACCTAGCGTACCCTCTTGGCCTTCTGGCCCGCTACGTGGCTCCTGGTAGGCACCGAAAGGTGCACTGGGATGCTGCAAAGAGGGTATTGCGCTACTTGTGCAGTACATCGGGCATGGGGCTCGTGCTTGGAGGAGGGAGCCCAGTTGTTCTCACTGGGCACTCAGACGCTTCTTGGGTTGACGACCAGGCTACACAGCGGTCGTCACAGGGTTACACCTTCAGTCTTGGCTCTGGCTCAGTTTCTTGGCGTTCTACACGTTCATCTTCAGTTCTCAGCTCCAGTTGTGAGGCTGAGATCTACGCCACAGCCATGGCTGCTCAGGAGTTACGCTGGCTCACCTACCTGCTGACCGACCTTGGAGAGCGGCCTCGTTCTCCTCCAGTGCTGCACGTTGACAACAAGGCTGCCATTGCCTTGTGTGAGGAGCAGAGACTGGAGCACAGAACGAAGCACATCGCTCTGCGGTACTTTCTGGCTCGAGAGTTGCAGCAGCGTGGTCAGCTTCGTCTGCGTTACATGGCCACTCAGGCCAACACTGCTGATATATTCACCAAGGCACTTCCGCCTAGTGATCATCAGCATTTCTGCACTTTGTTAGGGCTTGTGCCCACTTTTCCTCACTTGTTGTAGACTTTGCTTGTACTGTGATCTATATATATGTATGCCTGCATGCTTGCTAGATATAGATCATTGTGGTGCTTGTACTACATATATGCCTCTGCATGTGAACTGGCCTTGTGGCTGTTTGCTTGTGCTCAGAATATGTGGTGACGTTGTGATCCACCCTGAGCTTGCTTGCCTTTCTTGACTGGTCTTGTGACCCCTTGTTCTCCCCCACTTTGCCTATGGGGGTGTGTCAAACACTGTACATGTGTTATTGCTGTGTAGGCTACAGTAGGTTAGCCTTTAGGGGGTACACAATTCTAGGGTTTCATACTTGTACTCCAATTCTCTCATAGTTCAATCACTTCGTGTTTCTGACATTGTCCGCTGACCCCGAGACCTTCGCCAAGAACCGCGAGCTGGAGGTGCGTTGGTTGTCGCAATTTGAATGTTTTCGTCGAACGTTGCAATGTTTGCAACAATTTCGATGAATTCAGAATCTACTATTTTTCTGATTTTTATAACGGTATTTTCGGAATTCTGACCCATATTCACTGTTGCCTCGCTCTTATTCCGTCGAGCAGGTGATCCACGTCCGCTGGGCTCTTCTCGGTGCCCTCGGCTGCCTGACCCCCGAGTGTCAAATTATATATGTAATATATTTGTGTAGGCTGTAGTGGGGTAGCCAATATGGGGTATAGCCCCTTTAGGGTTTCATATTTGTATCCGATTCCTCTCTTAGTTCACCATTCACTGCTAGTTCTTTTAACATGGTATTCAGAGCAGAAGGTCCCTAGGACCTTAGGATCGATTTTTTTTAGGGCCCACCACCAACCGTGCGCGGTTACCGTGCTACCCCGCGCCCTGCCCTACCCTGCCTTTTCTGTCTATCGCGTCGCCCCGCAGCTCCGCGCGCAGCCCGTCGCGCTGCCCTGCAGCCCCGCGCGCGCCCTGCCGCTGCCCGTCGCGCTGCCCTGCAGCCCCGCGCGCCGCCCGCTGCGCTGCCCCGCAGCCCAGCGCGCGCCTTGCCAGCCTGTCGCGCTGCCCTGCAGCCCCGCGCGCGCCTTGCTTGCCCGTCGCGCTGCCCCGCAGCCCCGCGCGCCGCCCGTCTCGCTGCCCTGCAGCCCCGCGCGCGCCCTGCCGCTGCCCGTCGCGCTGCCCCGCGCTGCCCCGCAGCCCCGCGCGCCGCCCGCCCTACTGCCGCGGCCGCCTGCCCCACCCGCGGCTGCCTGCGCCGCTAGCGCGTCGCCCTTGCCTGGTGCCTGCGCCTGCTGCCTTTGCCTGCTGCCTGTGCCTACTGCCTCTGCCTGCTGCCTTAGCCTGCGCTGCGATTATGGCGACGCTTAATGTTCTCGCGTTTGAGCCTGACGGTCGCCCGATTGAGTTTGCCACTTGGCTCGATGACCTGCAACTATTTCTTATGACTGATGCAAAAGACGGCGTTTCATTGTTCGATCAGGCGTCTGGCACTGCCGTTGCTTCTGCTGACACTGCTACCGCTCTTGACCGCTTATAGAGGCAGACTCGCGATGCTGCTGCACGCCTTGCTATTCGCAACCATTTGCCGATCACAGAGCGCGCGCATTTTAGCCAGCACAAGACTGCTAAGGCGCTGTATGACGCTGTAGTTGCGCGCTATTCGTCCCCAACCACTGCAGCCGTAGTTCATCTCATCCTGCCCTACCTATTCCCAGACCTGTCCTCGTTTGCCACCGCTGAGGATCTTATGTCTCACCTCCGCGCTAGTGACGCTCGCTTTCGTGCCGCCCTCACAGACGACTTCCTCGCCCAGAACCCCCCCCGTTATACTTTACCCTCTACATCCTCGTCACCCGCCTCCCTGACACTCTCAGTTCAGTCAGGGACCACTTTCTTGCCAAAGACCCGACCACTCTCACTCTAGCCGACTTCGAGCAGCAACTCCTAGCAGCAGAAAAGAACATCCTAGCTGTAGGTGCTGCTCGTGGCACTCCTCGCACTCCCCTCTTTGAGGGGTGCTCCCCCTCCCCCCTTGCCCCCTCTTACGCCTGTGCTGCTGCTGCCGTCGACCTCCTCAGTGCTGAGAAGGTCGCAGCAGCTTCCGCTCCTAGTGGGAAGCGCAGCGGCACCAAGGGCGGCAAGGGTGGCAAGGGTGGTGGAGGTGGCGGTGGAGGGGGCGGTGGTGGAGGCGGCGGGGGTGGTGGAGGTGGTGGCGGTGGTCGTGGGGGTGGAGGAGGTGGGTGGGGTGGCGGTGGGACCAGGAGCAGTGGAGGAGGCAGCGGCGGTGGTGGGGGCGGAGGCAGCGGTGGTGGTGGCGGAGGTGGCGGCTGGAGTGCGGCCGGCCCCAAAGGGGGCTCCAGTGGTGACCAGGGGCAGCAGCAGTAGCAGCAGCCATAGCAGCAGCAGCAGCAGCAGCAGCAGCAGCAGCAGCAGCAGCAGCAGCGTCAGCGCCAGACACCCATGTCTCAGCAGCTTCATGACTGGTACGCTCAGCGTGGGGCGTGTGGGGGTCCTGGTCGCTCCCCCTATGTCATTCGCGTCGGTCCCCGCGCTGGTCGCCCATGCAACGGTCTGCATACGGAGTACCGCTGCTTCGCTAGGCTTAGCGACGCCTGGCACGCCAAGTTTCCTGATGCCACTAAGTTCCCCAACTGGGCAGACCTGCTTAGGCGTGATGTTCCTATCTTTGATCTTGACTATGATGCAATCCTTGCTGCCATGTATGCATTGACTGTTAGTGTTGGGGGTGACTGCTACTTGTGTGTCCGGCCTGACCCAGGTACAGAGACTGCAGCCCTAGGTGCTAGTGAGTCTGCTCTCTCTGGTACTGCGCCTGCTGAGGCCTTGCTCAGGTCCCTGATGTTCTGATCCCCTGGATCCGCGCTGCTCGTCTCCGGCTCCGCGAACGGTTCCAGTCGGATTTTCTTGTCCTGCGTCTGCACTCTGACAGATGTGGTGAGTTCTCCTCTGACCTCCTGCGGGCTTTCTGTGAGGAGCACGGCATCCGCCAGACGTTCACGCTTCCGGCCTCTCCGCAGCAGAATGGGGTTGCTGAGCGCCGCATTGGCTTAGTCATGGAGGTCGCTCGTACCTCCATGATCCATGCGGCTGCCCCCCATTTTCTGTGGTCGTTTGCGGTCCGGTACGCCACGCATCAGCTCAACCTCTGGCCCCGTGTCTCCTTGCCCGAGACCTCGCCCACACTGCTGTGGACGGGGGAGGTTGGCGATGCGTCGCGCTTCCGGGTCTTGGGTGATCGTGCCTTTGTCCGCGATACCACCGCGAACAAGCTCTCCGCTCGCGCCATTCCCTGCGTCTTCCTTGGTTTTCCTCCTGACGCGCCTGGCTGGCAGTTTTACGACCCCGCTTCGCGCCGTGTCTTTCCGTCTCAGGACGTCACCTTTGACGAGTCGGTCCCCTTTTACCGTCTCTTTCCCTACCGCACTACCGCTCGCCCCCCCCCTCCGCTCTTTCTCGCTCCAGGTCCTCCCCAAGTAGACCCCCTCCTCGCACCAGGTCCTGCTCCTTCAGGTGTGTCTCAGGTAGACCCGTCTGTGCCTGCGCCTGTTGAGGTCACTGCCGACTCAGGTCCTGCTGGGGGTGGTCCTGCTCGGGGTGCTGTGCCTGGGGGTGCTGCGTCTGGGGGTGCTGAGCCTGAGCGTGCGGAGCCTCGGGGTGTTGAGCCTGGGGGTGCTGAGTCTGGGGGTGCTGAGCTTGAGCGTGAGGAGCCTGGGGGTGCTGAGTCTGGAGGTGCTGAGCCTAAGCGTGAGGAGCCTAGGGGTGCTGAGCCTGAGCGTGAGGAGCATGGGGGTGCTGAGTCTGGAGGTGCTGAGCCTGCGCGTGTGGAGCCTGGGGTTGCTGAGTCTGGGGGTGCGGCACCTGAGGGTACTGAGACTGCTGGTGCGCGGTCTCCTTGGAGTGGCCACCTTTGTCCGCGTGCGCCTCTCTCCCCACAGCAGCTGCACGAGTGGTACGCTCGCCGTAAGGGTCGCGATGCTGGAGCTCGGGGCGCTGTCACAGGAGGCGCTTCTGCTGACGTCCCTGGAGCTGGGGGTGCCGGTTCAGAGGGTGCTGGGGCTGGTGCGAGAGGTGCTGACGACGCTGGAGCCGCTGGGCCTGGCGACACTGGAGCTGGTGGTACAGCTGACCCTGCCGCAGGAGGTGCTGTTGGAGTTACTGACGCTGGAGGTGCTGGAGCCGCTAGACCCGGAGGTGCTCGTACTGGAGGTACAAGAGCTGCTTGGGCTGGAGGTGCTGCGTCTGGGGGTGCTGCTGCTGGAGACACTGAGACTGGTTCTGGGGGTGCTGCTGCTGGTGACGCTGGTGCTGGCGGTGCTGGCGCTGGAGGTTCTGCGGCTGCTGGTGGTGCTGGTGCTCGAGGAGCTGGCGCTGGAGGGTCTGGAGCTGCTAGAGGTTCTGGAGCTACTGGAGGCGCTAGAGCTACTGGTGCTGGTGGCACTGCTGTGCAGCGACTGTTCTTCTCTCCACCGTCCCTGTCGTCTCTACCGCCTCCTAACACAGTGCTTCGTCAGGTTCTTACCCTGCCGTCTTCCACTGGCCTACCGTTACAGCCAGGCTCCCCCCTTACACTGAGCAGCCAGGAGGTCTTACTGAGCGTCGCCACCCTACGTCCCATCCTGTCTCGCCTGCTCGCGCTGGTCACATTGGTCGCACTGGTCGCACTGGTCGCACTGGTCATGTTCATCGTGAGCGTCCTCCTCCTGTCCCTGGCACGCACTTTATGGCACTTCGTCCTTCCTCTGTTCCACAGCGTGTTCCTCTGCCGTCTCCTCCGGCGTCTTCTTTGCCTGACGTTCCGGACCCGGAACGCGTCCGTTGCTGAGCACCCTATTGTCACGCGTCTGCTAGCCACTGTTGTCACTGACCCGTCGTTTGAGTCTTCTGCTGCGTCTGCCTTAGTCGCTGAGCTTGTTGACTTTGCTGCTGCCTGTCGTCTAGACTACGCTTCTAGCCTTGTTGCTGAGTCTGAGTCTGTCTGTCCTCCGTCCGTCGGTGGTGAGTGTGCTCTTGGCACGGACGTCCTTGAGGACAGTCACGAGGACCTTGAGTGTCTTGCAGCCGCTGCGCCTCATCTCGTGGCCATGCTGCTTGCCCCTGAGGGAGACCCGGATGCTGTAGACATCCCGACCCCGCGCTCTTACGCTGAGGCGATTGCGGGTGAGTACTCCTCTCAGTGGCAGACAGCCATGGACGTAGAGATGACATCCTGGAAGTCCACAGGCACTTACGTCGATGAGGTCCCCCCTCTTGGGGCGAACATCGTCGATGGCATGTGGATTTTCAGGGTGAAGCGCCCGCCGGGTTCTCCGCCTGTCTTCAAGGCTCGTTACGTTGCTAGAGGCTTCAGTCAGCGAGAGGGAGTTGACTTCTTCCAGACCTTCTCCCCCACCCCGAAGATGACCACTCTTCGGGTGCTGCTGCACGTTGCCGCTCAGCGTGACTACGAGCTTCACTCTCTTGACTTCAGCACAGCCTTCTTACAGGGCAGCCTGCACGAGGAGATCTGGCTGCGCCGCCCACCTGGCTTCACTGGGTCGTTCCCTCCTGGTACCCAGTGGAGCCTCCGGCGGCCAGTCTACGGTCTCCGCCAGGCACCTCGTGAGTGGCACGACACACTGAAGACTACACTTGCGGCTCTTGGGTTTGCTCCTTCCACTGCTGACCCGTCGCTGCTTCTGCGCACCGACACTTCGCTTTCGCCGTTCTACGTCCTCGTGTATGTCGACAACTTGGTCTTTGCCACTGCTGACACTGAGGCTCTCGCCCTGGTGAAGTCGGAGCTGCAAAAGAGACACACGTGCACAGACATGGGTGAGCTGCGCAGCTACCTTGGCTTGCAGATCACCGGGGACAAAGCACGCCGCACCATCACACTGACTCAGTCACACATGGTACAGCAGGTCCTTCAGCGCTTCGGCTTCACCTGGTCCTCGCCACAGTCCATTCCTCTGGCTATAGGTCACTCGCTCTCAGCTCCACCTTCGGACGAGTCCGTAGAGTTGATTGGTCCTTACCCAGAGCTAGTGGGCTGCCTCATGTACCTGATGACCTGCACTCGTCCTGACCTTGCGTACCCTCTTGGCCTTCTGGCTCGCTACATGGCTCCTAGTAGGCACCGAAAGGTGCACTGGGAAGCTGCGAAGAGGGTACTGCGCTACTTGTGCAGTACATCAGGCATGGGGCTCGTGCTTGGAGGACGGGGTGACGTTGTCCTCACTGGACACTCTGACGCGTCTTGGGTTGACGACCAGGCTACGCAGCGGTCGTCACAGGGTTACACCTTCATTCTTGACTCTGGCTCTGTTTCTTGGCGGTCTACACGCTCGTCTTCTGTTCTTAGCTCCAGTTGTGAGGCTGAGATCTACGCCACAGCCATGGCTGCACAGGAGTTACGCTGGCTCACCTACCTGCTGACTGACTTGGGAGAGCGGCCTCGTTCTCCTCCAGTTTTTTACATTGATAACAAGGTTGCCATTGCCTTGTGTCAGGAGCAAAGACTGGAGCACGGAACGTAGCACATCACTCTGCGTTACTTCCTGGCTCGAGAGTTGCAGTCGCGAGGACAGCTTCATCTTGCTCACGTGGCCACTCGGGCCAACACTGCTGATATATTCACCAAGGCACTTCCATCTGGTAATCATCAGCGCTTCTGCACCTTGTTAGGCCTTGTACCTACGTTTCCACATTTGCTGTAGGCTTTGCTTGTACTGTGATTTATATACATATACCCACATGCTTGCTCTTGCTAGGTGGTGATCAGTGTGCTGTTCCTCTTGCATATATACCTCTGCATGTGGACTGGCCGTGTGGCCCTTTGCTTGTGCTCAGTGTGTGTGGTGACGTTGTGATCCACCCTGAGCTTGCTTTGCTTTGCTTGACTGATCTTGTGACCCCTTGCTCTCCCCCACTTTGCCTATGGGGGTGTGTCAAATTATATATGTAATACATATGTGTAGGCTATAGTGGGGTAGCCAATATGGGGTATAGCCCCTTTAGGGTTTCATATTTGTATCCCATTCCTCTCTTAGTTCACCATTCACTGCTAGTTCTTTCAACAACGAGCTCCTCGCCAACAACGGCGTTGAGTTCGGCGAGGCTGTGTGGTTCAAGTTCGGTGCCCAGATCTTCTCCGAGGGCGGCCTTGACTACCTCGGCAACCCCAGCCTGATCCACGCGCAGTCCATCCTGGCCATCTTGGCTTGTAGGTCATCCTCATGGGTGCCGTCGAGAGCTACCGCGTGGGTGGCCTTGAGGGCTTCCAAGAGGTTGAGGACCCCCTGTACCCCGGCGGTGCCTTCGACCCCATGGTTCTGGCTAACGACCCCGATGCCCTCGCTGAGCTCAAGGTGAAGGAGCTCAAGAATGGCCGCCTCGCCATGGTGTCGATGTCCGGCTTCTTCGTGCAGGCCATCGTCACCGGCAAGGGCCCCCTGGAGAACCTGTCCGGCCACCTGGCTGACCCCACCGTGAACAACGCATGGGCCTATGCCACCAACTTTACCCCCGGTACTTAAGCATGCTCTTGTCTAGTTGTGGTGCTTTGTATCTATACTATATGTTAGCTGCAAGGCTGTTCATTTTTCTTTAAGATATTCTACATCAACACGGCCCAAATAGAACAAACGTGATCTAGCTGGGGTAGGTGTAAGAAAATGGTAATGTGGCAAAAGAAGTAATATGCAGTTTCTTGAATGTGAGCACTTGTTTTTATGCACAGATTGACAAGCTAATCCTGCACCATGGCTGTACCATTGACGATCTTCTTGTACATTTCACTTAGAATCTTGCACCATGGCTCTTTAAAGCCCGGGTACAGCATGGTTATTTTCAAGTTCAAGACTCTTGAATTTGAAATCGTTGAAAACAGGGTTACCCTACTTTTCTTTACGGAACTCTCGCGACTCTGGGACAACGCCTAGCAACACTCTCTCCTCATTGGCTGATGTGCAAAATCGCAAAACAGAACCGAGCGTCGCTCAGTTTGGCCCGCTGTTTGGCTCACACATAACATGATCGCCTAGTAGTACTCGTTTTTATGCACTTGTCTTGTGAGCACTTGTTTTTATGCACAGATTGACAAGCTGATCCTGCACCATGGCTGTACCATTGACGATCTTCTTGTACATTTCACTTAGAATCTTGCACCATGGCTCTTTAAAGCCCGGGTACAGCATGGTTATTTTCAAGTTCAAGACTCTTGAATTTGAAATCGTTGAAAACAGGGTTACCCTACTTTTCTTCACGAAACTCTCGCGACTCTGGGACAACGCCTAGCAACACTCTCTCCTCATTGGCTGACGTGCACAATCGCAAAACAGAACCGAGCGTCGCTCAGTTTGGCCCGCTGTTTGGCTCACACATATCTTGATCGCCTAGTAGTACTCATGACTGGCCTAGGCTCTCACGTAAGTAGAAAGCCAGTGCGTCATCAGCTAGTACCACGTGATCGCGATTTTTACGGCAACTCACGTCACTCATGCTGTCTCGACAACAGCTGGGCAGCAAAAGCCTAGTGTCGCTGTAGATATTTACATACGTTGCCGCCACACTCACACGGAACGTCTGAGCCAAACGAGTGCGACACCATTCTACCCCATGTTTAGCGCGAGTCGTCACCCGCGCTCCCCCTCGTCACTCGCGCCCGCACTGGGTGACCCGCGCCCGCCCTCGTCACTCGCCTTGGGCCCTTGTCACTCGCGCCTGCCCGGGATAGAATGCCTCCCCTCGTCATGCGTTTCCCATCGTCACCCACGTTTACCCTCGTCACGCGCGTTTCTCCTCGTCACACGCGTTTCCCCTCGTCACGCGCGTGTCCCCTCGTCTCGCGCGTATCGCTTCGTCGCGCACATTTCCGCTTCTCGCGCTCGCGCCTTCTCGTCACGCGCGCTTCCCCTCGTTGCGGGCTCTCCTCCCCTCGTCACGCGCGTTTCCCCTCGTTACGCGCTATCCTCCCTGGTCACGCGCGCTTCCCCTCGTGAAGGGCCGAGGGGGAGAGACAGAAGGGGAAGGATGGAGGGGGAGGAACAGAGGGGGGAGGGCAGAGAGTGGGAGACGAAGGGTGAGAGCGGGTTCTTCCCTCACTCCCTCTCCCCATCGACCTCAATTTCCCCGAAGTGTTTACACCCCTCCTTATTTGACCGACCTCCCTTTCTCCCACCAGCTCTGTTTACCCCGCAATCTATTATCCTTTGCCTCACCTGCTTCCCCCCTCCCTCCTCCCTGCTTCCCCCCTCCCTCCTCCCCGCTTCCCCCCTCCCTCCTCCCTGTTTCTCCCCTCCCTCCTCCCTGCTTCCCCCCTCCCTCCTCCCTGCTTCCCCCCTCCCACCGCCCTGCTTCCCCCCTCCCTATGCCCTGCTTCCCCCTCCCTATTCCCTGTTTCCCCCCTCCATCCGCCCTGCTTCCCTCCTCCCTTCGCCCTGCTTCCCCCCTCCCTCTGCCCTGCTTCCCCCCACCTCCGCCCTGTATACCCCCACCCTCATAGAGGTGCGCGTCACGCACCAAGTGAGCCTTTGCTTTCCCCATATGCCACCCCTCTACCTCGATCTCACCATCTTTCCTCTCCCTCCCCATGTACCTCTCCTCTCCCTCCCCATGTACATTTGCAACTAAGAGGGGGGACGGACGCGAAACAAGGGGGCAGCTCAGCAGTCGCTTTTAGCATCTGGTGATGCTGACGATGCCAACCAGGATGCTGCCTACTTCTCACCACAGCAGGTACGGATGGGTAGGTTCTGCTGGTTGAGACGTCTCAAAAGGCGCCGCACAGCACTCTGTGGCGTGGAAGGTGGATGGGCAGGCAGGTGGTGTGGGGCGTGTTTAGCTGCTTTGATGTCGTGTGACCTGTTGTCTCTGTGCCTCTCGTCGCTGCCTGTCCCAGGACGTGCAGGCCAACTGTAGCAACATCACCCTCAGCAACGCCCACTTCCTGCTGCACAACGTGCTCCTCCACCTGCCTTCCCAAGCATTTCCCCAACGTGTCCGCCTCCTTTCTCCCCCACACACCACCAGCATTTTCCCCACTTGTCCGCCTCCTTTCTCCCCCACACACCACCAGCATTTTCCCCACTTGTCCGCCTCCTTTCTCCCCCACACACCACCAGCATTTTCCCCACTTGTACGCCTCCTTTCTCCCCCACACACCACCAGCATTTTCCCCACTTTGTCCGCCTCCTTTCTCCCCCACACACCACCAGCATTTTCCCCACTTGTCCGCCTCCTTTCTCCCCCACACACCACCACCATTTTCCCCACTTGTCCGCCTCCTTTCTCCCCCACACACCACCAGCATTTTCCCCACTTGTCCGCCTCCTTTCTCCCCCACACACCACCAGCATTTTCCCCACTTGTCCGCCTCCTTTCTCCCCCACACACCACCAGCATTTTCCTCACTTGTCCGCCTCCTTTCTCCCCCACACACCACCAGCATTTTCCCCACTTGTCCGCCTCCTTTCTCCCCCACACACCACCAGCATTTTCCCCAATTCTCCGCCTCCTTTCTGTTAGAGTCTAAGGACGAATTCTATGAAGATAAGGGGCCGAAATATCTCAAAATCGTTGACTTAGAATTCTGGACAGAAAAGTCGTGTTCACAGGAAACGCCGTCGACGAAAGACTAACCGTTGGAATTCTCTCAAACTCGAGTATGTTGTAGCCCTTGACCGTGGCTATCTTTCCCAATTTGAATCGCATCCAAAGATGGATTATAACTCGAGTTATGAATTTCGACGCACTAGGGGGTAAGCTGCCATAGAAACTTAACTTAATCACAATTGTTCTCACAAGTTGCACAAAGAAGATTAGAGTAGCTAGAAACCAGGTAGGAGGGAAGAGGAGGACGAGAGGGAAGGTCCCAAGAGGGTCCCCAACCAAGGAAACCCCATGTCACACAATTCCCTTCCCCATAGGCAACCCAACTTTGACATTTGTCACTTTCCCAACCCATGCCATCCACCTCACCCAACTTGGCCACACTTGCCAACCTGGTTTGGCTTCCCCCAACCATTTGGCATCAACTACAGTAGAGTGACGAATTTTCCCAACCCCCAAAAGTCTATACCCCATTTAGAGTCACTCCACAAATTCCCAAAGTCGCCGCAATTAAATGTGAAAGGCATACGAACTTCGAACGTTCGTAACTTTCTCATCCGTGCTCCGATCGCGACGATTCTTGGTTCGTTGGAAAGCTCTTGAGCAGAGGAGTCACTTCAGGTATCTGCTCAAGCCAAAAAACATTCACGCATGCTCAGAAAATCCAAACCACACGAAACACAAATTCTTGCACACACTCACACCACGCATGCAACGCACGAAAATATGATGGGAGGCAGACAGACGTGAATGCGAATGATAGCATCACACAACTCTTTCTCCCCCACACACCACCTGCATTTTCCCCACTTGTCCGCCTCCTTTCTCCCCCACACACCACCTGCATTTTTCCCACTTGTCCGCCTCCTTTCTCCCCCACACACCACCTGCCACGGTCCCAACACTTGTCCGCCTCCCCACATACCCACCTCGATCTTCCACACGCACCACCCACCTTCGACCCCACAAACTGCTTTCAATCCCCCCCACAGACCTCCCTCCGTGCAACCCAAATATATCCCTCCTTCCACCCTCCATCTACCCTCTCCCCATCTCTCTCGTTCTTCTCTTCTCTCCCTTTCTCCTACTCACTTACTCCTCTCACTCGCTCTTCTTCCCCCGTTTTCTCTCTCTCTCTCTCTCTCTCTCTCTCTCTCTCTCTCTCTCTCTCTCTCTCTCTCTCTCTCTCTCTCTCTCTCTCTCTCTCTCTCTCTCTCTCTCTCTCTCTCTCTCTCTCTCTCTCTCTCTCTCTCTCTCTCAACCCGTCCTTTCTGACTCGTTCTTTCCGAGGGGATGGGGCAGAGGGGGAGAGACAGGGGTGGAGGGACAGACGGGGGGAGGGACAGAGGGGGGAAGGGACAGAAGTGGAGGGACAGAGGGGGAGGGGCAGAGGGGAGGAAGGGCAGAGGGGGATGGACAAAGGGAGATGGTCAGGAGGGGAGGGAGAGATGGGGAGGGATAGAGGGGAAGAGGGTAAGCTTCTTGCCCTTTTCCGTTTGCCTTCTGCAGAATTAAACCTAGCCTCCCATCACAAGGTGAGTGCCCACTCCATTCCCCTCCATTTCCCATCGTTCCCCTCTGTTCCCCTTCTTCCTTTCCTTTTCTGGTCTTCCCCCCTGCATGCCTCGCTTGCTTTGTCTTCCTTTCCTGCCTTCCCACCTTTCCACCTTGTCTTCCGATCTCTCGTCCATTTGTTTCCACCTCCCATCTTCCTCCCTCCATCCCTCCCTCTCCCCTCTCTTCCTCTCTCCCTCCGTCTCTCCCTACCTTGCTATCTACCTTTATTCCTCTGTCCCTCTCTCCCTCTCCACCTCTTCCCTATCTCGCTCTCTTGCCTTTCTCCCTCCCTTCCCTCTCCCCCTCCCTTTTTTGCTATTTAGCCCAATCCTTAATAACGACTTTCCCTTTTTCCCTCTCCCTTCTTCCGTCTCTCCCTCACTTTCTCCCTCTTCCTCTCCGACTCTCTGCACTCCTTCCTTCCCACCCCTCTCTCTCTCGAACGGTCCTTTCATTTATGTAGAAAGTAGGGGTACACTCAAGGTAAGTGGAGACTATGTGAGTAAGTACTATCGCAGACAAAACCACCCCCATATGCTATCTATTCCTCCAGGGTAGCAAAGCAGCCCCCTGGGTGTAGCACCCCTTCTGGTCCCCCTACCGGCGGGTTCTCTGCCCGCGCCGCCAAATTCAGCTTTTTGAGGTAACTCAGGGCCTGCCCTCGCTGCAGGGCCACGGACCATCGCTGCCGGTACTGATGCAGCATTTTTGTCGCTTGGTAGGATGTCAAGTCCGCGTTGAAGAGGGTGCGTGCTGCTGTGTCGGCCAGCATCTTGAGGAAGGTGGGGACTTCCTCGCAGGGGCACCCGTAGGTCTCCACCGCCAAAGGGAAGAAACCCACCCAGGGAAGGCGTGTTCTGTAGGGTTTTGTCCGCCATCTCCCGCGCCATCCAGCCCCGTCCCTTGGTGGCGTTCTCGTCGCGGCTGCTGATTGGGTCAGTGACTGTGACGTCACACAAGTGTACCGCTCCCGAGGTACGGTCTCGGATTGCCAGGTCCGCCTTTTGCTTGTCTACTGGGCAAAATGTCGTTGTCTCCTTGTGCACTGTGAAGCCCGCGTCCTGTGCCATGCGCACACATTCATCTCTAATTCCGTTGTGTTTGTCAGTCCTTCCGTGTCCTGTACCGCAGCGAAGAAGGTGGTTGGTAAGCCGTTTATCCAGGATGGCGGTCCTGTAACGGCAGTCGCAGTGGTCAGGTACGGGGAGGGGCAGACCTAGCCGGGGCTGAGGCGGAGGGCTGGCATGTAGGGGATGGCAAGCAGCCAGTCCCCTGCACCATACCCCGTCAGGGAGAGCAGTCGCTGCGTATGGCCTGACATCGGGTTCAGTTCCATCTGCCTTGTGGCCACTAGCTGCGCGGCGAAGCGGCTGCCCTGGACGATGAGGGCCAAACCGTGCTGCAGTCTGTTGGCTGGGGCGGTCTGTTCAGCAGCCAGCAGCCCCCTGGCCTCTTCGCCCAACGAAGCCTCGCACTCAAGGAGCCATCTCTGTAGCAGGTGCTGGTCTGTGCTGTCAGGTGCCGGTCGCGCCAATGTGCCAGTCAGGTGGTAGCCCGCGGGGCCTGGTAGGGAGCCGAGGAGGTTCTGTGCTTGCACAAAACTGGCAAGAAAACTATATCTGCCTTCGACCAAGGGGTCCGTCAGGCCCAGCCCTCCGAGGGATGGCGGCAGGGAGGCTTGTTCCCATACACGCCGCTCCTCCGTGATTCCTCTCGGGTGGTGCACATTGCAAGCATCTAGAAGTGTGAGGAGCTGCGCCTGGCCCCATCGGGACCATTCAGCTTCAGGTAGGAGGTTGAGGGGTGTGGTGCGGGCTAGGTACGAAACACGCCGCGAGATGCATCTGGTGAGTAGGAGGTTGGCCAGCTGTGGGTCCATTTCTGCCATGAGGGGGAGCGGAGCGGCCATTTTGGCCAGCTGGTCGCGTAGGAACGTAGCCGCTCCATGCTCTGGGCCTATGTGGCTGCCCAGAACGTGCAGTCCGTCCGCCTTAAATGGCACGCCAGCGGGTAAGAGGCTTTCGTCCAGGGGGCTCTGGCTCCAGGCTATCCTCTACGGGGGGTAGGTTTCCTCCGGGGATCTCCTTAAAAGCCCAAAAAAAAAAAAAAAAAAAAAAAAAAAAATCTGGCTCCAGGCTGAGCACTTCGAGGGATTGTGGGTTAGCCCCACCCCCGCCAGTTGAGACGTGAAATGGTTGAACGCGGCCGCGCAATCCGCCGCTGCTCCAAGGAAGGTGACGTCATCTGCGAATGCGAGGCAGAGGACGGTTGGGTAGGCTGCTGCGGTAGTGCTGAGGGCCGGGTGCATGCCTGCCGCGAATAGCAGGGGGCCGAGAGGGTCGCCTTGGCGTATGCCCGTTTGGCTAAGTAGCGGCTCACTATGGAAGTCGGCGTCCAGGAAGAGTTGGGACGGTGCTCCGTAGGAGAGGGAGATTAGTGGTAGTAGGCTTTCAAGGCCTATCCCCCTTACGGCCTTGACAATGGCGCCGCGGTTGATACTATTGAATGCGTTTGCCAGATATGCCTGCAGGATGAGGGCGTCAGGGTTCGTGCTCATGTAAGCCCGTGCTGCATGAATGATAGCTTCGCTGCCTCCTTGGACAGCGACACCGAACTGGAGCGGGAGAAAGAATGAGCGGGCAGTCTCGGCTATGGTGAAAAGGGCGGATTTGGCGGCAAGGCGGAGGAGGCATTCTCCGATGGCGATGGGTCTGGTGCTTCCTTCCGGTTTTTCCAAGGCGAGTAGCCTAGACGAGGTGAGTAGGTCGTTGATTTCAGCTGGGAGGGACCCACGCATGATTGTGTTGATTAGGGCGTGGAGGTGGGTGTTGACCGATTCATTGGTGATGGCTGCGTCTCTGAGGTGTTCGAACATGCAGGCTTGTCAATGGAGGGAGGTGATACAGTGGGGTTGGTGGTCCAGTCATGGGACCCTCGTTCAGGATTGGGTGCTTGGATCGCAGGGCATCCAGCACCTCAGCCGACGCTGTAGCCACTGGTGTCGCTTCCAACGCTATCACCGCTCTGCGCAGACTTCCTCTTCGCGCCAAGCCCTCTGCTCGGGAGCGCCTGCCCAGGTTGTCAGGTTGGTGGCGAGGGGGAGGTGGCGAATTGACAGCGTCCAGGGCTGCTGCATATAGGGCACCCCATTCGCCTGCGAAGAACTGGTTGAGTCGAGCTGTAACAGCTGGCCAATCCGGTTTCTTGGGATTTGACTGGCGCAGCAACAAGCGCGGGATGAAAAGCAAAAGGCGCCATCCAGCGACTGACTCTGGGGTCTTGGCGAGGTGCAGCAGCGGAGTTAGCAGTGCCATAGCGAATTGGGGCCGGGTGTCTCGCGGGAGTTTCCTTGACAGTGGGGGCTGGCGACTGTCGCAAAGTGGGGTCAGGTCCCAGGTTCCCACTTCGTCAAAACGGGATTGGTCCTTTGCCAGCTGTTCTGGCGAAAATTGGTGGGGAGTGTCAGCGGTTGGGTTTTGTCCAGGTACGTTTTGCGAATTTCCCCTCCTGGCAGCAACATTTTGAGATGCGGTTCGATTTGGTGTTGGGAAATTCCTTCGAAGTCGTCCATCCTGATTCTCCTCCTCTGCATCAGCACTTCCTTCTGTCGATGAATCTTCCACAATCTCTTGTACATAAGTCGCATCTCCCGCCTCTTCATCATCATTAGTCGCCTCCCTTTCGTGCCTATTTAAAGCCCGAAACACAGCCCTTTGGCATCCATTCGTTGGTCCCCCGTTCGTCTCGTCTGTGCTACGCCTTCTGCCCTCCTGATCTCCGCGTGCTGTGCGCGCCGTCTGCTGTGGTGTTTGCGTGTTTGCCAAAGCTCTCTGTCTCCGCGTCAGTGGGGCGCGCGTCTCACCCGCGGTCGCATCCAATGGCTGCTGAGGCTGCGCAATCCGGGGTGGAGCTCCCTGCTGCTCCTGCTGCCGCGGTGGGGAATTCCGCGGAGAGTGCTCTCGCCCCTGCATCGTATCTTGTTCCGTCTGCTCAGCCGCCAACTCCTGCGCTCGCGCATTCCGCCGACGTTGGCGGCGCGGCGAAGCCTCCGTCCTTGCATGCGGACCATTTGCAGCCTCCCGCGTCTCTTCCAGCGGCTGTCGCAACGTCCGTTCTGCCGTCTGCCGCTCAGCCGTCGCCGGTGGCGCAGCCTCCCCAGGCTGTCGTCGCGGTGTCGGCGCAGGTGACAACGGTGGGCGCCGGCTCCGACCCTGCCCGCGTGTTGCTTCCTGAGCCTTCGCCGCCATAGCAGGCGGCGCCGCCCTCCGCTCCAAACGGTCAGCGCACGGGCTCTGAGACTCGTGCTGCTGCAGGAGGCCACGTGACGTCTCATCGGGGGCGTGGTTCTCCTCGTCGCCGCCCCTCGCCCTCGTACCGTACAGCTCATCGTGGCGGCTGTGGTGGCTGGAGGGGAGGTCCCGGTCACGGCCAAGGCGGCGCAACGGAGGTGCAGCAGCTGCGCGCTGACCTCCTGTGGATGTTTGCCGCTGCCATGCGCTCCGCGTAGTTTGGGTCGTCGAGCCAGATTGGCTCACGACTCCCGCATGGTGCTGCTCCTGCTCCCGCGCCTGCCGCCGAGCAGGCTCATGTGCCTCTGGCGCCTCCTCCTGCCGCCCCGCCAGCCTTTGCGCCCGTGTATGAGAGGATGGCAGCGCATCCGTACCCGGTCCTCCCGTGGGTCCCTCCCGTGGTCGGTATGGAATTTGTGGGGGCAGGAGGCGGAGCGGGGAGGGCCCCGTTTGTGCCTCCTCGTCGTGTTGCTGAATTTGTTCCCGTTGATCCTGCTCCTCCTGGTAATCTAGTTGAGGGGTCTTTTCCCCGGCAGGTACTAGTGCCCACGGCGACTCTTGGGCAGATGTGGCGCTTGGCGGAGTGCCTGCGGGCCCTGCTACTGATTCAGGTGAATTCACACGCGTCCATTCTCCCGAACCGAGAGAACACTCTCGATCCCGTGCGAGAGCTGACTGTTTGGCTGCAGCTGGGCAGCTTGCCACGCTTGTGGCGCCCGTGCTGGCAGCGTTCGCACAGGGTGGCGCAGCGGTCGGACAAGTTGAAGAAGCCGTCCGGGTTCTGAGGTCGCACCTGCGCGCTGGGAACGGAGTTGATGTGATCGGCGCAAGCACAATGGTGCTCCGCCCCCTGTGGAGGACCATGACGGGGATCCTGGCCGCCCTAGAGGCGGATCAGATGTAGTCTCTAAGATCCTACGCGCGTATACGTTATGCATTGTGACGCCCTAGTTAATGCCGATGGTTGACATGTGTGTACGCCTTGCTATAATGTTGCGCAGGCGCTTTGTTGTCCTTGCCGTTCCTAACTCGCGGCCGCAGGCCGCACACGCGAGCGACGGCGGCCGAAGGCCGCCGGCGCGAGCGCCGATTTTCTGACCACAGAATGAACTAATGAGGGAATGAAGGCCCGTGGGGCCTTTATATAGCTAGGGGACTAAGGGGAAGAGGGCTGAGGGAAGAGGGAAGAGGCTAAGTCCTCTCTCTCTCGCTCTCTGAGCGCCGATTTTCTGACCACAAAATGAACTAATTGTCCACAATTTTCTGACCGCAATTCTCTCTCTCTCTCTCTCTCTCTCTCTCTCTCTCTCTCTCTCTCTCTCTCTCTCTCTCTCTCTCTCTCTCTCTCTCTCTCTCTCTCTCTCTCTCTCTCTCTCTCTCTCTCTCTCTCTCTCTCGCAATTAGAGGTTGAAGGACAAGGGGGAGAGGCGGAAGGACAGAGGGGGAGAGACACAGGGGGAAGGCATAGGGTGGCGGACATAAGGGGATAGACAGAGGGAGAAGGACACATGTGGAGACAGGCCAGTTTGGGCTGACGCAGTGGGTTTAGACACAGGGGGAAGGACAGTGGTGCGGCAAGAACGAAGGGGAAGGACGGAGTGGGAAAACAAAGGGGTAGGGACAGAGAGGGAGAGACAAAATTGGAGTCGTGAACACCGAATCCCTCCTCTCTGCTTGCCCCCTCCCTCCTCCCTAGGCGCCCCCTCCCTCCTCCCTTCTTGCCCCCACCCTCCGCCCTGCTTGCCCCCACCCTCAGAGAGGTGAGCGTCACACACCAGTTGAGCAGTGGCTTTCCCCATATGCCCCTCCCCGTATCACTATCCTATCATCTCTCCTGTCCCTCCCCCATGTGCCTTGCCCCTCCCTCCCATGCACCCCTCCTCTCTCGCGCACACCCTTTGCCTCTCCACTCCCTCCTGTTCTTGCTCCTTCCCTCTCACCTGCCAGGAGCACGACCGTTAAGCCTTGCAGAGGGACTGGCGCAATGTGCGAGGCGTGAGTCTGTTGCGCTTCCTAGGTCCCTCTCCCACTGCCATCCCCCCTTCCCTCCAGGTCCCTCTTTCTTCCTCATCCTGCCCCCGAACCCACTCATGATCTGAGTGCGTCAGCCAGCAGCAGCACGGTACTGCTGTTGAGAGAGGTGCAGTCCTACACCCGGCCGCTCGTCCCTTCCATCCCCTGACCATGTCCTTCTCCAACAAACAGTTCCCGCCCCACCATCATCTCTCCCCTTGCTCACCCAACCCACTCAAGAAATCTGTGTGCTCGTAAGCAGCGGCCGGTGCTGTTGTTCGGGGAGGTGGGCCCAGATGACCTGCCGCTCTTACAGAAGCATGGTATTCCCATGTTTATGCGTACAGAAGCATGAGGAGCAAAACTCCACGCAGATAGCGACAGCACTGATTGCTACTGGGGTTGGCATTAGTACCGTATTCTCCCGGATATAAGACCCGGGGGACTTTCCTAAAATCGAGGCAAAATGACTAGGGTGAACATTTAATCGGCACGAGTTGTAAGAGTCCTGGGTACACTTATTAATCAAGTACACTTATGCGATTTAGGGGTGTACACTTGAATTTGAAAGGGGGGGGGGGGGGGGGGGGGGGGGGGGTCTTATGTTCGAACCGAAAAAATCTCGCGTGCGCGAAATTTGCGCGAGCGGCGCGTCAGAAACGTCAGATCTCGTGTCCGACACGATTGGTGTGTCAGAACCCGATTCTGACACAAATGACCCGTCAAATTTCGGATTTTGTGCCTCTAAAAGCTGACGCGCATATTTTTGTACTGTATACAGAAAAGGGGGGTCATAAAATGTTTTGTAGCAAAAGGGGGGCCCTCTCACATGTGCTGTATATTAAGAGTCCCAGTACCGTTCAAAAGTCCCGGGAGTCTTTTTTTCGGGAGGGTCCTATATCCGGGAGAATACGGTATAACTTGTCGCATGCATGGTGGACCGGCGCCAGTTCACAGGGCTAATATGGGTCGCACGTGTAACTGCCTAAATTGTCTATTGCAACTATAATATGTGCAAGCGGCCCTTCAAGCGGTCGCTATGCAGATTGGTACAAACTTATTACCATCCTATCACATATAGGTTTAGGCTAGAACGACAAAGTCCAATAAAACACCTCAAGCATGGCATGTTCAAGACCACAATAGCGAAGTGGTGATGTAAACACAAACCATTCACTCATCCTGACCTGCCACCCACACCTCCACCTCCTCCCCGTCATAGCGGCCTTCTACCCGCCACTGATCACTATTGTCGCTCCACTCTTCCACATCCGATGGGGTTTCAGCCACATCCCTCTCACAGGCGTAACCTGCAATCATCGCCAATGAGAAGGATGATAAGGCATATTTGCTGGTGGTGTGCCTGTCACTAAACCTAATCTCCTCCCGCTCACAACGGCAGGGCAGGGCAGTGGTAGGGCCTGCCTGGGGTGGGGGGGACAAGGGCGGGGCGGGGCCTGACAGGGCAGGGCAGGGCAGGGCATGACATGGCATGTATGGATGGAGCAGACCAGGGTGGGGCGGGCCATAACAAGGCAGGGCAGGGCATGGCCCCTCTAGGCAGGGCATGACATGCATAGAGGTTGCAGACAAGGGCGGGACGGGGCAGTACAGGCCAGGGCAGGGAAGGGCAGGACAGGGCAACTCATGTCCTGGGAGCAAACCAGGGCGGGGCGGGCCTTGACAAAGCAGGGCAGGGCATGGCCCCTCTAGGCATGGCATGGAATGCATATAGCAAGCAGATAAGGTTGTGAACGAGGCAAGACAGGGCAGGGCAGGGCGGGGAAGGGCATGACAGGGCAGAGCAACAGGAGTCGCTGTGCCTTGGGTGTGGGCTGGTGTGTGCATGCAAGTGCAAGCAGGCACAAGGCAGCAGCAACAGGAGTCGCTGTGCCTTGGATGTGGGCTGGTATGTGCAGGCAAGTGCATGCAGGCCCAAGGCAGCAGCAAAAAGTGTCAGAAGGCTAGGCGAAAACGAGAAATAGGCAAAAGAGTATTTTCACTAACACGCATAGGGATACATATAGCGAACCCTAGAGGGGTTGTACTCGCTATAGAGTACCCCACTGCAGGCTAGACAAACATCACATTCTGACACACCCCCATAGTCAAAGTGGGGTACAATCAACACAACAAGCAGGCAGAGCAATAATCCACAATTATAAGCAAAGCTAGAGGCTATCACAGAGGGCACGTGAGGAGGAGGAGAAACTGTAGGGGCGAGAAGATGGGGGGCGACGGCCGAAGCTGCAGACACACGGGCAGCAGGAGTGCGCAGCACTGTCGCTACCAGGCTAAACCCGGACTACACGGCGACAGATGCAGCTGGCTCACTGTGCTCCCAGGAGTGCTCACACTGTAGCTACCGGGCACAGAGCCCCGGACTACTCAGGCCACAGGGGGTCGTGGCTCTCTGGACTACCAGGAGTGCTCACACTGTGGCTACCGGGCGCAGAGCCCCGGATTACTCAGGCCACAGGGGGTCGTGGCTCCCTGGACTTCAGGCGCTGTGGACGACAAGTCGGCTACCTCCGGTCAACCTCCCCCAACTGTCCCACACCCCGTTCACACACTCCCTGTTGAACCACTATCACAGCTCACACGCCACCCCCCTCGTACCACTCCGACGGCTCCAACACATCCACCCCCCTCAGCGGCAGCTGCAGCAGTGGGAGACGGAGGAGGAGGAGGAGGAGGAGCAGGGGACGGCTCACACACACGGCACCCCCATACTCTCCACCCCCAAACCCTAACACAGGAACGCGTGCAGCAGCAGGGGTGGGGCGCCGTCAAAAGCTCGGGGAACGGCATGCAGCACTGAGGCAGGCTGCCCGGGCCGCGCACGGGCCTGGCGCAGGCCGGACGAGCCGCGCGCGGGCTGCCTGGACCGCGCGCGGGCCTGGCGCAGCCCGTACGGGCCGCGCGCGGGCCTGGCGCAGCCCTTACGGGCCGCGCGCGGGCCTGGCGAAGCCCGTACGGGCTGCACGCGGGCCGGGCGCAGGTCGCGCGGGCCGCGTCGAGCGACGGGGGGCGACGCGCGGGTCGCGGGGCGACGCGACGGGCTCCGGCGGGGCGACGCCACGGTCGACGGGGCAGAAAACCGCCGCGCGCCTCGGGGCGCACGGCGGGCAGAAAACCACCGCGCGTTCGGGGCGCGCGGCGAGCAGAAAACCGTCGTGCGCCCCGAGCGCGTGGCGGGAAGAAAAATCCGTCGCGCGCCACGGGGCGCGCGACACACAGAACAGCAGCGGAAGCTAACGGGCGGGACCACCCACAGGATCGACCCAGGAGGGTCGACCTGCTCTGATAGCATGTCAGAATACTAGGCAGGAATGAGAAATAGGCAAAAGAGTATTTTCACTAACACGCATAGGGATACATATAGCAAACCCTAGAAGGGCTGTACTCGCTATAGAGTACCCCACTGCAGGCTAGACAAACATCACATTCTGACAAAAAGAGTTGCTAAGCCTGGGGTGTGGGCTGGGGTGTGAATGCAAGTGCATGCAGACCTAAGGTAGCAGCAACAAGATTTGCTACGCCTTGGGCGTGGGCTGGTGTGTGAATGCAAGTGCATGCAGGCCCTGGGCAGCAGCAACAAGAGTTGCTAAGCCTTGGGCGTGGGCTGGTGTGTGAATGCAAGTGCATGCAGGCCCTGGGCAGCAGCAACAAGAGTTGCTAAGCCTTGGGCGTGGCCTGGTGTGTGAATGCAAGTGCATGCAGGCCCAAGGCAGCAGCAACAAGAGTTGCTAAGCCTTGGGTGTGGGCTGGTGTGTGCATGCAAGTGCATGCAGGCCCAAGGCAGCAGCAACAAGAGTCGCTGTGCCTTGGGCGTGGGCTGGTGTGTGCAGGCAAGTGCATGCAGGCCCAAGGCAGCAGCAACGAGAGTTGTTGTGCCTTGGGCGTGGGCTGGTGTGTGCATGCAAGTGCATGCAGGCCCAAGGCAGCAGCAACAAGGGTTGCTGTGCCTTGGGTGTGGGCTGGTGTGTGCATGCAAGTGCAAGCAGGCCCGAGGCAGCAGCAACAAGAGCTACTGTGCCTTGGGTGTGAGCTGGTGTGTGCATGCAAGTGCATGCAGGCCCAAGGCAGCAGCAACAAGCGTTGCTAAGCCTTGGGCGTGGCCTGGTGGGTGCGATCTTATGAACTCCAAGTCATACCTGTTTTTATCCTTGCAGGTAGTGCACCTCCACTGGCAGTGAAGTGTTGTTGTCGCTCCTGGGGTCCGCAATGTCGTAGCCGCTTGCGGGATGCTCTCTCTGCCGGTTTGCTTCTCCTCGTCGACTGCGTGCTGCCTTTAGACGCTGCTCGTCGACCGCTGCGCCAAGAGCGCGCTGCTCGTCGACCGCTGCGCCAAGCGCGAGCGTCTCGTCCCCCTCTGCCTCAAGCGCGCGCTGCTCGTCGATCGCTGCGCCAAGTGCGCGCTGCTCGTCGACCGGTGCGCCAAGAGCGCGCTGCTCATCGACCACTGCGCCAAGCGCGCGCTGCTCGTTGACCGCTGCGCCAAGCGCGCGCTGCTCGTTGACCGCTGCGCCAAGCGCGCGCTGCTCGTCGACCGCTGCGCTAAGCGCGCGCTGCTATTCAACCCGACGAGTGCGATCGCTGCTCCCCCTCCTTAGCGCCAGACGGGCGTTGCTCGTCGACCAGACCGGCCCGCGCGCTAGACGTAACACTGGTTGACGCGCTGCTAGACGACCAGTGGAGCGCGCTGCGCGCTAACCGGTGAGGGGGATGGTCGTCTCCGGGTGCGGGCGATGCTATCCGCCGGTGCCCTCCCCGGTGGCTACAGACTAGGGAAACGTAACCTAAAAGGTCTGCGTATGGTGCACGAGACGGTAGATGGCATTACCCTCAGTAATAGGCACTTTCGAGCCGATTATACGGGAGCAATGGACCTAAACCGTCGTCCTTTGCGCTGCCAGAGGCGATAGACGTGCCTAATGCCACACGCAGTTATCCCATATCGCGTCGTGTCACGCTCTTCTCACCGCTCCTTCCTGCGACTCCGCATGTACATGTTCTGGAGCGTCACTAATGTTTGCACGTTCTGTTGTTGTTAGCTCCTGCGGTTACTTAACACGTGAAGTAGTTATCTTCATTGATCGTGGTGTTTCCTTCTCACTCTTTCCTAGGTTGTTGGTGCTTTGTGTTTCCGTTTTTGCTCGTATCGCATTGTGCGTTGTCATTTTCCCCAGCTTGCACCTGATTGGCTGTTGAACCATTTGTGCGACTCTCCTTCTAGTCGCCCCACACAGCCCTGCAAGTTTGTCAAAGCTTTGCGGTTGGCGAGACAGCTTTCCTCATCGTCAATCAATCGATTTTTCGCTGCACTGACTTTGCCGAAACAGTTGGTTTGAAAGTTTCGCATACACCATTTCAAACCCACATAACTTGATAGATTACTATGCTGACCCCAGGCTTTAATCTCATTTTTCCATCTTAGGGGTCATACTCTAGATCCTCCTCCACGGCTTGCACAATCCCTGCAGTTACAAATGATTTCTTGACGTGTTAACTGTACCTCAGTGATTCCCTGCATACACAGAAAGTCCTGCACCATGCCTCTAACAGCCTCGCTAATCTGCTCCAACCGCATTTCTCCCAGCACCATCTGCGCCTCCCCCTCTCCTCCTCCACCCACAGCAGACATGTCGCTTGCTGCACCTCTTGCTTCATCCACCAGGCTTTCCGACAGCAGACGGTGCCTCGCCGCGTCCTGCAAGTTGGGGGACAGGCGATGTTAGGAAATGGCTACAAGCTTAACTCAAATTCGCGCCACCAGGCTTTCCAGCAGAGCCACTGCCTTGCTGTGTCCTGCTAGTGGGGGGGTGATATTAGGTAGTGGGGAAGCAAGTGAACTCATCCTTGCAATTCATGCTTTGTCAACCAGGCTTCCCAACAGCAGCAAGTGCCTCACTGCGTCCTGCATGCAGAGGGTGCAGGTGAAGGAGTGACATGACATGGAGCAAACTCACTCACTTCAGTGCCTCTTGCTTTGTCCACCAGGCTTTCCAACATCAGTCGGTGCCGTGTTGCGTCCTGCACGCGGGGAGAGAGGTGGAGTGGAGGAGCAGGATACCAGGGAAAGAAAAGTGAGACCAGCCGGCGCTGTAGCGGCATAATTTCATTATTTGCTGCCCCCTCATGTTCCGTCCATCAACGCGTGATAGAAGTTAGTTTTTGAGACGTCTCAAAAACATAAATTTTCATTATTTGCTGCCGCCTCTTGGTCCGCCCATCAGCACCCCACCCGGCTTGCTGATAGCCCATGATGCTTGACAGCATCCTGTGCGAAAGTGGTAGCAATCATACATAATGTCTCACCATTCACCACGTGCTAACGGTGGGGACGAGACGAGTGAGTGACGACCAGAACGTGAGGAGAGATAATGGACGGGCGACGAGTGACGCATTGCTGAAAGGGTGGCGGAATGGTGGGGGAAGGCTGGCGGAAGGTGGCGGAAGAGTGGCGAAGGGGTGGGGGAGGGTGGCGGAAGGTTGGCAGAAGAGTGGTGGAAGTGTGGCAGGGGAGGTAGCGAGTGCCACCAGGACATACATGGAATGGCAGGACGCACACCAAAGGAGATCTGATGCAAGACAGCTCAAAGGTGGGTGAGATTGGAAGGGTGAGCGACGCATTACTGAAAGGGAGAGCGCACCACCAGGGCATGAATGGAATGGCAAGAAGCACATCACACGAGGTCTGAAGGCGAGCCGCTATCGCACCCATCAGCTGGAGTTTCCTAGCCGCCAGTCCAAAAGAATCTCAGCCGTCCGTCTCAGTTATCCTTCAGAGGTGCACCGGTGAGGATCGTTGGAAGAAGCAGCGCGGAAAGGGGAGTACAGCGGAGCGGGGAGATGGAGTAAGGGGAAAGACGAAGCTGGAGCAGGAGAGAGAAGCGAATCTCGCGTAACGGACGGTAATTAGTGCGAAGAGCCGCAAGGGACGGAGGTGGAAGGACCTGAATCGGGGGGAGGGGAGGGGGACGCGCAGATGTCATTTCAAGCAGCACCGTATTGCAGTGTCGCACGACGTTTCTTCTAGTCAGCTCGAACCTCAAACCTGTCTCAAAAAGATTGGTTTTTGTAGAAACCAATCTTTTTACTACAAGCTGCTGCCACGTTAAGTCATGGCTCCTTAGGCTTAGGGCTCCCTTGGATTCCATTCAGTCAGCTCGAGCCTCGAATCTGTCTCAGAACGATAGCAAACAAGTCTGGGTTGAGAGTAACAATCCTGGCTTTAAGCTGGAATTGCCGGGGATCTGGGGGAAGGCAAGGGATGAAGCGATGGTGAGCTTATGGCCTGGAATACGTATAAAACCATGCTGCAGTGCTACGATCAGAAGGGGATCGCTCCCAGGATCTACTCGGGAAGGTTCGCACGCAGTTAGATAGTGTTGGTGGGCCCTTGATCTCAATAGCAGAGTGAATGTAAAATGCTTTAGATTGAGTAGAACATGCATATACAGCGATATAAATAAGAATAAAGCGAATTCGAATCGACCTAGCTAGCCATGTACTCTAAGGGGTACATTCCCTTATTCAAATTCGTTCCCAACCGTGCGGCGCGTACAGTTACGAAAACAGTTCCCGCCAATTCCTCTTGCCTGCAGCCGCCCGATGTTGTCTGCTCCGACGGTCCGGATCCGTCCCAACCGTTCTGACGCTTCGAGTCAGTTCTGACTCCTCGTATTCGTTCTTGATACTGCATGCTTCCTTAGCTCCGGTTAGGAGTGCACAGTAATGTCTCAAACATTACCACTCGTAACACCCCCCTTCACTCCTGCCCGTAGCTTGTCTTGACCTGCTTGACCACTCCGCTGAGTCCGTTGATACTGCTGACGTGAGAAAGTCTGCTGCCATGTCACCGGTCGGGCAGTAGGTCAAGTCAACCTTGCCCTTGTCCACTTCGTCCTTGACGAAGAAATACCGCAGCGCAATGTGCTTGGTGCGGTTGACGAAGCCAAGTTTGTTCGCGATGCGAATCACGCTCTGGTTGTCGTAGTGGAGGCGAAAGGCGGGCGAGACTGGAATCTTCGCCTCCTGCAGAAGTTCCTGCAAGTAGAGTCCTTCGCGAACTGCTGCAGTTGCTGCGATGAATTCCGCTTCGGCTGATGACAAGGCAACCAACTCCTGATTCTGTGAATTCCAGGAGATTCGTCCCGTTCGTTCGAGTCGGAACAGGAAGCTAGTCCTGGACCGTCGATTATCGGGGTCTGCTGCGTGATCGGCATCCACGTAGCCGATGAGGTTGAAGGACGGGGTTGGTGCAGTCGAGTAGCACAGTCCAATCTTGGGCGTTGAGACGAGGAACTGTAGGGCGCGCTGCAGATCCAGAAGATTTTCAGCCGTTGGTTTGCGTGAGTATTGGGCCAGCTGACTTGCGATGTAGGAGAGGTCAGGCCTGCATGTGACAGAGGCAAAAAGTAGGCATCCCAGCTGCTGCTGGTAAGTCTGAATGCCAGCAGGGGATAGGGCCTTGTTGTCAGGTTTGTGGTTCGGTCCGGGAGTTCGCTAGGGAGTGGAGAGCGGTGCAGGTGAGATGTTAACCGCTTCCCTAACTCCTCTGCATACTTAGCCGCTGAAAGGTGAATGGCCTCGGGCGCGTAGGAGATGTTGAGGCCTAAGAATTGCTTCACCTCGTAGTTACACGTGATGTCGACGCGCCCCGCCAGGCTTTTCTCGAACTGCTTCAAAAGTTCGTTGCTTGAGCCTGTGTATAGTAAGTCGTCGACGTAGACCGTGAGCAGAATGTATTCGCCCCTGAAATCACGGTGGTACATCCCAGGGTCGTGCGGCATCTGCTTGAACCCGATTTCAAGCAGGATGTTGTGTAGATACTGCTGCCAAAGCCTCGGTGCCTGTTTTATCCCGTAAAAAGACTTGCGCAGCTGGCATACGCGCCAATCCCCTTCGCCGTATGTGTGAGGCTGCTCCACGTAGATGACGGCGTCTACTAACGCGTACAGGAACGCGTTCTTCACGTCGATCTGGCGTAGAGGTAGGTGTCAAGCGGCTGCGATGGCGAGCAGGATTCGGACGGAGGTGTGGCGGCTAACCGGAGCAAATGTCTGATCAAAGTCGATCCCGTGCCTCTGGTCGTAGCCGCGCACCACCCATCTTGCCTTGAAGCGCTCGATCGTTCCGTCTGTTGCAGTCTTCACGCGGAAGACCCACTTTCCCGAGAGAATTCGCGCGCCTTTGATTGTTGCGCGGTCGACTAGCACCCAGGTATCTCGGGATTCGAGTGCTTTAATCTCCGCGTCCTTTGCCTCGCGCCATTCCTTGCTGTGTGGTCCAGTGAGAGCTTGGCGCGGGTTTCATGGCTCGATGACGCGTGGTGCTTTCGAGGTTGCCGTGTGGAGCCCGAGCAACTGCAGTCCTGAGACAGTGCTGTCGTGGCGACGTTGCGGGATGACTTCCTGCACATCGTCATCATCACTCTCGGGTTCAGGTGGTGCTGATGGTGTTGCGCCTCTGCCGCTTCCGCCCGTTCCGCCCATTCCTCCTTCAGGGGGGTCGTCATCGTCGCTGCTGTGGCGATCTCCCCATGTGAACTCGCTCCTGGTGTCTTGCTCCAGAATTGCTGCGGCGGCTTCGTCTTCGGGTGTTGCGTAGCTGTGTCCGTCGTTCGCGTAGACGCGGTTCGCATTTGTCTGCTCGTCGTGGTGGAACTGTTCGAGGAAGAGGCGTTCGTAAAATATCACGTCGCGGGCGTGGGTGGTCTTCTGGCTGAGCAAGTCTAGGATGATCCATGCCTTGTGCTCGTGACTGATGCCGAGGTGAATGCCCCATCGCGCGCGGCTGGCGAATTTCCCGATGGTTGACGTCGGCGGGCGGTATTGAACCATGCACCCCCACACGCGGAGCATGGATGTGTCCCCTTTAGTCCCGGTCCATTTTACATGCGGGGACAGGTTGCCGGTGATGGCGGTGGTTGACAGCAGGTTGTGCACCCGTACAGCGTGGTGCATCGCGTAGGTCCAGTAGATCGGCGGTAGCTTCGACTGCTTCATTAGCGCCCGCACCTTTGTCATGAGCGTGCGGTTCGTCCTTTCAGCTACACCCTGCTGCTGGTGTGCGTAGGGGAGAGAGATGTGATGCTCGATCCCCTTTTGCGCCAGGTAGCTCTGCATCTGGTTGCTCCTGAATTCTGCTGCGCCGTCAGATTGCCAAATTTTCAGCTTTTGTCCAGATTGTCGTTGCGCGTGCGCCAGCCAGAGTCGGAATACCTCGTAGGCTCTGTCGCGGGTTTCTACGTTTGCGACCCACACGTAGCGCGTTCCAGCGTCGATGAAGGTAAGCGTGTACATTTCGTCGTCGACTCCGCAGTGCCCCACGTTCAGGAAGTCGCTGTACACTTTGTGCAGCTTGGGGTAGCGGTTTGTTCCGGGCTCGAGCAGCGGGAACGGCTGATGGCTTAGCGCGGCTTTGGGGCAGATGGTGCAGTTGCGTGGGTGTGTCGCGCCTCTTACTCCGGTGCCGTCTGGATGCAGGAGCGCTCCAGGAGCGAAGACGCCTGCGTCAATGCAGTTTTTCAGTGTCGCGCGGGAAGGGTGGCCGAGGCGCTGGTGCCAGAATGCATCGTCGGCGCGAAAACCGGATGTGCGCATGTAGCGCGCGCGAGCTTCTTCGAGGTCTTCGTCAGACACGGGGCAGGATCTGCTGCTACCTCTTCTGCTGCTTCTTCTTCGTCGTTGGTGGTGGTCATCATTAGTGCCAGAAACTCTCTGTCGCGAATTTCAGAGAGAGGGATGTTAGTCCCAGTGATGGTTCTAGGGACAAAGGTGGGTTCGCACGGTTCGGGAGCGGGTACATAGACGGTGCGGCGCGGAGTTGACGGCTCGTTGCCCCAATCGATGGTGTCCCAGGGGTTGAGATGCGGCGGAATGTCAGGCGGAGGCTGCGCGGGTGGAGCATGCCGCGGGGGACGACCAAGGGGAACAACCGCAGCCTCTGCTGTTTCTTCTCCCCCCCTTTGTTCGCCGCGGGAAGTTCCCCAGCCTCCGGCAGAGGAGCCCCAGCCGCTAGTTTCGCCGCCAGGTGCGGCGCCCCACCCAGTGTCAGCCGTTCCCCATCCGCCGACGCTCCCCCACCCCCCTTCATTGGAGGCGCTCTCTTCCGATTCGGCCCCCCAGGCGCCGCAGGCGAATGTTCCGCGTGCTTCGGCGAGGCTTGGCGGAGCTCCTCTGCTTCGCGGCGCGCCAAGTTTTCCTCCTGTTCCACTGTGAGTTTTGCCGTGGGGTCGCGCCAGAGGGGGTAAAGTTTCAGGAACTCCTCCCGTGTGTAGGGGCGCGCGACTCCGCGTGCGTCGAAGGTGCCAATACCAATGCCACGCAGCATCCCTTGGAGGTGCTGCGAGGGGGGTCCGACTAGAGGATGTTCTAACGTGCCGAACACACCGCGTGTGGTGACTTCAAGCTCAAAAACTGACATTCCTTCTTCTGGCGTCGCGTGGCGTTCTGCTTCGGCGATGGCGGCGAGTCCGCGGCCAGCAATTGCGCTGGTTGACGCCGTTGGCATGTGACAGTCTCTGCATATGCCACTTGGGTCGGGGTCGTGCAGTGCCGCTTCACGTGGGTGAGGGTGATGCGGCACCCACGGTCTTCCGTCAGGGTGTTTCCAGTCCCTGCGGTGGATGTGCTCGAAGCGCAGTGGTACGAGGTCGATTAACTCGTGCGAGTTGCCACTGCAGTCGGGGATGTCGAAGTCCAGGACGTATACTCCGTTTTCGGAGTGTGCTCTTCCGACAGCGATTGATGTAGCTGTTGACCTTGTCCCCTGAGGTCATTTTGGTCTCCAGTAACTGCTGGAGTAGCCGGCTCGAAGAGACTGAGTCCTTCGGCTGATACACAACGTTCTGGTGGCGCCAAGCGTCGAGAGCCGGAGCAGCCGATGTCTTGTACGAACGGATGCTTAACTGCTCTGCCGGCGACATGTTGCGCAGGAGGACTCCGTACGCCATCAATGACTCGTTGTAATAGTGAGTTCTGGCGTCGTCGGTGTCCTCAGCGGGTTCCGCGTAGCTCCCGTCGAAATAATGGAAGGTTTGGGCGTTCTGCAGCAGGAGCTCCAGTTCGAATCTCCATGTATAGAAATCTCTGCCGTCGAAGCAGGTACTTGTCTTTATTTTTTATATGCTGAGAAACCTTGATTGCGCGGAGAGAATTGCCTCTTCACTGGGACGGGGAGCCTTGGGGGTTGAACCATTTGTGTCGAGGGAGAAAGTGTGCGGGGCGGCGTTCTGGCCAGTTGGGGCCGATTGAGAAGGTTGCGAGGATGTTCCCGCATCGCCGTTCCGCAATGTTTGGAGCCCTTGCTCCAAGCTGGTGAGTCGCTGAAGGAGTTGTGCGAGGACTTCGGTACCGATTGTTGTCGTTCCCTCGCTTGTCGCAGCCGTCAGATTAGTCTGACCACCAGATTCTCTGGCCATTCTCACACGCGAGCGTATGCCGGACGCCACTTTCCGAATGTCGCAATTTTCGGGAGTGACAGTGCGAAAGATCCCCGAGCCGCTCTGATACCATGCTACGATCAGAAGGGGATCGCTCCCAGGATCTACTCGGGAAGGTTCGCACGCAGTTAGATAGTGTTGGTGGGCCCTTGATCTCAATAGCAGAGTGAATGTAAAATGCTTGAGATAGAGTAGAACCTGCAAATACAGCGATATAAATAAGAATACAGGGAATTCGGATCGACCTAGCTAGCCATGTACTCTAAGGGGTACATTCCCTTATTCAAATTCGTTCCCAACCGTGTGGCGCGTACAGTTACGAAAACTGTTCCCGCCAATTCCTCTTGCCTGCAACTGCCCGATGTTGTCTGCTCCGACGGTCCGGATCCGTCCCAACCGTTCTGACGCTTCGAGTCAGTTCTGACTCCTCGTATTCGTTCTCGATACTGCATGTTTCCTTAGCTCCGGTTAGGAGTGCACAGTAATGTCTCAAACATTACCACTCGTAACATTCAGCAATAGGAATCCTACTACTTCTGACTCTTTCCTTTGCCTGCTTCGCCCGCATGAAGGTTGTCGATTACGGTTTCTTAGGGGCCTAAAAAACGAATAGAGCTGACGCGCTGTGACAAACGTGCATCAACGTGCGTCGTCAGCGACGATTCGTCGCTGTGAATCCAGAAAAGCAGGCAGTTTGATCCGCCTTTCGGAGCAGTGCAACTTAGTGCTTCTCGCCGATACACTCAGATTTTGAATAAAAATTAAACTTCACGAATTGTGCTGAAGGTCACGCGCCCCTAAGGAAATGGATAATTTTTTATAGTAGCAAATTCCTTACCTGCAATTTCGTTCTGTTTCTGGGGAGTGCTTGTAGAGAGAAATCCCCTGCATCTCCCGCCTGGCATACACATCGAAGAGGATTTGATAGGGCGAGTGGGTGACTTCTTCCCGCGAATTCCTCATCGTTGATAGGTACAACTTCTTCCCAGTGCACAAGACCCTGAAAAGCGGGAGATTGGCAGGGGAGGGAATGTCAAAACGTGCGCTTCGGGAGCGAGATTGGAGCCATTGACTTATCGACTAATGGCTGACGTGGTTACATTTTCTGAGCTGGACGCCCCATGTGGATCATCCAGCTCAGCCCCCAAACCACTCGTCAGGGACCTCGCACACGAACCGCATCCAGACCACAATGTTGCCCCTCAAAGCTCCTGCGCCCGCCCGGTCCAGAATTTTGGGCGAGATTCAAAATACTCCTCGGGTCGACAGATTTGCGCCCGTCAAAGGCACAGCTTGTTTGTTGGCACGAGATTGCCTCGCTAAGGGCAACATTCTAAAATCGTATATACATGCCTCTTACTCACTGATTTCTAATCAACGCATTACCAGTTTCTTCAAACCGTCTAGCTTTCTGTCATCGTCGCAGACTAAAGCGCCTAATACATCTCAGGCCTTAACACAGCTTTCCGACAGAATGGCTGCGACTCTCTCCTCCTCAGCGTCCGCCTCCCTTCGCTCCCTCGCTGTCCCAGAGGGAAGCAGCCTCTCCTCTTCTTCCCGCGCGGCAATCCCTGGGTTCTCCGGCCTCAAGGCGCACAGGGGACTCTCCGCCTCTGCCAGGATTCAAACATGCACCTGCGTGTCCTGCGGCCGATCCTGCTCCTGCCCGTGCGCGAAATGCGGTAACCGTCGCACCAGCATCGTCGCCAAGGCCAGCGGAGACAACCAATTTGCCAGCGTTTCCCAATCCACGGCAGCCCCCGCCGCTCCCGCCACCAGCGCCCTCCTCCCCGCCGTCGTCGGCGCCGGCGCTCTGGGCGCCGCGACCTACGTCGCCGTGAAGAAGCTCACCGCGTCCCCCTCTGCCGCTCCCGCCGCATCCACGGGCGCCGCTCCCGCCGCCACTCCCGCGCCGCCCAGCGGCATCGTGCCGCGCGCGAAGCACGCGGCGGCGTCCGCCCTCGCGACGATGGCGACGACGTTCCCGTCGGCGATGCAGGAGGAGGCGTTCCTGAAGGCCGTGGCGGTGGAGCTGGCGAAGCTGGGGTTCCGCAAGGACAACGGCATCGCGCTGGTGAACACGTGCCGCGACGAGGTGTGCCGGCCCGTGGTGAGCATCATCGACCGCGAATTCGGGCTGAGCTTCAACATCTCGGGGCTGGGCGGGCTCGTCAACTGCGGCAAGGTCGGCTTCAAAGCCGCCATGAGCCACTCGCCCGAGTTCCCCTGCGACGTCGACGGCAACCTCAAGGAGCGATGTAAGTCTGGGTTCGCATTAGGGTTACCCTACAGTAAATTTATTAACATTAAAAATAACATTTTTTCTCGCAATTGAAATGTACAATTGCAAGCTGCAGACATATCCATCGTTTAATTCATTTATTCTCCATCTATATTCCTGCCCTCTCCAGACATCTTCTTCGCGTTCCCCCACGTGTCCATCGGCGAATCGGGCGAGGTGGGGTCGCTGCTGCGTCGCGGTCGCGGCAAGCCGTCGAGCGCGTGCGGAGCGTTGATCGCCATCAAAAACGACATCAACAACGGCGCGGCGCCCAGCATGGACAGCGACGACCCCGAGTACACGCTGCTGCGCAAGAAGATCATGGCTAAGGTAAGAATACGTGAATAATTATTACACGAATTTTTCATTCCAATACGATCAGTACCTACCTTTGAAGAGGCAGAGGAATTAAGTCCAGGATGTAACTTCTTTGCCACAAAGACTAAAAATTAATCATCTCCCCATTCTGAACCTTCCGCCTCCTAATCCCTTTTCGCAGGTGTCGGGCGGTAACAAGTCTCTGGTGGACGTGACGCGCGCGGCGTTGGCGGCGATCAACGAGGACCTCGAGAAGCTCATCTCGCTGACGGTGGACCCCGCCACGGCGGACTACGCGGTGATCACGGGCGTGCAGATTCACTCGGGCGACCAGATTCCCGGCCAGCCCTTCCGCATCGAGCGCACCTGCGACTACATCGCGCCCGACAAGATGTACGCCGTCGTTCGCGGCCAGAAGTACGCGCTGCAAGTGCAGACGCCCAAGTCGGAAGGCGTCTCTGCCATGGTTTGAAATCAGGGGATAAATAGTAGATGAGTGCCTCTGGCTACGATTATGGAACCGCTTGTTTTTGGCTGGGACGGGTGTCCCTGCTTTAGCATGTAAATTATATGTTTTGCTCTTCCATTTAATGATATCAATAAGCTCTTGTAACCGCGCATTAGTGCCAAGGAGCAGCAGCATCTACCACATGTAAGTTGAAACGACTTCTTCTTCCTCACTCTGCAGCAGCATTGGGTGGTGCAAGCAGGAAGCGTAGGGAAAATGGGCTAGGTTTCCAATGTGCCAACAACTAGAATGCTTTTGCTGTGGAGCACCAAGCGACCAAGCTTTATTCGCGATACTAGTTGCTCAGCTTCACTCGCGATGCTTCAATCAAGGGAAAATGCAAGCACTTATTACCCCTAACCAGAACTACTACTAGATACATCCTTTAGCTGGAAAAAAAAAACAAATAAAATTATATCTGAATACATGACTTGTAAACCTGTTGATTGATTTAACCCAAACCCTCTCCCTGTTTGCAATGGCACAAATGCTTTCATTCATGGAACTTCCATGTTTTCGTGAAATAACGAACAATGATGGAATACTTCCATGTAGCACCCTTGCAACCCACAGTTTATTCTTGTAGACCAGTCTTGCTAATAACTTAGGCCCAGCTGAAGTCCGAGAAGCCCATGAACAACAAAAAGCACCATAATGAGAACCCCCAAAGAGCCATGCACACCCCGCAGGTCAGGATTGCCCTGGAGGGGTGGAGAAGAAGAAGGGGTTTGTGGGGTTAGATGGGGTATGGAAACAGAGATGAGGAGGAACACGGGAAAAGGAAACAGAGACATGCAAGAAGCAGAGTTCCATCCATAATGGATCTAGCAATGGAGCCAATGGATAGATTCACAGTGCGTGCGTAGACTACCGTAAAATGAGGTGTGCGTAGACTACCGTATAATGCGGTGTGCGTAGACTACCGTATAATGCGGTGTGCGTAGACTACCGTAAAATGCGGTGTGCGTAGACTACCGTATAATGCGGTGTGCGTGGACTACCGTATAATGCGGTGTGCGTGGACTACCGTATAATGCGGTGTGCGTAGACTACCGTATAATGCGGTGTGCGTAGACCGCACTGGTTGAGCAACAAAGCAGCACAATAATGTCGAAGAGGACAGTCGTGATATTGTGAGAGGTGGTGAGCGGTGGGGGTGGGCGAGCAGAGCATGGCAGCGAGCAAGAGTGCACGCAATGCGAATCAGCAGACATACTCGGCAGTGAGCAGTGGGCAGTCGTGACAGTCGTGGCATCCTCTCTGAGCTGCGAGCATTTTGCAGCGGGAATGAAGGCATGCAAGTACAGAGAGCAAAAATCACTCTCTTTACAGCCGACCCACATTGAAGAGGGCAGTCATTGCAGGTGACCCACCTTGAAGAGGGCAGCCACTGCAGGAAACCCACCTTGAAGAGGGCAGTCATTGCGGTCTGAATGGTGAGCAGCACGAGACCGGCCATGCCTGAGTATGCATGGGGGCTGCACGGCATTGGAAATAAGTGATGAAATGTGACTCTTGAGTTAGCTCAAAAGTCCGTCTGATGGATGAGCAGTACAATATCAGCCATGCCTGAGTATGTATGCACGAGGGCCTCATGGAACCAGAACCAAGTAAACAAATAAATAAATGAACAATGAATAGACAAAAAAAAAAATCAATAAATAGAAGAATACGAATAGTTGAATGGAACAGGACAGAAGAAGGCAGAGAAAGAGGCAGTGGAAGAAAAAGACTGGTCGGAGGTGACAAGAGTGATGAGTCCGCCGGAAGATTAGTGCATGCAAACCTGCCCACACACCAACAAACCGTTCAGCATCCCTCACCCTCCACCGTCCCTCACCTTTCAAAAATAGGCCGGCCGGTGGTGACAAGGGAGGTGAGCCCACCAGTAGCACCGATGGCAAAGAAAAGAAACATGAAGCCCATGATGGGCGGGTGCGCTGCTCTTGAAGTACACAGCCCACCATGCCAGCACGGCCCCATGGGAGCACCTCACCTTTCAAAAATGGGCCGGCCGGTGGTGACAAGGGAGGTGAGCCCACCAGTAGCACCGATGGCAAAGAAGAGAAACATGAAGCCCATGATGGGCGGGTGCGCTGCTCGTGCTGCTTCCTTGGCCTCCTGAACCAGCACGGGCCGCGGGGGAGAGGACATGGGGAAGCGTGGTGAGCATGGGGAGATGGGGAGCACGGGGAGGCGTGGGGAGGCGTGGGGAGGCGTGGCATTTGGCACGGGGAGAACAAGGGGAGGCGCTGAGACGAGGGGGCACTTGATGGCACAACTTTGCTGCTCACGATTCTGCCTTGGCCTCCTGATCCATGGCACGCGTAGCACCAGGTGATTCTCGACACAAGAAATACTTTTCTGTGGGTGGGTGGGTGCCACTTTTATAAGCCGCGACAAAATGTATTCATTGTGGTACCCCGCAGCGCATAAATATATATAAGATATACACATACATACCGTATTTTTGAGGCGCCTCAAAAATGTTTGTAAGCTTACGCCCCCAGACTCCCCCCTTCTGTCGCCCCTGCTGTTGCCGCCTTCACTGCCCTCCAAGCACTTAAGCCCATGTAAGCTTACGCCCCCTGACTCCCCCTTCTGTCCCTCCCTTCCCCTCCCACTTCCCCTTTTTCCCTGCTGCCCAACTCACAGGCGAGGAGGCGAAGCGGATCTGCCATCCCAGGTAAAAGCCATAACCCCCCATGGATTATCAAACGTCTCAAAAGTCCCCCTATTTCCCCCCTGGCCACTCTTTCCTCCCCTCCCTCCCCCCACCCCAGCTCACAGGTGAGGAGGCGAGGCGGATCTGCCATCCCAGGTAGGAGCCGTATCCCCCCATGGCTAGAAGAACCACTGCCTGCATGCCACGTGGCAGGATTTGATGGAAGCACATGACAGAGGGCGTGAGAGTGAGCACACAAGGAAGGGTGGAGGAGTAGTGGGGAGAGGGGGCATGGTGGGGAATTCTGGTGCTCAAGCCAAGTCAGAGGCACAGTGATCTCACCATGTGAATACATCTCACCATGTGAATACATCTCACCATGTGAATACATCTCACCATGTGAATACATCTCACCATGTGAATACATCTCACCATGTGAATACATCTCACCATGTGACGATCACATCTCACCATGTGAATAACATATCTCATAATGTGCACATGACATCTCACCATCATGTGCACATCTCATCTCATCAAAAGCACATCTCACCAAAAGCACATCTCACCAAAAGCACATCTCACCAAAAGCACGTCTCACCAAAAGCACATCTCACCAAAAGCACATCTCACCAAAAGCACGTCTCACCAAAAGCATGTCTCACCAAAAGCACGTCTCACCAAAAGCACGTCTCACCAAAAGCACGTCTCACCAAAAGCACATCTCACCAAAAGCACGTCTCACCAAAAGCACGTCTCACCAAAAGCACGTCTCACCAAAAGCACGTCTCACCAAAAGCACATCTCACCAAAAGCACGTCTCACCAAAAGCACGTCTCACCAAAAGCACGTCTCACCAAAAGCACGTCTCACCAAAAGCACGTCTCACCAAAAGCACGTCTCACCAAAAGCACGTCTCTCATCACGTCTCATCTCATCTCACCATGTTGCCGGGATGCCCCCAGTGAATCAGCCAGTCAGGAAGGTCCCACGACCGCACCAGCTCCCCATACGGCTCCAGGAGCTCCCTCAGCGCATCAGCTGGCCAATTGGCGGTGGGGGAAGAGTGGAGGGGGGGGGGGGGTTGGGGGGAGTGGGGGTTGAGGGTTGGGGGGAGTGGGGGGAGGAGGGAAACATCAGCAGATTCTGTAAAATTCTCATGGGTGCATGAAACTAGTTTAGAGTCGACTCAAAACTATGAAACCGGGAGAGTGTGGAAGTAAAAGAGAGCATTATCACTCTGCTCGTCCCCTCTCCTCATCCCCCTCGCTCTATTGGCCATTGCTCCCCCTTGTAGCCTCTCCATCCATTCTCCCTTGGAGCTCACTCTATGTATGCATAACCTTCCTCCCTTACCAGCACCAAGGGGCTCCCCTCCCCACCCTCCTCTCCTCTCCCCCTTACCAGCACCAAGGGGCTCCCCACCCTCCCCTCTTCCTTACCAGCAGCAAAGCCCACCTCCCCCCTTGCCCACCTTCCCCCTTGCCCCGTCCCCCTTGCCCCTCCCCCCTTGCCCACCTTCCCCCTTGCCCACCTTCCCCCTTGCCCACCTTCCCCCCTTCCCTCTGTCCCTCCTGCTTTTACACCTCTCCCCATCCCTTCCACCACGGGCATAACAGCAACAACCCCCCCCTCCCCCCTTTTTCCCATATCAGCAACAGCAAGGGCCCACCAGCAGCAACACCCCCCTCTACGCTTCCCCCTACCACCACGATACTCCTACCAGCAGCAACCCCCACCTTCCCCCTTTACCCCTTGCCCCATTTCCCATTTCCCACTTCCCCCTTTCTCCCCTTCCCCCCTTCCCCCCCTCCCCCTTTCCCCCTTTCCCCCCTTGCCCCACACCACCATGAGCCTACCAGCAGCAAGCGCGGTGACGGGCATGGGCGCTACGGACATGAGGCGCAGCTCATTCCGCCCCCCCGTCTTGCCCCCACCCTGTCCCCCCACCCTGCCCAACCACCAGTCTACCAGCACGCGCTTACCAGCAGCAAGGGCGGCGACGGGCATGGGCGCAACGGACATGAGGCGGAGCTCATTCCGCGAGTCCTTTTCCCCCGCTGCGCCGCGCTCCTCTGTCTCCCCCGCCCGCCTTCCTTGCTCGGCGCGCACGCGCAGGCCTGGGCGCAAGGGGGGAGGGGAGGCGTCAGATAGGAAAGGGCAGAAGGGCGGGAGGGAGGATGGGCGGAAGGGGGGAAGGCAGATGGGCGGAAGGGCGGAAGGGCGGAAGGGGAGAAGGGCGGGAGGGAGGAAGGGCGGAAGGGAGGAAGGGCGGAAGGGAGGAAGGGCGGAAGGGCAAGGTTGAAGCGGGGCGAGAGGAAGCGGGGCGGAACGATAAGCGGGGCGGGAAAAGGAGCAAAAATAGTGTTAGCGAGGATGCGCGTTGCTAGGTGTTGCCAAATTAAAAATTTGAGAATGCTACCTCGCCGAATGCTGCAAACTAGCAACGAAGGGCGCTCGAATGCTCTAGCGAGACGGTTAGATCGCCTTCTTGGGCGGTCCCAACTTCAAACTTGGGACAGCCCAAAAGTGCATTTCGCACGTGCAAAAGATTAGGCAGGATGATGAGGTGGGAGGGGAACGAATCTGAACGTCGCATTTGTTCAGAGGCTTTCATCGGGCGAACACCCAACATGATCGGACGGTTGGCTCTGACTGACTGGATTTGCGATGCGATCGTAGATCGTAGATGGAGTCGTGCAGGCAGTTTTGATCGCACACACGAGAGTAGGTGAGCACGTGAAAGCAACGTGAAAACAACGTGAAAGCTGCCAGGCTGGATCCAGATATTTGTACTTTTGGGGGCTGTCCTGTCCCAAGTTTGCAGGAAGGCGATCTTTACTAGTTGCAAAGGGTACCTCTACGAGTGTTGCGTCTAGCCGTTTCCGCGGCCATCCCCAGCGAGACATGCCGAGTCGACGCAGGGGTTTGCGCGAGCGGAGAGGCGTTTACAGGGCAGGCGAAGGGGGACGGGCGGAGGAGCGCGGAGAATGCCATCGCGGGAAAAATGTGTGAGTGTGGAACGCGGAAGACGGGATGCGGAACGCGGAAGGCGGGGTGCAGAATGCGGAAGGCGAGTTGCGGAATGTGCAATGCGGGTTGCGCGCAGAGTGCGGGGTTGGGGGTGCGAGCGAAGCGTGAAATACGCGAGGCGGCACGAGGATAATAGCACGTGGAAAAGGGAGGGTGTGGTGCGCACGGGTAGAAATAATGCAACCAACACACAGGTAGCTGGTGAATGTGCGGGGACAGCGTGGGATTGGCGAAAGGATTGCGAGGAAGCGGAGAGGGTGTGTGCTGTGTTGCGATGCTGCGAGAGTGATCTGACGAGCCCAGTTTTGCATCAACACTGTAACGATGACGTAATTCGCAAATGGCGTGTAGTGCGTGTGTCATGCCTGTGCTAGGCTTTCCGCAAAGGCATTTCAGTGTACCTCAGAGAAGTGGTGACGTGTTGCGAGGGTGGATTACGCCTTGGGATTGGTGGTCTGCAACATTCGTTATACGTGAGCCCACGACAAGGTGAAAAAACACCATTCTCTTTCCTGAATGTGTCTGAATATATGAATATCTCTGTATCTTTATGTGTTTTGAAATTAATGGACGGACCACAGTTATGTGTTAATATCCGTACAGGATCACTGTCCACTGCAGTCCCTATAGTTTGCCACGACCTTTACCAGCTCACATGTACCTTACCTGTTTTCCTACACTGTATTGCCTCATGCTAGCAGTTTCCACGCAGTATATTCTATTCAGACTCCTCGAACGAAATCAACAACCTGAACCTTATTTTTTTCACTTCAACGACCACTGCCAGGAACTTGGTGGGAGGAAAGCCTTTGCCGGGTTTGTCGGCAATCAGACCAATCTTCCACCTGGTGCTTCCGTTAGTACTATTGAACGATCGAGATGCTGAAGTCACAACTAGTAACCGAAGGGTTGTTGCCTGCAGTTTCCACAGCAGAGGGAGAAAGGGAGGGAGGGAGAGGAGAGAGGGAGTGTGAGTGTCTTGAGTGCGATGCTCCAACAGCGTCAGAACGTCAAGGGTGTGTGGGCTTGCGTGCGTGCGTGGCAGGGTGCATAAGGTGCGGGAATGTGCAGTGTGTGCAAACGATACCGATACAAAGATAAGGTACAGACGTGGACTACCATGTTGTGTTCCATGGTTTCTGGAAAACAAACGGAAAAAAAGGACATTCAGAAGCACCATGACAACATTCAGAAGCACCATGACAACATTCAGAAGCACCATGACAACATTCAGAGGCACCATCGCAACAAATTGAGCCACCTCCAAAGCGGATTTTACTATCTTTCGGATGTGAAAGTACCTGCGGCTGCTGTTTCCCGTCACAAAAACGTTTCGAAGCTATCATGTCAGTACGGAAGTTATAACGTAGAAAATATAACCAGGTGAAACATACCTCTCGCTTGTTATTCTCAGACACAGCAAATTTCGCCAAGTTCTGAACTTCAGCCCCACCGGGGGCGGCTGCGACTTCCACAGCCGGCAAGTCGTCGCCAGACGCGATCGCGCGGGGTACACAGATGAGCGAAGAGATGACGACGATGACGATTGTAAAATTCACGGATACGAGAGCTGCACGAGCCATGGTCGACAAGGCTTCTGGTTACTACGAGCTACGGACCAAGAAACGGAGTGGGATGGTCGGCGTGAAGCAAGGAAATGGCCAGCAAAGGTTGCTTTGGTATGTGAATAATGTGGGCTTTTGTACATCGCCTTTTTGCCTGTGACAGCGTAATCGAACGAACCGCAGTCGAAACCATCGCCGCACAAGGAGGGTAACAATAATTCCCTGACTCGACTCGAACTAGCAAGAAGCGTCGCTGACGAAACGACGTTCTCTCCGCCAAAATTATTGGAAGGGGGGATGGTTGCTCCTGGAGCGCCAATACGCGGCGAAGGCCTTCCTGCTGAAGGGGAAAGGGTTTTCCCCGCGAAGGAGGTGATGGTTGCGCCTCCCTGTCACTTTCATCCGCCACCTTGTCTCCCCCCACCCCCTGGTGTTCCCACCGCTGTCTCCCTGCTCCAGCGCCGTCCCCGCAAGGCTGAGAGACCGGGCGGCAAGATAGCGATCAAATGTAAGCTGCGGTTCCAGAGTCAAGAATCCAGATTCCAGACTGATAATTCTTGACCCTGCGACACGAATATGATTGTGCGACTCTCGCGGCAGGTATCATGTCCGCAGGTGTATTTGCGAGGCATTTTGCTGGCGCGTCTTGCCCCAGGTGTTCCCTGATCTTTAGGTTCTGCCACGCCTCACTCTCGAGATGCCCAGTGTGCGGCTCCTTTCCCTGGCCTTATTGAGTTAGGGCGCGTGTCTTTTGGTTTTCATAAGCAAAACTCGAGTTTTTAGTTGAACTGTATACGTCTGAACCTAGGTCGTCCTAGGCTCGAGTCTAGCCACATCTGTAACCCGAGTCGCGGTACCAACACCGTCGAAAATCACAAGACACACAAAAGTTCGACTATCGAAGTTGAACTTTTGCAACTTTCCCGAGTCGCGGCCCACAGTCGTAGGTTACCCGGTTTGGCCTTTAGACAGGGCGCAACGTATGACCCCCGCGTCCACCGCCATGTGTGAGTTGGCGAAGCTGGAACCCTGTCGATGAAGTCGCTCGTGCTAACGATGTCAGCTGCGACTATCGCAGAATTCGCTTTTTCATCCTCTTTCGTCAAGAGGGCACACGACTGGATTTTCGTGCGAGACTGTTTGGTGCCAGAAGTTCAACCATGGATTCGGTCCTGCTTCAGACATGACATTGTCCTTGGACACACGATGCCCATGCGAAAAATCAATCGAAATTAGCGAATAAGGTTACCACAAAAAGTTCAACCGAATTTCCGAACGTCTACACCAAAAGACACACACCCTTGCTTTCGAAAGAGGAAGCGTTACAGTGTTTCTTGGACCAATTCGATCGTCAGATTCGTTTCGTGTGTCTCCCAAGCTGCCAGCGATAAACAAGTTCGCTACGCGCAAGTAACAAACTCTTCGCGACTTCATTTTTAGCGAAATAATTTAAGTTCGTGATAAAATGTGGGACAGGATTCCTTGAACACGCGTTCGTTTCAGGGATGAACGCTAAGGCGCACAACCCGAACTAATGAACAGAAAGGGGGCGTTCCGAGAATCGAACTCGGGACCTCTCGCACCCGAAGCGAGAATCATACCTCTTTATTAACAATATAGTAAATGTACAGTGGATACATGGCAAATCCAATAACCTAGTGTGAAGAAAGAAAAGCTAGACAGTCCTATTGTGAGGCCTTCTAACAGGCCTCTGTGATGTCTCAATGGTCCACTCCCAAGTAAGCAAAGTCAGCCGCTGAAAGAGAAGTCACCTCGGGTGGAGTGTGGTTGATGCCCTCGGTAAAACGAATTTGCGCACGCCGACAAACAGTGCGAGCCTGCTCACGCTGATGGACTAGAGAAATCCGCTTGTAGAAGTTGGTCTCAAACAGCTGGGGAAGAGAATCCGTTGCACCACTCAAGTCGCGAACTTGTGAAGCCCCCCTACGGCTGCATTGGCGGAGGAAGTTGTTGAAGGAAGAGCCGAAGCAACCGAAGGTTTCGATGACAAGGGGAAACAGTTTGACGTTTGGGCGGTCATGAAGTGCTGCTGCATAGTGGGTAGTCTTCTCACTTTCACGAGTGGCTGCTGCTGAACCGATGACTGTAGCTGCGTTGGAGTGCGGAAACCCCCTCTGAGGATCGGCAACAGAAACATCCAAGGCCCAGGTGGTATCAGAGCTGATGTCGCGACACGTGATGTCTGTTCGGCGGCCAGGCAGTAGGTGTTGGTCTTCCATTTGCGCAGAGAACCCCGGCTCCAAGGCAATGCGATGAACTTCGCGCTTGATAGCGTCATGCACCTTCGCAGGTTCGTTGTTGCTAGGGCAGCGAAGGAAGTGAGAATGGATGGAAGGATCGGTGAATGGGGAGTTGCAGGTGCAGGTGTGGGAAGATGAAAGGTGTGGGATAGGAAGGCCTAGGCGGACAGCTGCTGCAATGCGCCACTCGGTCTCTGAAAGCTGCATGTGCGGGGAGGATGGAGCCACAGTAAGCCAGTCACCTGCATGCGGGCCCTGCAAAGAGGTTAGGCGAGCAAGGCGAAGCGGGGACGTGACTGTGGCTCGAACCTGCTCCAGAAGTTCGGCTTCGAGGTGTTGGGAGAGGTGAGTGAAGAGTTTGGGGGGGTAGCCCGATTGTAGCACAGACCACGAGGGGAATCGATCACGAATGTCTTGAGGGAGCATGGTCAAGGTGGATGAGATTGAAGAGTCCAAGTGGTTGATGGTGTCTGTGGTAATGTAAGGGCGGAAAAGAGGAGCACCGTCAGTGATGAAGTGGGTGGATAAGGTCGACACAGTCTGCGCCCAGCTGCAAAGGTAGCTGAGAGGGGCGATGGATGCAGAGCTACGAAGATCGAAGCCACCCAAGCGGATTGGAAGCGAGGCTTGGAGACGAGCCGATGCGGACTGTTCAGAGGCGGGATTCCAGTACTCGGAACCTAGGAGCTGAGAGAAGTGGCTGAAAATAGTGCTGTCCCATGAGGAGAGTAGCTCTCGAATTTCGGGAAAAGGTGCGATTGTTCGGAGGAGGAAAGAAGGGCGGGCAGTGATGCATAAGGAAAGGATCCGTGAGGCAATCTGTGGGTCTTGCAGTTGGTGCAGTAAGGGGAGGGAGGAAGTGAAAGAAACGAGTTTGTCACGAACTGTAGAGATGACATAACCGTCGGAGCCAGTAGGAACGCCAGCGACAGTGAGACCGTTTGCAGCGATGGAAATGCCGGAGGGTGGAATGCAGTGTTCGGGCAAGTCCATAGGGGCCCATAGAGAGCACTTAGAGGGTTGAACAGTAAGGCCGAGAGAGAGAAGGCGAGCAGTAAGGTCAGTGTATGCAGCAAAGACGTCTGAGGGAGGGCCGACCAGGTAGGTATCGTCCGCGTATGAGGAAATGAAAATAGAGGGAGACTGCTGCTGGGTTGGTTGGATGGCTAGCTGTTGCGTTAGGGCGTACAGGAAAGGGCCGCAAGGGTCGCCTTGACGAACACCAGAAGCTGACTGGAATGTATGGAGAAGGAGGCCGCCGCGGTAGTGGAGAGGTGAAGGGGTGGAGTAGAACAGGCGAAAGAAGGGAATGAGACTGGAGAATGGGGAGCGCCTTAATGCCTCAAACATAGGAACCCGGTTGAAAGAATTGAATGCATTTGCAACGTCCAGCTGCAGCACCACCCAGTCCGGATGAAGGGAGAAGGCGGAACAAACTGCGTGCGACACAATCTCAATCCCTGCTGGTGTCAAACATTGTATGTTTATATTGTGTAGGCTATAGTGGGTCTAGCCTTAGAGGGTACACAAACTTAGGGTTTCATACTTGTACCCACCTTCCTGCTAGTTCATCCATTCCTCGTTCAGTTATTCTGACATGGTTTCAGAGCAGGTCCTTCGCTAGAACCTAAGTTTTTTTTTTCGGGCCCACCTCTACTAACTACTTCCTAGCGCCTTAGTGCGCCCTACTGTCGGAGTGCTGCGTTAGCGCCTCCCCCTCTGCGCCCTTGTGCGCTCTACCTTACGTGCGCCCTCGTGCGCCCTCGTGCGCCTTTCTCTGCTAGTGCGCCTTCGTGCGCCCTCGTACGCCCTCGTGCGCCCTCGTACGCCCTCGTGCGCCCTCGTGCACTCTCGAGCTGCCCCTGCAGGTCCGTCAGGCCAGTGCGCAGCCTCTGCACGACCGCACGCCGCCCCTGCAGGCTCTCGCCGCCCGCCACGTCGCCCTGCCCGTGGCGTCACCGCCTCCCCGCGGCGTCGTCACCTGCCCGCGACGTAGCCCCTGTCCGCGGCGTCGTCGCCTGCCCGTGGCGCCGTCGCCTGCCCGCGGCGTCGTCGCCTGCCCGCGACGTCGTCGCCTGCCCGCGGCGTCGTCGCCTGCCCGCGACATCGGCGCCTGCCCGTGGCGTCGTCGCCTGCTCGCGGCGTCGTCGCCTGCCTGCGGCGTCGTCGCCTGCCCGCGGCGTCGTCCCCTGCCCGCGACGTCGGCGCCTGCCCGCGGCGTCGTCGTCTGCCCGCCGCGTCGCCCTGCCCGCGGTGTCGCCACCTGCCCGCCGCGTTGACCTGCCCGCGGCGTCGCCACCTGCCCGCCGCGTCGCCCTGCCCGCGGCGTCGCCACCTGCCCGCCGCGTCGCCACCTGCCCGCCGCGTCGCCACCTGCCCGCCGCGTCGCCCTTCTCGCCGCGTCGCCCTGACCTAAACCGCCTCTCGCCCCTGGAGCAGCCGCCACTGCAGCAGCAGCCCCTGGAGCAGCCGCCACTGCAGCAGCAGCCCCTGGAGCCGCCCGCCACTGCAGTAGCAGCCCCTGGAGCCGCCCGCCACTGCAGCAGCAGCCCCTGGAGCCGCTCGCCACTGCAGCAGCCGTCCCTGGAGCCGCCTGCCACTGCAGCGGCCCCCTCTGGAGCAGCACGTACCTGCAGCAGCCGCCCCTGGAGCAGCCCGCACCTGCAGCAGCTGCCCCTGGCCCCTGGAGCAACCACAGCTGCAGCAGCCGCCCCTGGCCCCTGGAGCCGCCGCCACTGCAGCAGCCGCCCCTGGCACCTGGAGCAGCTGCCGTCGCAGCCCGGCCTCGCCCTGCAGCAGCTGCCTCGGAGCTCCCTGCTACGGCCCGGCCCAGCCCTGCAGTTGTAGCGGCCCCGCTGTCGCCACCGTCTTGCGCCTGCCGCGCCGACCACTGGTGAGCATTGCCCAGCACTGCTACCGCTGCTACTGCTGCTACTGCCTTTTCTACTCCCACTGCTGCCGCTACTGCTACTACTGCTGCTCCTGGCGTGGCCAGATGCAGCTCCAGGGCCGTGCGCGTGAGTCCCTCACTCCCCAGCAGCTTCGTGCGCGTGAGTGGTACACTAGTCGGGGCTGTCGGGGTGGCCGTAGTGGTGGTCGCTCTGGAGTGGGTCGGTCGGGAGCTTCTGGTAGTGGACAGGTGCAGCTGCCGTATCCTCCTTCGCCCCAGGTGCTTCGTGCGCGTGAGTGGTACGCTAGTCGGGGCTGTCGGGGTGGCCGTAGTGGTGGTCGCTCTGGAGTGGGTCGGTCGGGAGCTTCTGGTAGTGGACAGGTGCAGCTGCCGTGTCCTCCTTCGCCCCAGGTGCTTCGTGCGCGTGAGTGGTACGCTAGTTGGGGCTGTCAGGGTGGCCGTAGTGGTAGTCGCTCTGGAGTGGATCGGTCGGGAGCTTCTGGTAGTGGACAGGTGCAGCTGCCGTGTCCTCCTTCGTCCCAGGTGCTTCGTGCGCGTGAGTGGTACGCTAGTTGGGGCTGTCGGGGTGGCCGTAGTGGTAGTCGCTCTGGAGTGCATCGTTCGGGAGCTTCTGTCAGTGAGGCTGCCGCTCTAGGTGCTAGTACGTCTGTTGCCCTAGGTGCTGGTGAGGCTCCCACTCCCGGTACTCGCGTGTCTGCCACCTCAGGTGATGGTGAGGCTATCGCTTTAGGTGCTAGTGAGTCTGTATCCCCTGGTACTGAGTCGACTGAGGCACTGCACACCTTCACCCTGGACTCAGGTGCTTCTCGCTGTTTCTTTCGTGACCGCACTGCCCTTGAGCCGCTTGCTCGGCCAGTTGCTGTCTCCCTCGCTGACCCCTCTGGGGGTCCGGTCATTGCGACCTCCTCCACTGTTCTTCCCTGTCCTGCGGCCCCGTCAGGCACACTGTCAGGTCTCTACCTCCCCTCGTTCTCTACGAACTTGGTGGCAGGTTGTGCGCTCCAGGACGGGGGTGTTCACCAGTTCACCCCTGCCTACGAGCGCGTGACACACTGCACGTGTGCTCGGACGGGCCGTCACCTGGCTACCTTCACTCGGCAGCCGGGGTCGGACCTGTACACACTGACCACTGAGTCCCCTCAGGTAGCTGCGTCCGCGTCCGCGTCTGCGCCAGGCCAGCTGTCGGCCCCCTGCTCGTGCCGCTCTTTGGCGCATGAGACTGTCCTCTGGCACCACCGCCTTGGTCACCCGTCTGTGCAGCGCCTTCGGACCATGCACAAACGGGACCTTGTTGCTGGTCTTCCCAGGGTTCTCCCTCCCCTCCCACCCTCGCCTGCTCCTCCCTGTCTTCCCTGTGTCGAGGGGCGGCAGCGCGCCGCTCCTCACTCCTCCTCCTTTCCCCCGACGACTGCTCCTTTGCAGACGCTCCACATGGACGTGTGGGGCCCAGCCCGCGTCCGTGGTCAGGGTCAGGAGAGGTACTTCCTGATTGTTGTTGACGACTTCTCGCGCTACACCACGGTCTTCCCCTTGCGCACCAAGGGTGACGTCCCTGATGTCTTAATCCCTTGGATCCGCAGATCTCGTCTCCAGCTCAGTGAGCGTTTCCGCTCCGACTTCCCTGTCCTGCGTCTGCACTCTGACAGAGGTGGGGAGTTTTCCTCTGGCCTCTTGGAGACCTTCTGTCAGCAGGAGGGCATTGAGCAGTCGTTCACGCTTCCGGCCTCTCCACAGCAGAACGGGGTTGCTGAGCGCCGCATTGGCTTGGTCATGGAGGTCGCTCGTACCTCCTTAGTTCATGCGGCTGCCCCCCACTTTCTGTGGCCGTTTGCAGTCCGATACGCTGCGCATCAGCTCAACCTCTGGCCCCGTGTCTCCTTACCGGAGACTTCTCCGACACTGCGTTGGACGGGAGAGGCTGGCGATGCGTCGCGTTTTCGGATCTGGGGATCTCGAGCGTTTGTTCGCGATACGTCCGCGGACAAGCTCTCCCGTCGAGCTGTCCCCTGTGTCTTCCTTGGCTTTGTCCCGGACGCGCCTGGTTGGCAGTTCTACCACGCCACCTCGCGTCGTGTCCTGGCCTCTCAGGACATCACTTTTGACGAGTCCGTCCCCTAATACCGCCTCTTCCCCTACCGCACTGCCCCGCTCCCCCCCCCCGCCTCTCTTCCTCGCTCCAGGTGCTGAGGTACCAGACCCCCTCCCCCCTCAGGGTGCCGCTCCCTCAGGTGTGTCCCAGGTAGACCCGGTTGAGCCTGTCGAGGTAGCTGTTGACTCTCGTCCTGCTGGGGGTGCTGAGCCTGACCGTGAGGAGTCTGAGGGAGGTGAGCCTGGGGGTGCGGAGCCTGGGGGTGCGGACCCTGGGGGTGCGGAGCATGGAGGTGCTGAGCCTGGGGGTGCGGAGTCTGGAGGTGCTGAGCCTGGAGGTGCTGCGTCTGGCGGTGCTGCGTCTGGGGGTGCTGAGCCTGGGGGTGCTGAGCCTGACCGTGCTGAGTCTGGGGGTGCTGAGCCTGGGGGTGCGGAGTCTGGGGGTGCTGAGCCTGGAGGTGCTGAGTCTGGGGGTGCTGTGTCTGGAGGTGCTGAGCCTGAGCGTGCTCCACCTGGGGGAGCCCTCTCCTCCCAGCAGCTGCAGGAGAGGTACCTACAGTACTGCCGCCTCCGGAGAGGTGCTGCTGGAGCTTGTACCAGTACTTCCCCTCCTACCCAGGAGCTCCCCCCCATTCAGCAGATCCGAGAGTGGTACGCGCGGCGCTGCAGTCTTCGGAGTGGTGCTCCTGGTGCTGCAGACCCTGGGGGTGGCGCTGCTGCTGGTACTGAGGACCCGGGCGTTGGAGCTACTGCTGGTGCTGAGGACCTGGGCGGTGGCGCTGCTGCTGGTGCTGAGGACCCGGGCGTTGGAGCTGCTGCTGGTGCTGAGGACCCGGGCGGTGGCGCTGCTGCTGGCGCTGAGGACCCGGGCGTTGGAGCTGCTGCTGGTGCTGAGGACCCGGACGTTGGAGCTACTGCGGGTACTGAGGACCCTGCTGCTGGTGTCTCTGCTCGTTCTGGAGACGCTGCGCGGCCGCGACCGTACTTCGTACCGCTCCTTCAGCAGGTTCTTGGTCAGACTCCTCCTCCTTGTCCTCCTCCCTCCGTAGAGTGTCCTCCGCCTGTCCCGCCGCAGTCACAGTTACCACCTGCCTCGCCTCTCCCTGCTCCCTCTCCTTACGCTGGTCCCACAGGAGGTCTTACAGAGCGTCGTGAGCCTGAGTCTCGTCCTGCGTCGCCTGTTCGTACTGCTCGCACTGGCCATCGTGTCCCACGTGAGCGTCCTCCTCCTGTCCCTGGCACTCACTACATGACTCTGCGTCCCTCCACTGCTCCTCAGCGTGTCCCGCTGCCGTCTCCTCCTGCGTCCTCTCTTCCTACTCTTCCTGATCCGGAGTCTGACTCCCGTCGTGCTGCAAGTCCCACTGTCACGCATCTTCTCGCTACTGTTGTCACTGACCCTACCTTTGAGTCCTCTGCTGCGTCTGCTCTGGTCGCTGAGTTGGTAGACTTTGCTGCCCGGTGTCGTCTAGACTACGCCACTAGCCTTGTTGCTGAGTCCGAGTCTGAGTCTGTCTGTCCTCCGTCCGTCGGGGGTGTGTGTGCTCTTGGCACGGACGTCCTTGAGGACAGACAGGAGGAGTTCCAGTGCTTTGCTGCTTCTTTGCCCCATCTCGTGTCCATGCTAGTTGCCCCTGAGGGAGACCCGGATGCACCAGACATCCCGACCCCGCGCACCTACGCCGAGGCGATGGCGGGTCTCTACTCCTCTCAGTGGCAGACAGCCATGGACGCAGAGATGGCTTCCTGGAAGTCCACACGCACCTACGTCGACGAGGTTCCCCCACCTGGGGCGAACATCGTCAGTGACATGTGGATTTTCAGAGTGAAGCGGCCACCGGGTTCTCCTCCTGTCTTCAAGGCGCGCTATGTGGCTCGAGGCTTCAGTCAGCGAGAGGGAGTTGACTTCTTCCAGACCTTCTCCCCCACCCCGAAGATGACCACTCTTCGGGTGCTGCTGCACATAGCCGCTCACCGTGACTACGAGCTTCACTCACTTGACTTCAGCACTGCTTTCTTGCAGGGCAGCCTGCACGAGGAGATCTGGCTACGCCGCCCTCCTGGCTTCACTGGGTCGTTCCCTCCTGGTACCCAGTGGAGCCTCCAGCGGCCGGTCTACGGTCTCCGCCAGGCACCGCGTGAGTGGCACGACACACTGAAGACTACACTTGCGGCTCTTGGGTTCGCTCCCTCTACTGTTGACCCGTCACTGTTTCTACGCACAGACACCTCGCCGCCGCCGTTCTACATCCTCGTGTACGTCGACGACTTGGTCTTTGCCACTGCTGACACCGCGGCACTCGCCCACGTGAAGTCGGAGCTGCAGAGGAGACACATGTGCACAGACCTGGGTGAACTGACAAGCTATCTTGGCTTGCGGATCACCCGGGACAGAGCACGGCGCACCATCACCTTGACTCAGTCACACATGGTGCAGCAGATCCTTCAGTGCTTCCGCTTCACGTACTCCTCGCCTCAGTCCACTCCTCTGCCTACCGGTCACTCGCTCTCAGCTCTGCCTTCGGATGAGTCCGTAGAGCCGAGTGGCTCGTATCCAGAGCTTGTGGGCTGCCTCATGTACCTGATGACCTGCACTCGACCTGACCTTGCATACCCTCTTAGCATCCTTGCACGCTATGTCGCTCCTGGCCGTCACAAGAAGGAGCACATGGATGCCGCGAAGAGGGTGTTGCGCTACTTGTGCAGTACGTCGGGCATGGGGCTAGTGCTTGGAGGGCGAGACCGAGTTGTACTTACTGGACACTCAGACGCTTCTTGGGCGGACGACCAGGCTACTCAGCGGTCGTCTCAGGGTTACACCTTCAGCCTTGGCTCCAGCTCAGTTTCTTGGCGTTCTACACGCTCTTCTTCTGTTCTCAGCTCCAGTTGTGAGGCTGAGATCTACGCCACAGCCATGGCTGCCCAGGAGCTACGCTGGCTGACCTACCTGCTGACCGACCTAGGAGAGCGGCCTCGTTCTCCTCCAGTGCTGTACGTCGACAACCAGGCTGCCATTGCCTTGTGTGAGGAGCACAGACTGGAGCACAGAACGAAGCACATTGCCCTGCGGTACTTCCTTTCTCGAGAGCTGCAGCAGCGTGGTCAGCTACGTCTGCGTTACGTGGCCACTGAGGCCAACCTTGCTGATGTGTTCACCAAGGCGCTTCAGCCTTGTGACCATCAGCGTTTCTGTACTCTTCTAGGCCTTGTGCCTGCTGGACCTCACTTGCTTACTTCTTGACTCTGTTTGTACTGTGATCTCTATATATATATACCTGCATGTTTACACTTGCTAGGTTGTGATCACTGTATGTCTTGCTACATTATCAAACTGCATGTGAACTGGTCTTGTGACCGCTTGCTTGTGCTCGGAATTTGTGTGGTATCCTTGAGATCCACCCTGAGCCTGTTTTGCTTTGCTTTGCTTTGCTTTGACTGGTCTTGTGACCCTCTGGTTATCTCCCACTTCGCCTATGGGGGTGTGTCAAACATTGTATGTTTATATTGTGTAGGCTATAGTGGGTCTAGCCTTAGAGGGTACACAAACTTTCATACTTCTACCCACCTTCCTGCTAGTTCATCCATTCCTCGTTCAGTTATTCTGACAGCTGGAACTGCTACGCCAAACTGAAGATGAGGAAGAAACGTTTCTCGCATCTGCTGCTTGAAGAGGAGAGTAATGCAGCGTGAAAGAAGGCGTGGTAACACTTCTCCAATGGCGATGGGCTGTACGCCACCATGCGGCTTCTGGAGGGCGACGAGGTTCGAAGCGGTGTAGTAAGGCCGAACTGCGAGTGGAAGATCGCCTTGCAGCCAGTTCTGGAAGACGTGGAGGAGAGAAGGGAGATGCTGCTGGTGGGAGAGAAATGTGTCTCGAAGATGCTCAATGAACCACCCAGAAGGCCCAGCAGCTGTGCCGCGAGGGGCGGACTGTAGGGCAGCGTGGAGAACAGGGACAGTAAGCTGCGGTGCGGCAACAGGAGAGAAGCTGTGGACCCAATCAGGAATCTCGGCTGTAGCAGGTGGATGCTTGGAGTTAAGGGCAGCAACTGTTTCTGGTAGCGGTGGTGCTAACTCGCCAGCCTCCAGTGCTGCCAATGACCGCGACCAATCCCCGCATTTTGCAAAACGCTTCGCACGGTTGAGACGAGCCTGAAGCGCTGAAGAACGTGCTGATGCCATGTGCAGAGGTCTGGCGGCTGGAGTGGCTGCAGCTACGGCTTCGCTGAAAAGAGACTGCCATTCACCATTGATGAAGCGGCACGCTAAGGAAGCACATGAAGAGGTAACGGGCTGTGTGGAAGCAGCGGCAGATGGCAGGCGCAGCAGTAGACGCGGAAATGCCAAGAGTAGGAGGTGTGCAGCGACGTCAGAAGGATGCTGCGCAAGGCGGCGTAGTGGAATGAGAAGTGCATCGAGAATGAGCAGACGGATGCGGGAGGGGATTCGGCGGAGAATAGGGCCAGGTGAGACTGCCGGGCTGAAGAAGGAGGGCCAATCCCAGGAAGGAATGGCCTCCCAGGTGGCTTGGGGAATTGATGGTCGATCTGCGGTTGCCGGCGCTGAAGTTGTGGCTGATGCGCGGGGAGGTGGGGGGCGAGCAGCTTGCTGTCGTGTGGCGCTGTTGCGCGAGCAGGCTGAAAGGTGACGGGCCAGAGAACCTGGGTTGGCGAAGGTGCGTCGACATGAAACAAACGCCCACAATTTCAAGACAACTATATTTACTCATCAAACATTTTAAAACCTTGTTAATTCTGAATTTACTTGAGCATTTTAACAGAGTGCATATAGCTTCCATATAAAAATCACATTTACCATAAAAACAAAAGCTTCATATTTTCCAATGCACTAACTAAACAATGAGAAAACAGTTATTCTAGCTGCCATAGGGCCAGCTGTAGAGCATGCAAGCAACACATCGGGAACCATTGGTACACGTCCTTATGGTGGTAAGGGAAATCCTTGTATTGGCGTATGCCTAGTGTGGTCGGGTATAAAATGTAGAACACTGTATTACTCAATCACGTCCTTTTTGGAACTCTCGCGTCGCTCTCAGGTCCTGTTCGTTTCATGGTGAATTGAACGTGGCCCATGAACTTAGTAGGCTCGTGGCGATGCGGGTGAATTCGCCGTAAACGAATTTTTGGCCCACCGCTTGATGCAGAAACCCTCGAAAAGATGCCCTAAAAAATATTCCTCAGGAGCCTCCTACGGCACTCCCGCGGGTTGCGCTTGCATGCTCGCTTTCTCCGTCGTTGCCGTCCCGTCCATCGCATGGACTGATGCTGCTGCTGCTGCCGCGGCTGCGGATTCAGCGCGTCTTCTCCTCGACCGTACGGTGTTGACGAAACATCCGATGACGAAAACAGCAATCACTGCGACGACAGCTGCGACGCTGGCGACGATTGCGTACTTCACCGTGCGAGACACATCCCACACGGTAACTCCGGCTGCGCTCGTCTGTGACATTCTCCGAATGGGATTGAAAAGCTGCGTCCAGCAGAACTGCGACGAATTCTGAGTCTCTTCACGAAATGAGAGGCAAAAATGGCGGCAGCCTCAGGGGCCAGGGTAGCTATGGTCGAGCTAACCTACAACCAAGAATAGTCGTCGATACGCGTAACACAGCAGCAGATCAGGAGAAAATTCCGTGTCGTGGTGTTGCTAACCGATTATCATGCTGAGATTCTTGCGTCGATATACTGTGGTTCCGATCTACAGGGCTCTGTGGCAGATCGTGCCATTACCGCTGACCAACCGAGTTTAACCAAGGGAGGAGCGAGCGACGGCCCGCTGAAAACTAAGACACAAAAGGGCTTGTGTTCGACGTATAACGAAGAACGGGATGAGCCCATGGCGGCGGGTTTCATGGCTCGAGGCGAGAGCGCAAATCCCGGCATTACGACGGAGCAACGGTGAGCTGATGAAGCACCTGACAGAAATTGAGGGGAGAGGCTGAGAAGGTTACGATTATTGGTGCGGTGCGAAGAGGGTATGTTCCAGAGCGGCTCGAGGATGGTAGAGTTTATTCGATATAAGACCATTCGCATTTGCTAAGTTCAAAACCATTTCTTCTTACAAACGCTTTATATGCACCAATTGTGAGCCAAACTTCGCAAACCAATTAATTCCTGACTCCTATCACCCCAATGCGTAATTACCGGAGGACAAATACCCGTACGTTGAAAAGTGTTTTTGCTAGTTAAACACACAACAAAATCCACAAATCTCCTTTCACCATTAACTACTTGCCGCCACCATCCACCACACCTCCCTCCCCCTCCTGACCTCCCTTCCGCCGTCTCCTCGGCCGCTTTCGTGCCCCTTCTCCCTCCTCCCCTTGTCTCTTCCTTTCACTTGCCGCTTCCGTTGTTGGGCGGGCCTTCTTCTTGCATCATAGCGGATTGGGTCCCTGTGGTGTGAGGGTTAACGATTCAATGCATGTGCGTTTTTCGACGCTTCAAAACCAAATGCACATTGCTCATTGCAACGAGCCTTCTGCTTGGACAGCCGTGGGTTGGATTGGGTTGGACCCCTGTGGTGTGAAAGCTATGTATGGGTCAGAACATACCGATGCATGTTGTGAAACGACGCCACAAAACAAGCCTCCAATTTGCCAGACAGTGGGGTGGTTGGGTCCTTGTACTGAGCGTGAGAAGGGACGGGCAACAGCTTGAGACCAATGCACGGCTTCCCAGGGCGAATGGAACCTCGCAGATGAGTGCGAGTGGGATGGGAGTCACAGAAAGTGAATGCACGAATGCAGGGACAGTGATGACAAAATAGTAGCTAAGACTAAGAAGCCATAGCTAGGTTTAGGGTACACGAAAGAGAAGTACAAGCAGTAGAAGAGGAAAGGTGGTTGAACTAGAAAGAAGTGGAGTACAAATAGCAAGCCCAAAAGGGTTATACTCACTATTGAGTACCCCACTACAGACTAGACAAGCATTATGTTCTGACACACCCCCATAGTCAAGGTGGGGTACAGCCAGCACAACAAGCATTCAGAGCTGTAGATCATAGTGATAAGCAAAGGCTAGAGACTAACACAGAGGGCAAGTGAGGAGGAGGAGAAACTGTGGGGGGCGATCTGCTGCAGGCGATGGGCGAAGCTGCAGACACAACGGGCAACAGGAGCGGCGCGCACAGTGGCTACCGAGCGCACGAGGGCACCGGACTACGGGAGTATCTGGCTCCGCGGCTACGACGAGCACACACAGGAGCAACTGACCCACAGGCGACTGGCGAAGCAGGCTCGCTGGGCTACCGAGAGCACGACGGCTCCGGACTACAGGCGCTGCAGACGACACGACAGCGACCTCCACTCTCCCCCCCCTAACAGTCCCACACCCCCCTATCACACACCCCTTTGCTGCATCCCTAGCCCCACTCACACGCCACCCCCACTTAAACCCTAACCCTCGGCTCCCACACATCCACCCCCCTCAGCGGCAGCTGCAGCAGTGGGAGACGAAGGAGGAGGAGGAGCAGGGGACGGAGCACACAACCAGCACCCCCATACGCGCCACCCCCACACGCGCCACCCCCAAACCCTAACAAAGGCAGCAGCGGGGGGGAGTGGGGGGGCGATCCGTAAGCGATTCGGGGGACGGCGGGCGGCTCCCCAGGGCGCCACGACGAGGCAGCGGGAGGGGGGCGAGCGCGGCTCCCAGGGCGCCTCGACGGGGCAGCGGGGGTCGCGCGCGCGGCTCCCCAAAGCGCCGCGACGGGGCAGCGGGGTCACGCGCGGCTCCCCAGGGCACCGCGACGCGGCTGCGGGGTCGCGCGCGGCTCCCCAGGGCGCCGCGACATGGCTGCGGGGTCGCGCGCGGCTCCCCAGGGCGCCGCGACGTGGCTGCGAGGTCGCGCGCGGCTCCCCAGGGCGCCACGACGGGGCAGCGGGGGTGACGGGCGGGTCTGCTGCAGGCGACGGGGGGGTGGGGGGGGGCGCTTCGACGGAACAGCGAACCGCCGCGCGACCCGAACGCGCGGCGGGAAGAAAAATAAGGCGTCGCGCGCCACGGGGCGCGCGACAGACAGGAAAGCAGCGGAAGCACGTGGGGCCCACAGGCCAAGAGCGTAACCGCTCTGATTCCATGACAAAATAGTAGCTAAGACTAAGAAGCCATAGCTAGGTTTAGGGTACACGAAAGAGAAGTACAAGCAGTAGAAGAGGAAAGGTGGTTGAACTAGAAAGAAGCGGAGTACAAATAGCAAGCCCAAAAGGGTTATACTCACTATTGTGTACCCCATTACAGACTAGACAAGCATTATGTTCTGACAAGTGAGAGTAAAAGGGAAGGGACAGTGAAGTGAAAGGGCAGGGACAGTGAGCGTGAAAGGGCAGGGAAGGGACAGTGAAAGTGAAAGGGCAGGGAAGGGACAGTGAAAGTGAAAGGGCAGGGAAGGGACAGTGAAAGTGAAAGGGCAGGGAAGGGACAGTGAAAGTGAAAGGGCAGGGAAGGGACAGTGAAAGTGAAAGGGCAGGGAAGGGACAGTGAAAGTGAAAGGGCAGGGAAGGGACAGTGAAAGTGAAAGGGCAGGGAAGGGACAGTGAGAGTGAAAGGGCAGGGAAGGGACAGTGAAATAGTTACTCTCTTTGTCTTGCACTCGCACTGTCACCTTCACCCATTTCCTCTCACACGCTCACCATCACCCGTTTCTGTTTGAACCCGGCCCTTCACATACTGCAGCCGCTTCCACTCCAGCTGGACCATTGAGTAGATTCAGAAGTCACCTCGCTTCCACTTACACTCGCACTCTCATCTCTCGCTCGCACTCTCACCTTCACTCGTTTCCGCTTGAACTTGGCCCTGTCCTTCACATATCCCAGCCGCTTCCACTCGGGCTTCCTCTCTCCCCCCTCCTCCTCCTCTGAATCATACCCATACCCAAACGTATCTGCATTCGCATTCACCTCTCCCGCCCCCAAACCCCTTTCCTCCGCCCCTGCGCCTTCTGCCCCACCGCCCCCTTCTCGCTCACTCCCAGCGACACCATCCCCCTCGCCTCCTGTCTCTCCTCCTGTCGCTGCATCTTCTCTCTCACTCCCAGCAGCACTGTCTTGCTGTCTCGCGAGCCCTCTGTCAACCACTGTCGGTACAAGCCCTTTCTGCGTCTCCTCGATTCTTTTCTTTCGCTTGGCTGCCCGCGCCAGCAACAGCTGCTGCTGCTCGTGTTCGGGCAGCCCGAGCCGGGAAGATTCGGATTTTTTGGAGAGCGAGAGGTCGAGAGGGGAGGGCGGCTCGAGGGAGATTGACGTCCCATTGGCTGCGATGATTGGCACTGCTGGCACCTGAAGGGGGGTGGGGGGGAATGGGAGGGGGACAGAGATTGCTGGGACCAGGGAAAGACTCGAGGCGTGAAGATTGGGCTTTCTTGGCAAGCGAGAGGTCAAGAGGGGAGGGCGGCTAGAGGGAGATTGACGTCCCATTGGCTGAGATGATTGGCACTGCTGGCACCTGGAGTGAAGGGGGGAGAGGCGGGGGAGCAGGGGGGAGTGGGGGAGGGGAGTGGGGGAGGGGAGTGGGAAGAGAGCAGTGCTTGCATGTACAAAAAGAAACAAAGGACCGATTTGGCTTGGAGAGCGAAAGGTCGAGAGGGGAGGGCTGCTAAAGGCAGATGGCCGTTCCATTGGCTGAGATGATTGGCACTGCAGGCACCTGGTGGGGGAGGTGGGAGGAGAGGGGAGAAGGGAAGGATGAGGTGGTGGGGGAGGAGGGGGAGAGTAAGAGGGAAAAAGGAGTGGGAAGGAGAGAAGTGCTTATTTGGAAAAAAACAAACTGAGAAGGTTAATTGGGAGGAGACGCACTTCTTTCTTTTAAAAGGGGAAGGCCAAGCGGGAGGATGGTGGGGGAAGATGGGCAGCTGCGGTGCAGACTGTGCGCCAAGTGTGTTTAGGGTCAATGAAACCTAACTCTAGATTTGAGGCGCCTCAAAACAAGTGTGTTTAGGGTCATTGAACCCTAAATTTAGATTTGAGGCGCCTCTAAACAAGTGTGTTTAGGGTCGTTGAACCCTAAACAGGTCTGATGATTGCATGCATTAGCAAATCAACACTGCGAGTCAAGAATGAAACCCAACAATTCAATCTTCGAGGCGCCTTGGAATTACAGTGCGAGCTGGAGAAGGACAGCTGGAGGGCGGGATACAGCAATGGGAAAAGCCACGCGATAAAAGAATTATTTTGAGACGTCTCAAAACACTGCGAGCTGGAGAAGGACAGCTGGCAGGTTACGGCAATGGGAGAAGAAACGCACGCCTCTGTCCTCATGGCTTGGAAATCGGGTCTAAAACGAGCGAAACTTCTTGAGAAGCTTCTTGAGTTCAATGTCCTGTGAGGCAACGAAGAAGTGCTGGTGGTTACCACCCGCCACAAGGTGCTGTATGCACTCCGACGCTGTCACTGCCCCGTCGCCCTCATGCGTGCACCTGGAAAGGGGGCCGAGAAGTGGTAGGGGGAGAGGAGTGAGCGGAAGAAAGTGGTGGTGGTTACCACCTGGTGCTGCCACGAGCTGGTTACCACCTGGTGCTGCCACGAGCTGGTTACCACCTGGTGCTGCCACGAGCTGGTTACCACCTGGTGCTGCCACGAGCTGGTTACCACCTGGTGCTGCCACGAGCTGGTTACCACCTGGTGCTGCCACGAGCTGGTTACCACCTGGTGCTGCCACGAGCTGGTTACCACCTGGTGCTGCCACGAGCTGGTTACCACCTGGTGCTGCCACGAGCTGGTTACCACCTGGTGCTGCCACGAGCTGGTTACCACCTGGTGCTGCCACGAGCTGGTTACCACCTGGTGCTGCCACGAGCTGGTTACCACCTGGTGCTGCCACGAGCTGGTTACCACCTGGTGCTGCCACGAGCTGGTTTTTTAGAATTCTCAACAACCGCCATGAGGAGTTGGATGCACTAAATGCTGTCACTGCCCCGTCGCCCTCATGCGTGCACCTGGTGTGGCCAGGGCGAATGGCAGGGGGTGACGAGCGGAAAAATGTGCTGGTTACCACCTGTAACCAGCTGCCGGTAACTGACTGGTCGCCTGCATGCACCTGGTTCAATAAGGGAGAATAGCAGGAGAAGAGGAGCAGAAGGGGGTGTTACTGGTTACCACGTGGTAACCAGATGTTGGTCACTCACTGTGTTGTTTGCCTCATTAGTGCAACTGTTTTGATTGGCGCGGATGGCAGGCAGAAGAACACAAGAGGGAAGTGCTGCTGATTACCACCTGACCGGTTACCACCTGACCGGTTACCACCTGACCGGTTACCACCTGACGGTTACCACCTGACCGGTTACCACCTGACGGTTACCACCTGACCGGTTACCACCTGACGGTTACCACCTGACGGTTACCACCTGACCGGTTACCACCTGACGGTTACCACCTGCCCTGTTACCACCTGCCCTGTTACCACCTGCCCTGTTACAACCTGACCTAATACCACTAGATGCACTCACTGATTGGTCAACCACTTATGGATGCCACGTGGCATACCTGGCGACCTCCAGCTGGCGGGCAGCAAAGCGTGTGTCCTTGAAGGCGTCCCCCAGGCGCTGCAGCTCTGCCAGAATGCACCTGCGGTGTGGAAGTGAAGGGGGGGGGCAGTGAGGGGGCAGTGAGGGGGCAGTGAGGGAATAAGCAGGAAGGGAGGCGAGAGTGGGAGGCGAGAGTGGGAGGTGAGAGTGGGAGGTGAGAAGCCCTCAACGGCGTCCCCCAGGCGCTGCAGCTGTGCTAGTATGCACCTGCGGGTGGGGGGAGAGGGGGGGGAGAGGGGGGGAGAGGGGGGGGAGAGGGGGGGGAGAGGGGGGGAAGGATCAGAGGGTGAAGAGAGGAGAGAGAGGGAGAGCGACATGGAGAGGAGAGAGGGAGAGCGACATGGAGAGGAGAGAGGGAGAGCGACATGGAGAGGAGAGAGGGAGAGCGACATGGAGAGGACAGAGGGGGAGCGACATGGAGAGGAGAGAGGGGGAGCGACATGGAGAGGAGAGAAGGCCTTGATGCCGTCCCCCCCCCCCCCCCCGCACGGATATGAAACTCCGCCAGAATGCACCTGCGGGAAGGAGAGGATAAGGGGAGGGGGGATCTAATAAGCAGGGAGAGGGGCGAGAAGGGAAGAGGCACGGAGAGGAGAGAAGGCTTTGAAGGCGCCCCCCAGGATATGCAGCTCCACCAGAATGCACCTGCGGGAAAGGAAAGGGGGGGGGGGGGGAGAGGGGGAAAGGGGGGAGGGGCGGGGGGATGAGAGAGAGGGGGGCAGGCGGAACATCTTGGCATGGAGAGGAGAGAAGGCCTTGGCGCCCCCCAGGATATGCAGCTCCGAACAAAAACTGCCGCGGACATGTGTGTTACTGGCGCTGTTTTGAGACGTCTCAAAACACTCCTTTTTCACATGTGTGTTACTGGCGTTTGATACCAACAGACAGCTGTACAGCAGTACGGGCAGTGTGACGTGGACACGCAATGGATGACGTGGAAACAAACCAGGAAGCCGCAGGATGGTGTGCGGCTCAGTACCAGCAGGGAAAAACTGATAAGGGACACGTGGACACGCACCGTGTGATGTAAACTCGTGTTGGGAAGCCGAGGAGCTTAGGAAGTGACGTGGCGAGCGGCGATAGGCGGAGGCGCATGACGTGGTGCAGAAACGTGCCGTCCGCGACGGCCTTGAACGGCTCGCGGAAGCCGCAGCTCGTGCGGTAGAAGCGCACATGGCGCCGCACCTCCCGCTGCCGCTTCACGCGCATCTCCGCTGCGCCACTACGATGCTGTCAACGATGCTGCCAGGTGGGTCGTCAGTTGAATCGCCAGGTGGATTGTCAGGTGGGTTGTCAGGTATATGGTCCAGGCGCAACAAGGTGGCGCGAACGGTGACTTCTAATCGGTGCGCAGGCAAACAGCTCTATCCTACGGGCTCGACATGCGGTTTTTGACTCAACTGCTCGTCCTTCCAGTTGATGGTGTGGAACAGCTGACTACTCGTTACAAGGGCCGCACCGCAGGGCATCTCCAGGAGGCAATTCAATATAATACCCATTTTTATTTAGATGTGCGAAATGGCAACAACTAAAGCAGGTTTTAAACCTTGAATTTGAACCACATACACAACAAGAGAACAAAACAATACTTCATCATAGTAGAACCCATATCTATCACAAAGGTGTTTTCCCATCATCATTCGATGACAAGAACGAAATCAAGTGGTGATTCACTTGGTTTGGATCATCCCACATCATCCAATACGTGAGCTGCACAGCACACAAGCAGGGAAGAAAACTCGTTGGCAAACAAGCTGAAAAAAATTACGACAAGCGATTCGGGGAATGCGGGAGCAGAAGGCAGGTAGGCAGAGTGAATCAGCACGTCAGGCCAGAAGAGAGACATGACATGCCGACATACTGATTCGTGGTCAGCAAGTCATGGTGCACAGATGGTCGCAACAATCAGGGAGAGGGTGACGAGGAGGGGCAATGTGTGCATGAAAAGGGAGCCGCTTTTGAGAATTCTCAAAAGCAATGTGTGCATGAAAAGGGAGCGGTGGTGCATGCATGCATGCATGCATGCCATGGTGGTAGTGGTGGTGTGAGCACCTCAGGATGAACAGCGTATTCAATACGGTAGAAAAAAGACTGGTGGTGGTGAGTTCACCTCAGAAAGAAGAGTGCAGAGCATTTCAGCAAGTGCAGTGAGAACAGGTCACAAAGAGAGGTGAGAACAGGTCACAAAGAGAGGTGAGAACAGGTCACAAAGTGCAATGAGGGCAGCGTGCCGTCGAAGGTACTAATGGAATGTCAGTGGTGAGTGAAGCTCGGGAAGTGCCGTGAGAGGAGCTCAGGAAAAGCGGTGTGAGCAGCTGAGGAAGTGCGAGCAGCTGAGGAAGTGCGAGCAGCTGAGGAAGTGCGAGCAGCTGAGGAAGTGCGAGCAGCTGAGGAAGTGCGAGCAGCTGAGGAAGTGTGAGCAGCTGAGGAAGTGCGAGCAGCTGAGGAAGTGCGAGCAGCTGAGGAAGTGTGAGCAGCTGAGGAAGTGTGAGCAGCTGAGGAAGTGTGAGCAGCTGAGGAAGTGTGAGCAGCTGAGGAAGTGCGAGCAGCTCACGTCGGGAAAATGAACCACTTGAGTGTTGGGCACAAGGGCGGGCGGCGGCTCCGCCATGTGTGGGCGGGCGTATTTGTCCTTTCCTGCCCACAGCACGAGCACCCTGTGCGGCACGGGTACTGGGCGGCCGAACCGCCACAGCCCCCTAAGGAACGCCCTGTGGTACGAGATGCCAGCTGTCAGCGCGCCACTGGTGGAGAATGCCTCCACGTGGCTGAGGCAGACAGAGCAGTTGGGAAAAGACAGGCGGGGAGAGAGGGGACCCGGGGAGTAGGGTGGGGGGGGGGGGGGGGAGGGTGGGGGGGGGGGGGAGGGAAGGTATACAGGCACATGGGAACCGGCATGTGAGAGGCCCATGCAGACATAGCATGTGGAGCAGGATAGAGGACTGCTTTTGAGTCGACTCAAATGCGTGCATGTGGTGAGGTGAGGTGCGGCCATGCTCGCATAGCAGTGGCTGGCATGACAAGTGGTGGCTTTGCCAGGCCGCCTAACGAACATGGAATTCCTGGTTTGAGAGTTGGATGATAAGCGTTAGAACTGCAGAGCGGCTGGGATAACTGAAGGATTTCGGAACCTTTTTTCTACTCTGCAACCAAACAAGCCATTCTGAAAAGCGGATTCAAGCAGATTCTGCTATTCCTGCCTCACTTACCCATTTCTGTTATTCCTCCAACCCCTCTCCCTCATCCCATCTCTCTCGCTGTGTCTCTCCCCTGCCTGCCCTCCTCTCTGCACTGCACCTCGCCACAAGGGCACCCCTGATTCTTCCTCACACCGCATTCCACCCCCTCCCACCCATCATCGCACCTCTGCACCAAGGCAGGAGGCAGTGGGTGCAGGGGCTCGTTGCGATACACTCGCTGCAGGGCCGCACAGCTGGGGGGAGGAAGAGGAGAGAGGTGGAGATGGCAAGGACTGAAAAGGCATGGGGGAAATGGACGATAAATGGACAGCGGCTGGTGGCAGTGGGTGCAGGGGCTCGTTGCTATACACTCGCTGCAAAGCCGCACAGCTGACGGGAGAAGAAGAGAGAAGTGGAGAGAGGTGGGATGAGGTGGAGATAGTTGGGAGAGACTTGGAGATAGTTGGAGAGAGGTGGGAGAGATGAATAAGGAGGGAGTGAGAGGACATGGGGGCATGGGAGGGAGCATGGGGGGTTGGGGGCCGGATAGATAGGTAACGGAACATGGCAGACGCTTGGAATTTTGCTGCGGCATGTGGGAGAAGGATAAGATATTGACGCGCCTGAAAGATTGCGGGTAGTGAGACGATTTTTGCGGCGCCATAAAAATACATGCCGTGGCACTGACTGCACGGTGCGGCATGTGTGGGTCAGCATGAGTGGGTCAGCATGTGTGGGTCAGCATGTGTGGGTCAGCATGTGTGGGTCAGCATGTGTGGGTCAGCATGTGTTTTTATGTGTGCGGCTCGGCATGTGTGGGTCAGCACGTGTGGGTCAGCATGTGTTTTTATGTGTGCGGCTCAGCGTGTGTGTGGCTCACTTGTTGCGGCGCAGAAGCCATTCGGGAAGCCACGGCACGAGGAAGAGGACTGCAGGGACAGAGGGCATGAGGGCACGAGGTGTGGCGCGAGGATGGATGCGAGAGGGGATTGGGTGGAATCAAGAAGCAGTTAGCAGCAGACAGGAGCGGATGCGCGGGGCATCAGTGTACATTTCATAAGAACAACCATTGCTCTGGCATGGCATGGAAAGGCATTGCACGGCAGGGCACGGCATGGCATGGCAATCAAGTAAAAGCACCATAGCAGTGTGCGGGGCTCCCGGTGTGACAGGCAGAGCGGAGCAGAGCAGAGCAGAGCAGAGCAGAGCAGAGCAGAGCAGAGCAGAGCAGAGCAGAGCAGAGCAGAGCAGAGCAGAGCAGAGCAGAGCAGAGCAGAGCAGAGCAGAGCAGAGCAGAGCAGAGCAGAGCAGAGCAGAGCAGAGCAGAGCCGAGCCGAGCCGAGCCGAGCCGAGCCGAGCCGAGCCGAGCCGAGCCGAGCCGAGCCGAGCCGAGCCGAGCCGAGCCGAGCCGAGCCGAGCCGAGCCGAGCCGAGCCGAGCCGAGCCGAGCCGAGCCGAGCCGAGCCGAGCCGAGCCGAGCCGAGCCGAGCCGAGCCGAGCCGAGCCGAGCCGAGCCGAGCCGAGCAGAGCAGAGCAGAGCAGAGCAGAGCAGAGCAGAGCAGAGCAGAGCAGAGCAGAGCAGAGCAGAGCAGAGCAGAGCAGAGCAGAGCAGAGCAGAGCAGAGCAGAGCAGAGCAGAGCAGAGCAGAGCAGAGCAGAGCAGAGCAGAGCAGAGCAGAGCAGAGCAGAGCAGAGCAGAGCAGAGCAGAGCAGAGCAGAGCAGAGCAGAGCAGAGCAGAGCAGAGCAGAGCAGAGCAGAGCCGAGCAGAGCAGAGCAGAGCAGAGCAGAGCCGAGCAGAGCCGAGCAGAGCAGAGCCGAGCCGAGCAGAGCAGAGCAGAGCCGAGCCGAGCAGAGCAGAGCAGAGCAGAGCAGAGCAGAGCCGAGCAGAGCAGAGCAGAGCAGAGCAGAGCAGAGCAGAGCAGAGCAGAGCAGAGCAGAGCAGAGCAGAGCAGAGCAAAGCAGAGCACAGCAGAGCAGAGCAGAGCAGAGCGGAGCAGAACAAGGTACTGACTTCAACAACAAAGCAGAGCAGCAGCACAGCACTCACACCAATAGAAGTACCGCAGCAGCGTGAGGGGCTCCCAGAGGGAGAGGCAGCGGCGGAAGACCGAGGGATGCGGCCCACAGAGCACTGCCACATGGCGAACAAGGTGCGCGTGGTCCATGGCCATGGCCCACGCTGTAAATGCTCCCCACCCATGCCCGATCTGGTGGGAGATTGGAGGGGTGAGGAATGGGGGGATGAGAGCAGTGGGATTGACATGGCGGATGAGGTGAGGTGCGCATGGTCCATGGCCATGGCCATGGCCATGGCCATGGCCCACGCTGTAAATGCTCCCCACCCATTTTTGAGACGTCTCAAAAGTAAATGCTCCCCACCCATGGCCGAATGGAGGGTAGGGGGAGAGGCAACGGAGGATGACAGGAAACGGAAAAGCGGGATGGGATGGCAAGCGGGAGGGGAGGGGAAGGGAGGAGATGGGACGGGAGGAAGGAAGAGAGCTAATTGACAGACTATGGAATACATCAGATTCGCTCCTTGTGTGCACATCGCCATTAACACATCGCCAATTCACCATCCATCGACGGCTATACTCACCAAGTCAGCTTTCCTTCTGTCGTCGCCGCGGTCGCTGGTTCGTTGTCGCAGACCAGTTTCGCCCAGCGTTGTTACTGGCGACGTGCGACAATCATCTGCGACAGCGCTACTGCTGCTGTTCCTGCTGCTGGGATTCGCATCGGCGACATCGCCAGTGATCGTCGCAGCATCCGTCGCACGGGAAAGGCAGTGCGAGATGAGCGACGCCACATCAGCGCAGACATGCTGGCGACTGTACGACGCGATTCCAGCCGGCCGCGAAGAGTCGCCGAACCCTCGTAGGTCTGGAACGACGACGCGAAAGCCTGCTTCGGCTAGCGGACCAATCTGCTTGTGCCACGTGTTCCAAAACTCGGGAAAGCCGTGGAGCAGCACTACCTGCACGAGAGCACGCACGCATTGCGACAATGAGCGGAGGAAAACGGAGCGTTTGGTTTGGAGCACTTGAAGTCCGGAAATCAACATCACAAAGGTCAAGAATAGCCATGGGTGGAGGGTGATGTGGAGGTGCGGGGGAGGATGGAAGGGAAGAAGCAGAGCAAGTTGACAAACCAGTTGGCCGGTTGGCGGGCCGGCCTCTACGAAGTGGATCGTGACGTTCGGGGCAGTCTCGCAGGTAAGAGTGGGTGTAAACCGTCGTCCTTTGCCATGCTGCGACGAAAATGAGTGCTCTGCGAGGCCATAGGCGAGGATTTATGGGCTCTATGGTTCCAACCTTGAGAATGGATTTAAACTTCGCCACATGGCATTAACGAATATTACATAGTATCACCCAAATTCGTTTTTGCAAAGTGTGGATTCGCAAGGGGGGCCAATAATCGCCTCGTCATCGCCAACCCTCGGGCGAATATCGTACATCCTGCTCGTGACAGCAAGTGTTTGCCAATTGAATGCTCCAACATCGTCCATTACGACTGAAGGAAACACTACGACAAGCGTTCCATTTCACACAACTTCTGAACTTAAATGAGATTACAATGAGCTTGTTCGACCTAGACCGAGGTGTGCATGCTAAATATGCACTTTGTTAGCAGGTATTTAGATGACAAAAGGTTACAATTAACTCTTTTCTAACAAATTGAAGCCTGACAAAAGACAGCACACTTGCCTTCACCCTGAATAATCAGGCGAGATAAGATGTATTCCACTTGCCAGTGAATAACATGTACAAATTTTCATAGGAACCGCCGCATTTTCTGGAGAGCCTGCCTTTCCCCAATTTATCTCGCCCCAGCAACACCGTCAGCATCATCACCCACATCAGCATCAGCGCCTACTTTGGCCGTATTGCCCTCCCCTGCCCTGTCCATACCCTCCCCCTTGCTGCCCATACCCCCCGTCCCTGCTGCCCCCCGTACCCCTGCTGCTGTTGACCCCCCCCATACCCCTGTTGCCCTGCCCCATACCCCCCTCTCCCGTACCCCCCTGCTTGCCCATACCCCCCTCGTCCACCATACCCCCCTGCTGCTTGTGCTGCAACTTGTGTGCCTGCCCCACTACCAGGCCTCACCCACACATTCCCACCATAACCCCCTTGCTGCTGCTGCTGCTGCTGATAATACCCCTCCTGTGCCGGCTGCTGCACCTGGTATACAGCCTGCCCCCCCCGATACCCATACTGCTGCTGCTGCTGCTGTTGTTGCCCATACGCCCCTGCCTTCCCTCCATAAGCAGCAACCCTAGGGTCTGCCGATTGCACCGCGCCGTACCCCCCCGTTTGCCCGTGACTATATCCCCCCCGCATGAGCGTGACTATAAGGGGCAGACTGGCTGTAGGGTGACTGTACGGGGAGAATGCCGCCCGCTAGAGGAACAGGCAGGGGCACGGGGCCGGCAGTGCCCATGTGACTCAGCCGCTGCTGCGCTTCCCGCAGCTGGGCGGCTGCCGCCCCTCCCTGCCGCCCGGCGGCGCCAAGAGAGTTGAGAAGCAGACGAGTGGCTGCCGCCCCCAAGACGGGCCCTCCTATTGCGTTCTGCACTGGTTTCCTGAGGAAACGAAAAAGGGGGGGGGGGGCAGGGACAGGGATGGGGTGGGGGGGGAGGAGGGGGCAGGCAAGGAGGGCAGGGGGTTGCAAGTGAGGGAGGGCAGGGAAAGGGAGGGATTTGAAGGGTGAGGAAGATGAGGAGGAGAGGGTGGGGTACAGGACCACACAGGGGGGCCGTCCTATGGCATTCTGCACTGACCGCCTGCGGGGAGGGGAAGCGGAAGAGAGAGTGGATGGAGGAGGGGGAGCGGCTGTGGTGGAGAGGGTGGTGAAGGATACGGCGACAACTGCAATGGTCATGGCACATGCCCATCATGGTACACACATGCCCATCATGGTACAGCCCATCATGGTACATGCCCATCATGGCACACGCCCATCATGGTACAACGCCCATCATGGCACACGCCCATCATGGTACATGCCCATCATGGTACACGCCCATCATGGTACACGCCCATCATGGCACACGCCCCCCATCATGGTACACGCCCATCATGGTACACGCCCATCATGGCACACGCCCATCATGGTACACGCCATCATGGCACGCCCATCATGGCACACGCCCATCATGGTACACGCCCATCATGGCACACGCCCATCATGGCACACGCCATCATGGCACACGTCCATCATGGCACACGCCCATCATGGCACACGCCCATCATGGTACACGCCATCATGGCACACGCCCATCATGGCACACGCCATCACGGTACAACGCCCATCATGGCACACGCACCTCTCCTGTATCTGCGGTCGTCGTCGCCCCCGCGTGTCCTCGTGCCACAGCGCGGTTACTTTTGAGTCGACTCGTGAGTCATCTAACGGGTTGCGGCGATGCAAGGACACCAACAACACACACCCGCCATGGCACACGTACCTCTCCTGTATCTGCGGTCGTCGTCGCCCCCACGTGTCCTCGTGCCACAGCGGCTCCGACTTGATGTCCTGCTCTGATACCACTGGTGGGTGCAGCAGGGGCAGATGAAGAGGAAGAGTACAGAGAGGGCGGAAGGGGCAAAGAGGGAGTTAAGGCGTCAAGCACATGCTTTGGCACCACAGCGGCTCCGACTTGATGTCCTGCTCTGATACCAACTGGTGGGTGCAGCAGGGGCAGATGAAGAACAGGGAGCAGCAGGAGGGGTGGGGGAGGTGGGGAGGGGGGGACAGAGAGGCGGCACAGGGAGGTGTTGAGGCGTCAAATGCATGCCTTCGCGCCACAGAGGCTACAACTTGATTTCCTGCTCTGATACCAACTGGTGGGCGCAGCAGGTTTGAACATGAAGTCCTACTCTGATACAATATGGCGCGAGAGGAAGATGAGGATAAGGGAGCAGTGATGAAAGGCAGCAAACGCATGCCTGGCAACAGCTGGCGGGCGGCAGACACATGCTTGGCTTTAAGCGTCAAGTAGATGCTTTGGGCGGCAGATACGCACCTTGGGGGGTAGATGACGCCAGTTGGCGGGCGGCAGATGTGGCGATGAAAATCGGGATTCTTGTAGACCACACAGCTGATGGGATGGTGCGGTGGTAGGGGGAGTATTGAGGGGGGGGGGGGGGGAAGGGGGGGCCGGATTGTAAAGTCACTGTTAGAGGTGCGGGGAAGTTTGGCAGATGTGGCGATGGAAGCTGGGATTCTTGTAGACCACACAGCTACTGGAAGGGTGTTTGCAAGGGAAGGGGAGGGGGTGGTTGCGGAGTACGGTAGACAGGTGCGGGAGATGGTGGTGAGGGGGGAGGAACGGGGGTGGGGTGGAGGGGGAGGGGGGTGGGGGGAAGGAGAGGGGCGGGTGAGGGATGGAGAGATATGTTAAGAGGTGCACACAAGACAACTGGCAGATGTGGGCAATGGAAATCGGGATTCTTGTAGACCACACAGGTGGTGAGAGGGGGTGATGGTGGTGGCCAATTCACATGACTTGGCTGCCAGCTCACATGGCTTGGCTGCCAGCTCACATGGCTTGGCTGCCAGCTCACATGGCTTGGCTGCCAGCTCACATGGCTTGGTTGCCAGCTCACATGACTTGGTTGCCGACATGACTTTGTTGGTAAGCACAAGCATCCAGGTAAGCACAAGCATCCAGGTAAGCACAAGCATCCAGGTAAGCACAAGACTTGGTTGCCAGCTCACACGACTTGGTTGTCAGCTCGCAGACTTCACATAACCTAATTCAGCTCCCATGCTAAGGCTCAGCTCACATGACTTGGTTGCTGGTGATGGTTTCAAATCCCGACATGGGGGCGCGCAGCATGGGCGGGCAGGGCTGCAATGCTAACGCACATGACCCAACTGCTATATTACGGCAGCTCAGACAACCTTATTGGCACAGCAGCTCACATGACTTGGTTGCTCACATGACTTGGTTGCTGGTGATGGTTTCAAATCCCGACATGGGGCGCGCAGCATGGGAGGGCAGGGTTGACCGTCACAGAGCACCAGGTAGCCGTTCATGGCCATCACTGATAGAGCCACTCCCCCTTGCACAGCAACCGAGAGGGGGGATGGGAGGGGGAATGCGGGCAAGGGCAGGGGGGCAGGAAGAGAAGGAAGGGAAGGCAGAGGGAAGGGAAGGCAGAGGGAAGGGAAGGCAGAGGGAAGGGAAGGCAGAGGAAGGGAAGGCAGAGGGAAGGGAAGGCAGAGGGAAGGGAAGGCAGAGGGAAGGGAAGGCAGAGGGAAGGGAAGGCAGAGGGAAGGGAAGGCAGAGGGAAGGGAAGGCAGAGGGAAGGGAAGGCAGAGGGAAGGGAAGGCAGAGGGAAGGGAAGGCAGAGGGAGGGAAGGCAGAGGGAAGGGAAGGCAGAGGGAAGGGAAGGCAGAGGGAAGGGAAGGAAGAGGGAAGGGAAGGCAAGAGGGAAGGGAAGGCAGAGGGAAGGGAAGGCAGAGGGAAGGGAAGGCAGAGGGAAGGGAAGGCAGAGGGAAGGGAAGGCAGAGGAAGGGAAGGCAGAAGGAAGGGAAGGCAGAGGGCAGGGAAGGCAGAGGGAAGGGAAGGCAGAGGGAAGGGAAGGCAGAGGGAAGGAAGGCAGAGGGAAGGGAGGCAGAGGGAAGGGAAGGCAGAGGAAGGAAGGCAGGGAAGGGAAGGCAGAGGGAAGGGAAGGCAGAGGGAAGGAAGGCAGAGGGAAGGGAAGGCAGAGGGAAGGGAAGGCAGAGGAAGGAAGGCAGAGGGAAGGGAAGGCAGAGGGAAGGGAAGGCAGAGGGAAGGGAAGGCAGAGGGAAGGGAAGGCAGAGGGAAGGGA
>CANIUD010000008.1:0-80000 GCA_947470075.1 Closterium sp. Yama58-4
CCCTACCCTAAACCCTAAACCCTAAACCCTAAACCCTAAACCCTAAACCCTAAACCCTAAACCTTTCGTTCCATGTGGTTATGGAGATTTGAGCTATCGAACTCTGCCCGGTACGCCCATTATAGGTGCGCATACTGACCAGACTACGCAACGCATCACTTTGACTGGTCCACTGAATTGGATGCCTCTTATTTTTTGCTATTCCACTAGATTATACTATTTTCCACACCCACAACAAGTGTTTCCATTTCGTTCCATGTGATTGTTGATATTTGAGCTCCCGAACTCTGCCCGGTACGCCCGTTATAGATGCGCATATTTAGCAGACTACCCAACGCATCACTTTGACTGGTCCACTGAATTGGATGCCTCTTCTTTTTAGCTTGTCCACTAGATTAGACTATTTTCCACACCCACAACAAGTGTTTCCATTTCGTTCCATGTGGTTATTAAATTTTGAGCTTCCGAACTCTGCCCGCTACGCCCATTATATGTGCGCATACTGACCAGACTACGCAACGCACCATTTTGACAGGTCCACTGAATTGGATGCCTCTTCTTTTTTGCTAGTCCACTAGATTAGACTATTTTCCACACCCACAACAAGTGTTTCCATTTCGTTCCATGTGGTTGTCGATATTTGAGCTCCCGAACTCTGCCCGGTACGCCCATTATAGGTGCGCATACTGACCAGACTACGCAACGCATCACTTTGACTGGTCCACTGAATTGGATGCCTCTTCTTTTTTGCTAGTCCACTAGATTAGACTATTTTCCACACCCACAACAAGTGTTTCCATTTCGTTCCATGTGGTTGTCGATATTTGAGCTCCCGAACTCTGCCCGGTACGCCCATTATAGGTGCGCATACTTACCAGACTACCCAACGCATCACTTTGACTGGTCCACTGAATCAGATGCCTCTTCTTTTTAGCTTGTCGACTAGATTAGACTGTTTTCCACACCCACAACAAGTGTTTCCATTTCGTTCCATGTGGTTGTCGATATTTGAGCTCCCGAACTCTGCCCGGTACGCCCATTATAGGTGCGCATACTTACCAGACTACCCAACGCATCACTTTGACTGGTCCACTGAATTGGATGCCTCTTCTTTTTAGCTTGTCCACTAGATTGGACTGTTTTCCACACCCACAACAAGTGTTTCCATTTCGTTCCATGTGATTATTAAATTTTGAGCTTCCGAACTCTGCCCGGTACGCCCATTATGCGGAGATAACTCTAGTAACGGGAGCTAGACTACGGGCTAGGCACGGATGCTCGTGTGATCTCTGCGTTCGTTGGTCCTTAGTCGTTTTCCTAGTGCACACACTGCTTGCTAGTCCACAAGGAAATTTGGCAAGAGTTTCACTAGAGAAAGTTGACAACAATGATACAATGAAGTTGGCTAGGCAAGACTACATCAGAGCTAGGATGCAAGCAGGTCGACTGCCAGCGCAGCACGGTCGACCGCGTGCCAGCACGACTTGGTCGACCGCGCTCCAGCAGTGCAGGGACGCGGCTTGCCAACGCTGCAGGTCGACGGCGAGACAACAGCGCAAGTCGACGGCGTGCCAGCGTTGCTCCTGCAGTCCAGCATCGCACCCGCTTCGCAGGTGCTCGTAGATGATTGGCGTGCACTGCTTCGTCACCTGCACAGCGCACACACCAAGTCCACCTCGTGCTGACGACTGCATCTGATGCACCACGTCGACCTCGGGATACCATCACCGAGGTCGTCCTCGCCAAAACCACCTGGGCGACCTTCGCAAGCCTTCGCAGCACCTCGTCACCCAGGTAACCTGGTCGACCGGGCAACCAGGTCGACCAGAGGCTCCAGTGCGTGCCCGTCGACCACCCAGGTCGACGACCACTTCCGGTCGACCTCCCAGGTCGACCACTGCCTCTGGTACGTGCCGGTCGACCTCCCAAGTCGACGGCCACCTCCAGTCGACCTCCCCAGGTCGACCACTATCCCCTGGTCGACCAGCTCCAAGTCGACGTCACTCCTGGTCGACCAGAAGGTCTGGTCGACTTACCAGGTCGACCAGAAGGTCTGGTCGACTTCCCAAGTCGACCAGAAGGGCTGGTCGACGTCCCGGGTCGACCACCCGAAGTTGGCGCCCTCCCGAAGTCGGCGCCCATGCAATGGCTCCCGTGCAGGTCGACCAACCTCGTCGACCAGCCCGCCCACTGCTGCAGGTCGGCTGCACCCCTACATCCGACCACGAAGTCGGCTCCGCCCAAGCGAGGACGGGGCCAACACCCAACTCCCGTTGACACTCCCCTGCCGCGTTCACGCTTGGGCCTCCAGCCCCTACGGCAGCACTGCTCGGAGAACAGCTCGTCGACGTGCACCCAACACACAGCACGTCGTCCACCGCACCAGCCATGCAAAAGGGCATGGCACCTACTGCTGCACTTCGTCAACTCCGTCGCCCACGTCGGCCAAGCGCACCTGGCCGATGGCGACGGAGCACCGGTTGAAAGCCGGATAGTGCAGCGCCTTCGTGAGGAAGTCGGCCGGCTGCTCAGCGGTCGGGATGTACTGCAGTGCAAACTTCCCCCGCTTCACCATGTGCTGCAGCCAGGCCTGTCGCCGCTCCATGTGCTTGAGGTTGCCCATCAACCCCATGCCCTCGGCGACCGTGATGGCCGACTTGTTGTCCACCCGAAGGACGGTCGGCTTCCCAGCATCCAACTGCTGGAACTCTGCGAGGAGGAAGCGAAGTCGGCGTCCCTCCTTGCCGGCTTCGACGGCCGCCACGTACTCCGACTCGGTCGACGACAGTGTCGCGCACTTGATGCGCTGGCTCGACCAGGAGACCGCGGCCCCTCGTAGACGAACACGTAGCCACCCGTGTTCGTCCAGCTCTGCTTGTCACCGGCGTCGTCGGCGTCCACGTAGCCGACCAGCTCCAGCGACTCAGGTCCACCGCCGAACTCCAGGGCGGTGTCACGCGTGTTGGCGAGGTAGGCGAGGCAGCGGTCGACCTCGCGCCAGTGCTGGTCGCTCCTCACCGTGAGGCCGCTCCCCAGCTTGCTGCAGGCGAAGGCGATGTCCGGCCTCGTCGTCGTCGCCGCGAACTGCAGCGAGCCGACCTTCTGCCGGTACTCCTCCTCCTGTCGCTCCTGCGCCTCCTCGTCGTCGAAGGTGAGCTCGGCGTAGGCGTCGACCGAGACCGGCGTCTTCGGAGTCCGACCACCTTGCTCCTCGTCGATGAAGCGCCTACGCAGCTTGTCGGCGTAGCCCTACTGGTGCAGCCACAGCTTCCCCGCCGACCTGTCGCGCACGATCTCCAGCCCGAGGTACTTCTGCACCGGCGAGATCTCGCGCAGCTCGAAGGCGGCTTCCAGCAGCTCCTTCAGCTGCTCCAGCATCTCGGGGCTGCTGCTGGCGGCAAGCAGGTCGTCGACGTAGACCAGCACCCAGCAAGTCGCTCCGTCGTTGCCGACCTTGAAGTAGAGGGCCTCGTCGACCTGGCTCTTCTTCCACCCAGCGCCGACCAGCACGTCGTTGAGCGCCAAGTACCACAGCAGCGGCGACTGCTTCAGCCCGTACAGGCTCTTCAGCAGCTTGCACACCCGGCCGGTTCCGTCGTTGAAGTAGTCCGGCTGCGACATGTACAGCACCCGGTCGAGCTTGCTCTGTAGGAAGGCGTTCTTCATGTCGAGCTGCATCAAGTTGAGGTTGAGCACGGCGACGATGCTGAGGAAGATCCTCAGCGTCACGTAGCTCCCCACCGGCGCGAACGTCTCGTCGTAGTCGGCGCCGTACACCTGCGTGAAGCCCTTCACGACCAGCCTCGCCTTTTCGCGCTCGACGGTGTCGTCGATGTTGTACTTCGTCGTCAGCACCCACCGGTTCTTCATGACGTTCACTCCCGGCGGGCGTTCGACCAGCTCCCACGTGCCCATGGCGAGGAGACTACGGATCTCCTCCTCCATGGCGGCCTTCACCGCCGGGCCCTTCCAGCTTGCCAACGCCTCCTTCACCGTCATCGTCGAGATGTCCCAGCGGTGCTCGGGGTCGGCCAGCATGTCGGGGTCGAGCTCCGGGAAGTCCTCATCCTCCTCGGCGTCATCGTACAGGAGGTCGTCGTCGTCCGTGGTGAAGGTAGCGGGAATGAAGAAGTCGGGCGGCCTTCGAATTCGACCTGACTTCCGAGGTTCAGGCGGGACCATCACCACGTCACGGTCGGTGGACTGGTCGACCACCTCCTGGTCGACCAGCTCCTCGTCGCCCAACAGCTCCCCTTCACCTTCACCGCCATCCTCGTCGTCTTGCTGCACCTCGGTCGGCGTCCCGACCGACTTCTCCCCTGCGGTCAGCTCCCCTGCCGACTGCCAGGTCGCCGACTGCTCCTTGGTCGGCCTTGCTGCTGCCTGCTCCCCTGTGGGCTTCACCCAAGTCGGCTGCACCTCCTCGACCTGCTCCCCTGTCGACTTCACCCCTAGGTCGACCTGCTGCTCGTCGACTTGCTGCGCGTCCTGTCGGCCACCGGCGATGCCCTTGGTCGGCGCCACAGGCGACGTCCCACTGCTCCCCTCATCGCCGGAGGCCGACGGCGGATTCAGTTCACGCCGGTCGACGAGAGGAGGAGCAGGGGAGGGGGAGGAAGGGTGGACGACCTCGGCGTCGTCCTCAGCAAGTTCACCGACCTCGGCGAGCAGAGGGAGCGTTGCCGTCGAGGTATCCGTCGGCGTTTTCATCAGTGTCCGCCCTGACACTGGCCCATGCTCCGACTTCCACTCCTCCAGCGACAGATCCTCGTAGAACACCACGTCTGACGTGGTGACCACCCGGTTGGCGGCAATGTCGAGGAGCTCCCAGCCCTTGCTCGCCTCCGACACGCCGAGATGAAGGCCCCACTTGGCCTTCGGCTTCAGCTTGCCACCCCGCTGCTGCTCGGGGACGAGGAACTACGCCATGCAGCCCCACACGCGCGCCAGCGACAAGTCGGGCTTCGTCCCGGTCTAGGGTCTAGGGTCTATGGCGTCGTCCCCGGCGTCGCCGACCGCTCTAGGCAGTTGCGGATCCAGACGGCCTGCCGCAGAGCGAGGTGCCACCAGTGGTGCTGCACGCCCATGTGCAGCAGCATCGTCCGCACCGACTCCACCACCGTCCGCATTTCCCGCTCCGCCATGCCGTTCTGCTACGGGGTGTAGGGGCAGGTTAGGTCGTGGACGATTCCTTGACTGTCCACGAAGGCGGTGAACGTCTTGCAGAGGAACTCCCCTCCCCGGTCCGAGCGCAACATCAGCACCGACTTCTTCGTCTGCCTCTCCACCAGCACCAGCCACTTCTGGAACTCCAGCAGCACATCCGACTTCTTGGCAACCGGCCTCACCCACACGAAGCGGGTCTTGCGGTCCTTCAGCAGCAAGAAGTACAGGCTACCGTCCTTGGCAGCCACCCGGAATGGCCCACACAGGTCGATGTGGACGACGGCTAGCACGTCGGCGGCGTCGGAGCCTTGGTCGGGGAAGGTGTGCCGCGCCAGCTTCCCGCCGACGCACGAGACACACGGTGGGTCGGCGCCCGTCGCCGACTTGAGGTCCAGCCCAATGGCGACCTCGTTCTTCGCCGAGCTCCTGATGGTGTCCATGCCGACGTGCGCAAGCCGAGCATGCATCCTGTCCGGCGTCGACTTCGTCTTGGAGGCGATGGCCCGCAGGGCCACGACATCCGGCATGGGCGACGTCGACCTCGTTGAGCAGGGACGCAGGTCGGTGCAAAGGACTCGCCCGGAGTACGTCTCGCGACCAAGCACCTCTCCTGCTGCCGAAACGAGCAGCATCCCGTCGCCGTCCTCCTGAAACTTCACGCCGTGCTCCTTCAACTGGCCAGACGACAACAGGTTCGCCCGCACACCCGGGACGTACAGCACGTCGGGGATGAGAACCTGCTTTCCGGCCTCGCCTTGCAGGGCGACCGTGCCCCGGCCCTGGACGTCTTGCAGCGCCCCATTGAAGCCACGCACGTGCTTCACGTCGCCGCTCGGCCCCAGGTCGACGAAGGCGTCCTTGGTCCCCATCAGGTGGTGGGAGCAGCCGCTGTCCAGCAAGACCACCGCCGGGTTCGCTTGCACTGCTGCTGCCATCGCCTGGAAATCCTCACCGGCCTCCGGCGCCAGTGAGACGGTCGGCTCCACGACGCCGACCAGGGAGCACGACGCCGACTTGTCGTTGCTCCCCTTTCCGCCAGCAGAGGAGTCGGCGTCCTTCGCCGAGGTCGACGACTTGGTCGACTGCTTCTCCTTGCGCGGCTGACTTCCTCCTCGACGAGGTCGACGACTGCCAGACCTCCCGCGGCCTCCCTTGTCGTCGTCGTCCGAGTCACTGCGGTCGGGGCACTCGAAAGAGAGGTGGTCGGGGTCGCCGCACAGCCAGCACTCCCGACGTCGACTTCCTCCTCCTCGGCCGTTGTCCTTGGTCGTTCCATGTGGTTGACGATATTTGAGCCCCCGAACTCTGCCTGGTACGCCCATTATAGGTGCGCATACTGACCAGACTACCCAACGAATCACTTTGACTGGTCCACTGAATTGGATGCCTCTTCTCTTATGCTAGTCTACTAGATTAGACTATTTTCCACATCCACAACAAGTGTTTCCATTTCGTTCCATGCGGTTATTGAAATTTGAGCTCTCGAACTCTGCCCGGTACGCCCATTATAGGTGCGCATACTGACCAGACTACGCAACGCATCACTTTGACTGGTCCACTGAATTGGATGCCTCTTCTTTTTTGCTAGTCCACTAGATTAGACTATTTTCCACACCCACAACAAGTGTTTCCATTTCGTTCTATGTAGTTATTAAAATTTGAGCTTCCGAACTCTGCCCGGTACGCCCATTATAGGTGCACATACTGACCAGACTACGCAACGCATCACTTTGACTGGTCCACTGAATTGGATGCCTCTTCTCTTATGCTAGTCTACTAGATTAGACTTTTTTCCACATCCACAACAAGTGTTTCCATTTCGTTCCATGTGGCTGTCAATATATGAGCTCCCGAACTCTGCCCGGTACGCCCATTATAGGTGCGCATACTGACCAGACTACCCAACGCATCACTTTGACTGGTCCACTGAATTAGATGCCTCTTCTTTTTTGCTAGTCCACTAGATTAGACTATTTTCTACACCCGCAACACGTGTTTCCATTTCGTTCCATGTGGTTGTCGATATTTGAGCTCCCGAACTCTGCCTGGTACGCCCATTATAGGTGCACATACTGACCAGACTACCCAATGAATCACTTTGACTGGTCCACTGAATTGGATGCCTCTTCTCTTATGCTAGTCTACTAGATTAGACTATTTTCCACATCCACAACAAGTGTTTCCATTTCGTTCCATGCGGTTATTGAAATTTGAGCTCTCGAACTCTGCCCGGTACGCCCATTATAGGTGCGCATACTGACCAGACTACGCAACGCATCACTTTGACTGGTCCACTGAATTGGATGCCTCTTCTTTTTTGCTAGTCCACTAGATTATACTATTTTCCACACCCACAACAAGTGTTTCCATTTCGTTCCATGCGGTTATTGAAATTTGAGCTCCCGAACTCTGCCCGGTACGCCCATTATAGGTGCACATACTGACCAGACTACGCAACGCATCACTTTGACTGGTCCACTGAATTGGATGCCTCTTCTCTTATGCTAGTCTACTAGATTATACTATTTTCCACATCCACAACAAGTGTTTCCATTTCGTTCCATGCGGTTATTGAAATTTGAGCTCCCGAACTCTGCCCGGTACGCCCATTATAGGTGCGCATACTGACCAGACTACGCAACGCATCACTTTGACTGGTCCACTGAATTGGATGCCTCTTCTTTTTTGCTAGTCCACTAGATTAGACTATTTTCCACACCCACCAAAAGTGTTTCCATTTCGTTCCATATGGTTGTCGATATTTGAGCTCCCGAACTCTGCCCGGTACGCCCATTATAGGTGCGCATACTGACCAGACTACCCAACGAATCACTTTGACTGGTCCACTGAATTGGATGCCTCTTCTCTTATGCTAGTCTACTAGATTATACTATTTTCCACATCCACAACAAGTTTTTCCATTTCGTTCCATGTGGTTATTGAGATTTGAGCTCTCGAACTCTGCCCGGTACGCCCATTATAGGTGCGCATACTGACCAGACTACGCAACGCATCACTTTGACTGGTCCACTGAATTGGATGCCTCTTCTTTTTTGCTAGTCCACTAGATTATACTATTTTCCACATCCACAACAAGTGTTTCCATTTCGTTCCATGTGGTTGTCGATATTTGAGCTCCCGAACTCTGCCCGGTACGCCCATTATAGGTGCGCATACTTACCAGACTACCCAACGCATCACTTTGACTGGTCCACTGAATTGGATGCCTCTTCTCTTATGCTAGTCTACTAGATTATACTATTTTCCACATCCACAACAAGTGTTTCCATTTCGTTCCATGCGGTTATTGAAATTTGAGCTCCCGAACTCTGCCCGGTACGCCCATTATAGGTGCGCATACTGACCAGACTACGCAACGCATCACTTTGACTGGTCCACTGAATTGGATGCCTCTTCTTTTTTGCTAGTCCACTAGATTAGACTATTTTCCACACCCACCAAAAGTGTTTCCATTTCGTTCCTTATGGTTGTCGATATTTGAGCTCCCGAACTCTGCCCGGTACGCCCATTATAGGTGCGCATACTGACCAGACTACCCAACGAATCACTTTGACTGGTCCACTGAATTGGATGCCTCTTCTCTTATGCTAGTCTACTAGATTATACTATTTTCCACATCCACAACAAGTTTTTCCATTTCGTTCCATGTGGTTATTGAGATTTGAGCTCTCGAACTCTGCCCGGTACGCCCATTATAGGTGCGCATACTGACCAGACTACGCAACGCATCACTTTGACTGGTCCACTGAATTGGATGCCTCTTCTTTTTTGCTAGTCCACTAGATTATACTATTTTCCACACCCACAACAAGTGTTTCCATTTCGTTCCATGTGGTTGTCGATATTTGAGCTCCCGAACTCTGCCCGGTACGCCCATTATAGGTGCGCATACTTACCAGACTACCCAACGCATCACTTTGACTGGTCCACTGAATTGGATGCCTCTTCTTTTTAGCTGGTCCACTAGATTAGACTGTTTTCCACATCCACAACAAGTGTTTCTATTTCGTTCCATGTGGTTGTCGATATTTGAGCTCCCGAACTCTGCCCGGTACGCCCATTATAGGTGCGCATACTGACCAGACTACCCAACTAATCACTTTGACTGGTCCACTGAATCAGATGCCTCTTCTCTTATGCTATTATACTAGATTAGACTATTTTCCACACCCACAACAAGTGTTTCCATTTCGTTCCATGTGGCTGTCAATATATGAGCTCTCGAACTCTGCCCGGTACGCCCATTATAGGTGCGCATACTGACCAGACTACCCAACGCATCACTTTGACTGGTCCACTAAATTAGATGCCTCTTCTTTTTTGCTGGTCCACTAGATTAGACTATTTTCCACACCCACAACAAGTGTTTCCATTTCGTTCCATGTGGTTGTCGATATTTGAGCTCCCGAACTCTGCCCGGTACGCCCATTATAGGTGCGCATACTGACCAGACTACCCAACTAATCACTTTGACTGGTCCAATGAATTGGATGCCTCTTCTCTTATGCTAGTCTACTAGATTAGACTATTTTCCACATCCACAACAAGTGTTTCCATTTTGTTCCATGCGGTTATTGAAATTTGAGCTCTCGAACTCTGCCCGGTACGCCCATTATAGGTGCGCATACTGACCAGACTACGCAACGCATCACTTTGACTGGTCCACTGAATTGGATGCCTCTTCTTTTTTGCTAGTCCACTAGATTAGACTATTTTCCACACCCACAACAAGTGTTTCCATTTCGTTCCATGTGGTTATTAAAATTTGAGCTCCCGAACTCTGCCCGGTACGCCCATTATAGGTGCGCATACTGACCAGACTACCCAACGCATCACTTTGACTGGTCCACTGAATTGGATGCCTCTTCTTTTTTGCTAGTCCACTAGATTAGACTATTTTCCACACCCACAACAAGTGTTTCCATTTCGTTCCATGTGGCTGTCAATATTTAAGCTCCCGAACTCTTCCCGGTACGCCCATTATAGGTGCGCATACTGACCAGACTACCCAACTAATCACTTTGACTGGTCCAATGAATTGGATGCCTCTTCTCTTATGCTAGTCTACTAGATTAGACTATTTTCCACATCCACAACAAGTGTTTCCATTTTGTTCCATGCGGTTATTGAAATTTGAGCTCTCGAACTCTGCCCGGTACGCCCATTATAGGTGCGCATACTGACCAGACTACGCAACGCATCACTTTGACTGGTCCACTGAATTGGATGCCTCTTCTTTTTTGCTAGTCCACTAGATTAGACTATTTTCCACACCCACAACAAGTGTTTCCATTTCGTTCCATGTGGTTATTAAAATTTGAGCTCCCGAACTCTGCCCGGTACGCCCATTATAGGTGCGCATACTGACCAGACTACCCAACTAATCACTTTGACTGGTCCACTAAATCGGATGCCTCTTCTCTTATGCTAGTCTACTAGATTATACTATTTTCCACACCCACAACAAGTGTTTCCATTTCGTTCCATGTGGCTGTCAATATATGAGCTCTCGAACTCTGCCCGGTACGCCCATTATAGGTGCGCATACTGACCAGACTACGCAACGCATCACTTTGACTGGTCCACTAGATTAGACTATTTTCCACATCCAAAACAAGTGTTTCCATTTCGTTCCATGTGGTTCTCGAAATTTGAGCTCCTGAACTCTGCCCGGTACGCCCATTATAGCTGCGCGTACCGACCGAACCACCCAACACATCACTTTGACTGGTGCACTGAATCGGATGCCTTTTCTTTTGTGCTAGTCCACTAAATTTGACTATTTTCCACATCCACAACAAGTGTTTCCATTTCGTTCCATGTGGTTCTCGAAATTTGAGCTCCCGAACTCTGCCCGGTACGCCCATTATAGGTGCGCATACTGACCAGACTACCCTACGCATAACTTTGACTGGTCCACTAAATTGGAGGCCTCTTCTTTTGTGCTTTCCCACTAGATTAGACTATTTTCCACATCCACAACAAGTTTTTCCATTTCGTTCCATGTGGTTCTCGAAATTTGAGCTCCTGAACTCTGCCCGGTACGCCCATTACAGCGGCGCATACTGACCAGACTACCCAACGCATCACTTTGACTGGTCCGCTGAATCGGATGCCTCATCTTTTGTAGTAGTTCACTAGATTATAATATTTTCCACATCCACAACAAGTGTTTCCATTTCTGCCATGCGGTCATTGAAATTTGAGCTCTCGAACTCTGCCCGGTACGCCCATTATAGCTGCGCATACTGACCAGACTACGCAACGCATCACTTTGACTGGTCCACTGAATTGGATGCCTCTTCTTTTGTGCTATTTTTCACACCCAAAACAAGTGTTTTTATTTCGTTCCATGTGGTTCTCGGAATTTGAGCTCCCGAACTCTGCCCGGTACGCCCATTATAGGTGCGCATACTGAAGAGACTACGCAACGCATCACTTTGATTGGTCCACTGAATTGGATGCCTCTTCTTTTGTGCTAGTCTACTTGATAAAACTATTTTCCACATCCACAACAAGTGTTTCCATTTCGTTCCATGCGGTTATTGAAATTTGAGCTCTCGAACTCTGCCCGGTACGCCCATTATAGCTGCGCATACTAACCGGACTACGCAACGCATCACTTTGACTGGTCCACTGGATTGGATGCCTCTTGTGCTAGTCCACTAAATTATACTATTTTTCACATCCACAACAAATGCTTCCATTTCGTTCCATGTGGTTTTCGAAATTTGATCTCCCGAACTCTGCCTGGTACGCCCATTATAGGTGCGCATACTGACCAGACTACCCTATGCATCACTATGACTAGTCCACTAAATTTGAGGTCTCTTCTCTTGTTCTAGTTCTCTAGATTAGACTATTTTCCACATCCAAAACAAGTGTTTCCATTTCGTTCCATGTGGTTCTCGAAATTTGAGCTCCTGAACTCTGCCCGGTACGCCCATTATAGCTGCGCGTACCGACCGAACCACCCAACGCATCACTTTGACTGGTCCACTGAATCGGATGCCTCTTCTTTTGTGCTAGTCCTTTAAATTTGACTATTTTCCACATCCACAACAAGTGTTTCCATTTCGTTCCATGTGGTTCTCGAAATTTGAGCTCCTGAACTCTGCCCGGTACGCCCATTATAGCTGCGCATACCGACCAGACTACCCAACGCATCACTTTGACTGGTCCACTGAATCGGATGCCTCTTCTTTTGTGCTAGTCCACTAGATTTGACTATTTTCCACATCCACAACAAGTGTTTCTATTTCGTTCCATGTGGTTCTCGAAATTTGAGCTCACGAACACTGCCCGGTACGCCCATTATAGCTGCGCATACTGACCAGACTACGCAACGCATCACTTTGACTGGTCCACTGAATCGGATGCCTCTTCTTTTGTGCTATTCCACTAGATTAGACTATTTTACACATCCACAACAAGTGTTTCCATTTCGTTCCATGCGGTTATTGAAATTTGAGCTCTCGAACTCTGCCCGGTACGCCCATTATAGCTGCGCATACTGACCAGACTACGCAACGCATCACTTTGATTGGTCCACTGAATTGGATGCCTCTTCTTTTGTGCTATTCTACTAGATTAGACTATTTTCCACATCCACAACAAGTGTTTCCATTTCGTTCCATGCGGTTATTGAAATTTGAGCTCCCGTATTCTTCCCGGTATGCCCATTATAGGTGCCCATACTGACCAGACTACGCCACGCATCACTTTGACTGGTCCACTGAATTGGATGCCTCTTCTTTTGTGCTAGTCTACTAGATTAGACTATTTTCCACATCCACAACAAGTGTTTCCATTTTGTTCCATGCGGTTATCGAAATTTAAGCTCTCGAACTCTGCCCGGTACGCCCATTATAGCTGCGCATACTGACCAGACTACGCAACGCATCACTTTGACTGGTCCACTGAATTGGATGCCTCTTCTTTTGTGCTAGTCTACTAGATTGAACTATTTTCCAAATCCAAAACAAGTGTTTCCATTTCGTTCCATGCGGTTATTGAAATTTGAGCTCTCGAACTCCGTCCGGTATGCCCATTATGGGTGTGCATACTGACCAGACTACGCATACTATGCGCACCTATAATGGGCGTACCGGGCAGAGTTCGAGAGCTCAAATTTCAATAACCGCATGGAACGAAATGGAAAAACTTGTTGTGGATGTGGAAAATAGTCTAATCTAGTAGACTAGCATAAGAGAAGAGGCATCCAATTCAGTGGACCAGTCAAAGTGATTCGTTGGGTAGTCTGGTCAGTATGCGCACCTATAATGGGCGTACCGGGCAGAGTTCGAGAGCTCAAATTTTGACAACCACATGGAACGAAATGGAAACACTTGTTGTGGGTGTGGAAAATAGTCTAATCTAGTGGACTAGCACAAAAGAAGAGACCTCAAATTTAGTGGACTAGTCATAGTGATGCATAAGGTAGTTTGGTCAGTATGCGCACCTATAATGGGCGTACCAGGCAGAGTTCGGGAGCTCAAATTTCGAGAACCACATGGAACGAAATGGAAGCATTTTTTGTGGATGCAGAAAATAGTATAATCTAGTGGACTAGCACAAGAGGCATCCAACCCAGTGGACAAGTCAAAGTGATGCGTTGCGTAGTCCGGTTAGTATGCGTAGCTATAATGGGCGTACCGGACAGAGTTCGAGAGCTCAAATTTCGATAACCGCATGGAACGAAATGGAAACACTTGTTGTGGATGTGGAAAACAGTTTAATCAAGTAGACTAGCACAAAAGAAGAGGCATCCAATTCAGTGGACCAATCAAAGTGATGCGTTGCGTAGTCTGTTCGGGAGCTCAAATTCCGAGAACCACATGGAACGAAATAAAAACACTTGTTGTGGGTGTGTAAAATAGTCTAATCTAGTGGAATAGCACAAAAGAAGAGGCATCCAATTCAGTGGACCAGTCAAAGTGATGCGTTGCGTAGTCTGGTCAGTATGCGCAGCTATAATGGGCGTACCGGGCAGAGTTCGAGAGCTCAAATTTCAATAACCGCATGGTAGAAATGGAAACACTTGTTGTGGATGTGGAAAATAGTATAATCTAGTGGACTAGCACAAAAAAAGAGGCATCCAATTCAGTGGACCAGTCAAAGTGATGCGTTGGGTAGTCTGGTCAGTATGCGCACCTATAATGGGCGTACCAGGCAGAGTTCGGGAGCTCAAATTTCGAGATAAAACCCCATGGAACGAAATGGAAATACTTGTTTTAGATGTGGAAAGTAGTCTAATATAGTGGACTAGCACAAGAGAAGAGGCCTCCAATTGAGTGGACCAGTCAAAGTGATGCGTTGGGTAGTCTGGTCAGTATGCGCACCTGTAATGGGCGTACCAGGCAGAGTTCGGGAGCTCAAATTTCGAGAACCACATGGAACGAAATGGAAACACTTGTTGTGGATGTGGAAAATAGTATAATCTAGTGGACTAGCACAAAAGAAGAGGCATCCAATTCAATGGACAAGTCAAAGTGATGCGTTGCGTAGTCTGGTCAGTATGCGCAGCTATAATGGGCGTACCGGGCAGAGTTCGGGAGCTCAAATTTCGAGAACCACATGGAAAAAAATGGAAACACTTGTTGTGGGTATGGAAAATAGTCTAATCTAGTGGACTAGCTCAAAAGAAGAGGCATCCAATTCAGTGGACCAGTCAAAGTGATGCGTTGCGTAGTCTGGTCAGTATGCGCAGCTATAATGGGCGTACCGGGCAGAGTTCGGGCGCTCAAATCTTGCAAACGACATGGAACGAAATGGAGCCACTTGTTGTGGGAGTGGAAAATGGACTAGCAAAAACAATGGGGCATCCAATGCAGCGGACCAGTCAAAGTGATGCGTTGGGAAGTCGGGGCAGTATGCGCGCCTATAATGGGCGTACCGGGCAGAGTTCGGGCGCTCAAATCTTGCAAACGACATGGAACGAAATGGAGCCACTTGTTGTGGGAGTGGAAAATAGTCTAATCTAGAGGTCTAGAAAAAACAATGGGGCATCCAATGCAGCGGACCAGTCAAAGTGATGCGTTGGGCAGTCGGGGCAGTATGCGCGCCTATAACGGGCGTACCGGGCAGAGTTCGGGCGCTCAAATCCTGCAAACGACATGGAACGAAATGGAGCCACTTGTTGTGGGAGTGGAAAATAGTCTAATCTAGAGGACTAGCAAAAAAAATGGGGCATCCAATGCAGCGGACCAGTCAAAGTGATGCGTTGGGCAGTCGGGGCAGTATGCGCGCCTATAACGGGCGTACCGGGCAGAGTTCGGGCGCTCAAATCTTGCAAACGACATGGAACGAAATGGAGCCACTTGTTGTGGGAGTGGAATATAGTCTAATCTAGAGGAATAGGAAAAGCAATGGGGCATCCAATGCAGCGGACCAGTCAAAGTGATGCGTTGGGCAGTCGGGGCAGTATGCGCGCCTATAACGGGCGTACCGGGCAGAGTTCGGGCGCTCAAATCTTGCAAACGACATGGAACGAAATGGAGCCACTTGTTGTGGGAGTGGAATATAGTCTAATCTAGAGGAATAGCAAAAAAAATGGGGCATCCAATGCAGCGGACCAGTCAAAGTGATGCGTTGGGCAGTCGGGGCAGTATGCGCTCCAATAACGGGTGTACCGGGCAGAGTTCGGGCGCTCAAATCTTGCAAACGACATGGAACGAAATGGAGCCACTTGTTGTGGGAGTAGAAAATAGTCTAATCTAGAGGACTAGCAAAAAAAATGGGGCATCCAATGCAGCGGACCAGTCAAAGTGATGCGTTGGGCAGTCGGGGCAGTATGCGCGCCTATAACGGGCGTACCGGGCAGAGTTCGGGCGCTCAAATCTTGCAAACGACATGGAACGAAATGGAGCCACTTGTTGTGGGAGTGGAATATAGTCTAATCTAGAGGAATAGGAAAAGCAATGGGGCATCCAATGCAGCGGACCAGTCAAAGTGATGCGTTGGGCAGTCGGGGCAGTATGCGCGCCTATAACGGGCGTACCGGGCAGAGTTCGGGCGCTCAAATCTTGCAAACGACATGGAACGAAATGGAGCCACTTGTTGTGGGAGTGGAATATAGTCTAATCTAGAGGAATAGCAAAAAAAATGGGGCATCCAATGCAGCGGACCAGTCAAAGTGATGCGTTGGGCAGTCGGGGCAGTATGCGCTCCAATAACGGGCGTACCGGGCAGAGTTCGGGCGCTCAAATCTTGCAAACGACATGGAACGAAATGGAGCCACTTGTTGTGGGAGTGGAATATAGTCTAATCTAGAGGAATAGCAAAAAAAATGGGGCATCCAATGCAGCGGACCAGTCAAAGTGATGCGTTGGGCAGTCGGGGCAGTATGCGCGCCTATAACGGGCGTACCGGGCAGAGTTCGGGCGCTCAAATCTTGCAAACGACATGGAACGAAATGGAGCCACTTGTTGTGGGAGTGGAATATAGTCTAATCTAGAGGAATAGCAAAAACAATGGGGAATCCAATGCAGCGGACCAGTCAAAGTGATGCGTTGGGCAGTCGGGGCAGTATGCGCGCCTATAACGGGCGTACCGGGCAGAGTTCGGGCGCTCAAATCTTGCAAACGACATGGAACGAAATGGAGCCACTTGTTGTGGGAGTGGAAAATAGTCTAATCTAGAGGAATAGCAAAAACAATGGGGAATCCAATGCAGCGGACCAGTCAAAGTGATGCGTTGGGAAGCCGGGGCAGTATGCGCGCCTATAACGGGCGTACCGGGCAGAGTTCGGGCGCTCAAATCTTGCAAACGACATGGAACGAAATGGAGCCACTTGTTGTGGGAGTGGAAAATAGTCTAATCTAGAGGAATAGCAAAAAAAATGGGGCATCCAATGCAGCGGACCAGTCAAAGTGATGCGTTGGGAAGCCGGGGCAGTATGCGCGCCTATAACGGGCGTACCGGGCAGAGTTCGGGCGCTCAAATCTTGCAAACGACATGGAACGAAATGGAGCCACTTGTTGTGGGAGTGGAAAATAGTCTAATCTAGAGGACTAGCAAAACAAATGGGGCATCCAATGCAGCAGACCAGTCAAAGTGATGCGTTGGGAAGCCTGGGCAGTATGCGCGCCTATAACGGGCGTACCGGGCAGAGTTCGGGCGCTCAAATCTTGCAAACGACATGGAACGAAATGGAGCCACTTGTTGTGGGAGTGGAAAATAGTCTAATCTAGAGGACTAGCAAAACAAATGGGGCATCCAATGCAGCAGACCAGTCAAAGTGATGCGTTGGGAAGCCTGGGCAGTATGCGCGCCTATAACGGGCGTACCGGGCAGAGTTCGGGCGCTCAAATCTTGCAAACGACATGGAACGAAATGGAGCCACTTGTTGTGGGAGTGGAAAATAGTCTAATCTAGAGGACTAGCAAAAAAAATGGGGCATCCAATGCAGCGGACCAGTCAAAGTGATGCGTTGGGCAGTCGGGGCAGTATGCGCGCCTATAATGGGCGTACCGGGCAGAGTTCGGGCGCTCAAATCTTGCAAACGACATGGAACGAAATGGAGCCACTTGTTGTGGGAGTGGAAAATAGTCTAATCTAGAGGAATAGCAAAAAAAATGGGGCATCCAATGCAGCGGACCAATCAAAGTGATGCGTTGGGCAGTCGGGGCAGTATGCGCGCCGATAAGGGGTGTGCCGGGCAGAGTTCGGGCGCTCAAATCTTGCAAACGACGGACCAGTCAACGTGATGCGTTGGGCAGTCAGAGCAGTATGCGCGCCCATAATGGGCGTACCGGGCAGAGTTCGGGCGCTCAAATCTTGCAAACGACATGGAATGAAATGAACCCACTTGTTGTGGGAGTGGAAAATAGTCTAATCTAGAGGACTAGCAAAAAAATGGGGCGTCCAATGCAGTGGATCAGTCTAAGTGATGCGTTGGGCAGTCGGGGCAGTATGCGCGCCTATAATGGCATACCGGGAAGAGTTCGGGCGCTCAAATATTGCAAACGACATGGAACGAAATGGAGCCACTTGTTGTGGGAGTGGAAAATAGTCTAACATATAGGACTAGCAAAAACAATGAGGCATCCAATGCAGCGGACCAGTCAAAGTGATGCGTTGGGAAGTCGGGGCAGTATGCGCGCCTATAATGGGCGTACCGGGCAGAGTTCGGGCGCTCAAATCTTGCAAACGACATGGAACGAAATGGAGCCACTTGTTGTGGGAGTGGAAAATAGTCTAACCTAGAGGACTAGCAAAAACAATAGGGCGTCCAATGCAGCGGTCCAGTCAAAGTGATGCGTTGGGCAGTCGGGGCAGTATGCGCGCCTATAATGGGCGTACCGGGCAGAGTTCGAGAGCTCAAATCTTGCAAACGACATGGAACGAAATGGAGCCACTTGTTGTGGGAGTGGAAAATAGTCTAATCTAGAGGAATAGCAAAAAAATTGGGGCATCCAATGCAGCGGACTAATCAAAGTGATGCGTTGGACAGTCGGGGCAGTATGCGCGCCTATAATGGGCGTACCGGGCAGAGTTCGGGCGCTCAAATCTTGCAAACGACATGGAACGAAATGGAGCCACTTGTTGTGGGAGTGGAAAATAGTCTAATCTAGAGGACTAGCAAAAAAAATGGGGCATCCAATGCAGCGGACCAGTCAAAGTGATGCGTTGGGCAGTCGGGGCAGTATGCGCGCCCATAAGGGGTGTGCCGGGCAGAGTTCGGGCGCTCAAATCTTGCAAACGACGGACCAGTCAACGTGATGCGTTGGGCAGTCAGAGCAGTATGCGCGCCCATAATGGGCGTACCGGGCAGAGTTCGGGCGCTCAAATCTTGCAAACGACATGGAATGAAATGGAGCCACTTGTTGTGGGAGTGGAAAATAGTCTAACCTAGAGGACTAGCAAAAACAATGAGGCATCCAATGCAGCGGACCAGTCAAAGTGATGCGTTGGAAAGTCGGGGCAGTATGCGCGCCTATAATGGGCGTACCGGGCAGAGTTCGGGCGCTCAAATCTTGCAAACGACATGGAACGAAATGGAGCCACTTGTTGTGGGAGTGGAAAATAGTCTAACCTTGAGGACTAGCCAAAAACATGGGGCATCCAATGCAGCAGACAAGTCAATGTGATACGTTGGGCAGTCGGGTCAGTATGCGCGCCTATAATGGGCGTACCGGGCAGAGTTCGAGAGCTCAAATTTCAATAACCGCATGGAACGAAATGGAAACACTTGTTGTGGATGTGGAAAATAGTTTAATTAAGTAGACTAGCACAAAAGAAGAGGCATCTAATTCAGTGGACCAATCAAAGTGATGCGTTGCGTAGTCTGGTCAGTATGCGCACCTATAATGGGCGTACTAGGCAGAGTTCAGGAGCTCAAATTTCGAGAACCACATGGAACGAAATGGAAACACTTGTTGTGGGTGTGGAAAATAGTCTAATCTAGTGGAATAGCACAAAAGAAGAGGCATCCAATTCAGCTGACCAGTCAAAGTGATGCGTTGGGTAGTCTGGTCAGTATGCGCAGCTATAATGGGCGTACCGGGCAGTGTTCGTGAGCTCAAATTTTGATAACCGCATGGAACGAAATGGAAACACTTGTTGTGGATGTGGAAAATATTCTAATCTAGTGGATTAGCACAAAAGAAGAGGCATCCAATTCAGTGGACCAGTCAAAGTGATGCGTTGGGTAGTCTGGTTAGTAAGCGCACTTATAATTGGCGTACCAGGCAGAGTTCGGGATCTCAAATTTCGAAAACCCCATGGAACGAAATGGAAATACTTGTTTTAGATGTGGAAAATAGTCTAATATAGTGGACTAGCACAAGAGAAGAGGCCTCCAATTGATTGGACCAGTCAAAGTGATGCATTGGGTAGTCTGGTCAATATGCGAACCTGTAATGGGCGTACCAGGTAGAGTTCGGAAGATCAAATTTCGAGAACCACATAGAACAAAATGGAAACACTTGTTGTGGATGTGGAAAATAGTATAATCTAGTGGACTAGCACAAAAGAAGAGGCATCCAATTCAGTGGACCAGTCAAAGTGATGCGTTGCGTAGTCTGGTCAGTATGCGCAGCTATAATGGGCGTACCGGGCAGAGTTCGGGAGCTCAAATTTCGAGAACCACATGGAACGAAATGGAAACACTTGTTGTGGGTGTGGAAAATAGTCTAATCTAGTGGAATAGCACAAAAGAGAAGGCATCCAATTCAGTGGACCAGTCAAAGTGATGCGTTGCGTAGTCTGGTCAGTATGCGCAGCTATAATGGGCGTACCGGGCGGTTTTCGTGAGCTCAAATTTCAAGAACCACATGGAACAAAAAGGAAACACTTGTTGTGGGTGTAGAAAATAGTCTAATCTAGTGGACTAGCTCAAAAGAAGAGGCATCCAATTCAGTGGACCAGTCAAAGTGATGCAATGCGTAGTCTGGTCAGTATGCGCAGCTATAATGGGCGTACCGGGCAGAGTTCGAGAGCTCAAATTTCAATAACCGCATGGAACGAAATAGAAACACTTGTTGTGGATGTGGAAAATAGTATAATCTAGTGGACTAGCACAAAAGAAGAGGCCTTTAATTGAGTGGACTAGTCAAAGTGATGCGTTGGGCAGTCGGGGCAGTATGCGCGCCTATAATGGGCGTACCGGGCAGAGTTCGGCGGCTCAAATCTTGCAAACGACATGGAACAAAATGGAGCCACTTGTTGTGGGAGTGGAAAATAGTCTAATCTAGAGGACTAGTAACAACAATGGGGCATCCAATGCAGCGGACTGTCAGAATATTATGCTCTAGCCTGCAGTGGGGTGCTCTATAGCGAGTACAACCCTTCTAGGGTTAGCTATTTGTACCACCATTGTTGCTAGTGCAAACTCTCCTTTCTTCATTCTTACTTTCTACAGCTAACTCGACATGCTATCAGAGCAGGTCGACCCTCCTGGGTCGATCCTGTGGGTGGGCCCACCACCTAATGCTTCCGCTGCTTTACTTCCTGCCGGGCGCCTCGGGCGCGCGACGACTTCTTCCTCGGCGAATTTTGTCTAGGGTTTCGGCGGTTTTCATCCCGCCATACGCTTGGGACGCGCGGCGGTTTTCTGCACGCCGTGCGCCCCGAGGCGCGCGGCGGTTTCCCACCGTCGAAGTGCCCCCCGTCGCCCGTCGAAGCGCCCTCCCCCCGTCGCCCGTCGAAGCGCCCCCGTCGCCCGTCGGAGCGCCCCCCGTCGCCCGCCAAAACGCCCCCGTCGCCCGTCGAAGCGCCCCTGGGACCCGCGCGCGGCCCGTACGGGCTGCGCCAGGCCCGCGCGCGGCCCGTACGGGCTGCGCCAGGCCCGCGCGCGGCCCGTACGGGCTGCGCCAGGCCAGCGCGCGGCGCGGGCAGCCTGCGCGCGCCTCGTCCGTCCCCCTCTCGCCGTCCCCCGCGCTCCTGCCCCTATCCCACCCGTTTTAGGGTTTGGGGATGTAGAGTGTGGGGGTGGCGGGTGTGGGGGTGCCGGTTGTGTGCCCCGTCCCCTCCTTCTCCTCCTCCTCCGTCTCCCGCTGCTGCAGCTGCCGCTCAGGGGGGTGGTTGTGTGGGGAGCCGAAGGAGTGGTCCTAGGGGGGTGAAGGGGGAGTGGAGCTAGGGGCGCAGCAGGGGGTGTGTGTCGAGGGGTGTGGGACTGTTGGGGGAGGTTGAGCGGAGGTTGCCGTCGTGTCGTACGCAGCGCCTGTACTCCGGGGCACTCATTCCCGGTAGCTCAGAGAGCCGGTTGCGCCGTCGCCTGTGGGTCCGTTGCTCCTGCCGCGCATATTAGCCGCGGAGCCTGTTACTCCTGTACTCCGGGGCACTCATTCCCGGTAGCCACGTTGTCGCACCAGAGCCGTCTGTTGCCCGTGTGTCTGCATCTTCAGTCGTCGCCTCCTATCTACTCTCCTCTCACCAGCCCTCCTCCTCCTCACTTGCCCCCTGTGACTGCCTCTAGCTTTGCTCATAATTGTGAACCTTAAACTATTGCTTCTTGCTTGTGCTCAGAATGTGTGGTGACATCGTGATCCACCCTGAGCTTGTACTACTTTGCTTGCTCTGCTGATTACACCCCACTTTGACTATGGGGGTGTGTCAGAATATTATGCTCTAGCCTGCAGTGGGGTGCTCTATAGCGAGTACAACCCTTCTAGGGTTTGCTATTTGTATCCCCATTCTTGCTAGTTCAGTCCTCTTTTGCTCATTTCTCTCTTGCCTAGCTAGGTCAACCCTAGCTATGGCTCCTCAGTATACCTACTATCTCGACATGCTATCAGAGCAGGAGATACAGCGATCACAACCTAGCAAGAGTAAACATGCAGGTATATATATACATAGTGATCACAGAACAAGCAAAGTCAAGAGGTAAGCAAGTGAGGCCCAGTAGGCACAAGGCCTAGTAGAGTGCAGAAGCGCTGATGGTCACGAGGCTGAAGTGCCTTGGTGAACACATCAGCAGTGTTGGCCTCAGTGGCCACGTAGCGAATACAAAGCTGACCGCGCTGCTGCAGCTCACGAGCAAGGAAGTACCTCAGGGCGATGTGCTTCGTTCTGTGCTCCAGTCTGTGCTCCTCACACAAGGCAATGGCAGCCTTGTTGTCGACGTACAGTACTGGAGGAGAACGAGGCGGCTCTCCGAGGTCGGTCAGTAGGTAGGTCAGCCAGCGTAGCTCCTGGGCAGCCATGGCTGTAGCGTAGATCTCAGCCTCGCAACTGGAGCCGAGAACAGAAGACGAGCGTGTAGAGCGCCAAGAAACTGAGCCAGAGCCAAGGCTGAAGGTGTAACCCTGAGACGACCGCTGAGTGGCCTGGTCGTCTGCCCAAGAAGCGTCTGAGTGCCCTGTGAGAACAACTCGGTCTCGCCCTCCAAGCACAAGCCCCATGCCCGACGTACTGCACAAGTAGCGCAACACCCTCTTAGCGGCATCCATGTGCTCCTTCCTGTGACGGCCAGGAGCGACATAGCGTGCAAGGATGCTAAGAGGGTATGCAAGGTCAGGTCGAGTGCAGGTCATCAGGTACATGAGGCAGCCCACAAGCTCTAGATACGGGCCACTCGGCTCTACGGACTCATCCGAAGGCAGAGCTGAGAGCGAGTGACCGGTAGGCAGAGGAGTGGACTGAGGCGAGGAGTACGTGAAGCCGAAGCGCTGGAGAACCTGCTGCACCATGTGTGACTGAGTCAGGGTGATGGTGCGCCGTGCTCTGTCCTGGGTGATCCGCAAGCCAAGATAGCTTGTCAGCTCACCCAGGTCTGTGCACGTGTGTCTCCTCTGCAGCTCCGACTTCACGTAGGCGAGTCCTGCAGTGTCAGCAATGGCAAAGACCAAGTCGTCGACGTACACGAGGATGTAGAACGGCGGCAGCGAAGTGTCGGTGCGCAGGAACAGCGACGGGTCAGCTGTAGAAGGCGCGAACCCAAGAGCCGCAAGTGTAGTCCTCAGTGTGTCGTGCCACTCACGCGGAGCCTGGCGGAGACCGTAGACCGGCCGCTGAAGCCTCCACTGGGTACCAGGAGGAAACGACCCAGTGAAGCCAGGTGGGCGGCGCAGCCAGATCTCCTCGTGCAGGCTGCCCTGCAAGAAAGCAGTGCTGAAGTCAAGTGAGTGAAGCTCGTAGTCGCGCTGAGCGGCTATATGCAGCAGCACCCGAAGAGTAGTCATCTTCGGGGTGGGGGAGAAGGTCTGGAAGAAATCAACTCCCTCTCGCTGACTGAAGCCTCGAGCCACGTAACGCGCCTTGAAGACAGGCGGAGAACCCGGCGGCCGCTTCACCCTGAAAATCCACATGCCACTGACGATGTTCGCCCCAGGAGGGGGAACCTCGTCGACGTAGGTGCGTGTGGACTTCCAGGAAGCCATCTCGGCGTCCATGGCTGTCTGCCACTGAGAGGAGTAGGGACCCGCCATCGCCTCAGCGTAAGTGCGCGGGGTCGGGATGTCTGGTGCATCCGGATCTCCCTCAGGGGCAACTAGCAAGGACACGAGACGGGGCAAAGCAGCAGCAAGACACTGGAACTCCTCCTGTCTGTCCTCAAGGACGTCCGTGCCAAGAGCACACTCACCCCCGACGGACGGAGGACAGACAGACTCAGATTCAGACGCAGCAACAAGGCTAGCGGCGTAGTCTAGACGACAGGCAGCAGCAAAGTCAACCAACTCAGCGACCAGAGCAGACGCAGCCGAGGACTCAAAGGTAGGGTCAGTGACAACAGTAGCAAGGAGACGCGTGACAGTAGGGTGCTCAGCACGATACCGGTCAGACTCAGGGTCCGGAACGTCAGGCAAAGAGGACGCAGGAGGAGACGGTAGAGGGACACGCTGAGGAGCAGTAGAGGGACGCAGAGTCATGTAGTGAGTGCCTGGGACAGGAGGAGGACGCTCACGACGGACACGACTACCAGTGCGAGCAGGACGAACAGGCGACGCAGGACGAGACTCAGGCTCACGACGCTCTGTAAGACCTCCTGTGGGACCAGTGTAAGGAGAGGGAGCAGGGAGAGGCGAGGTAGGCTGTAACTGTGACTGCGGCAGGACAGGCGGGGGACACTCTACGGAGGGAGGAGGACAAAGAGGAGGAGCCTGTCCAAGAACCTGCTGAAGGAGCGGTACGAAGTACGGTCGCGGCCGCGCAGCGTCTCCAGAAGCAGAGGAGACTCCAGCGGCCGGGTCCTCAGTACCAGTAGGAGCGCCAGCGTCCGGGTCCACAGCACCAGCAGCAGCGCCACCGCTCAGGTCCTCAGCTCCAGCAGCAGCTCCACCGTCCGAGTCCTCAGCACCAGCAGCAGCTCCACCGTCCGGGTCCTCAGCTCCAGCAGCAGCTCCAACGTCCGAGTCCTCAGCACCAGCAGCAGCTCCACCAGGCGGGTCCGCAGCACCAGCAGCAGCTCCAACGTCCGGGTCCTCAGCACCAGCAGCAGCGCCACCCCCAGGGTCCGCAGCACCAGGAGCACCACTCCGAAGACTGCAGCGGCGTGTGTACCACTCGCGGATCTGCTGAATGGGGGGGAGCTCCTGGGTAGGAGGGGAAGTACCGGGACGAGCTCCAGCAGCACCTCTCCGGAGGCGGCAGTACTCGAGGTACCTCTCTTGCAGCTGCTGGGAGGAGAGGGCTCCTCCAGGTGTAGCACGCGCAGGCTCAGCACCCCCAGACTCAGCACCCCCAGACTCAGCACCCCCAGGCTCAGCACCTCCAGGCTCCGCACCTCCTGGCTCAGCACCCCCAGGCTCCGCACCCCCAGACTCAGCACTCCCAGGCTCAGCACCCCCAGACGCAGCACCCCCAGGCTCAGCACCCCTAGCAGGACGAGAGTCAACAGCTACCTCGACAGGCTCACCCGGGTCTACCTGGGACACACCTGAGGGAGCGGCACCCTGAGGGGGGAGGGGGTCTGGTACCTCAGCACCTGGAGCGAGGAAGAGAGGCGGGGGGGGGAGCGGGGCAGTGCGGTAGGGGAAGAGGCGGTAGTAGGGGACGGACTCGTCAAAAGTGACGTCCTGAGAGGCCAGGACACGACGCGAGGTGGGGTGGTAGAACTGCCAGCCAGGGGCGTCCGGGACAAAGCCAAGGAAGACGCAGGGGACAGCGCGACGGGAGAGCTTGTCCGCGGACGTGTCGCGGACAAAAGCTCGGGATCCCCAGACCCGAAAACGCGACGCATCGCCAGCCTCTCCCGTCCAACGCAGTGTCGGAGAAGTCTCGGGCAAGGAGACACGGGGCCAGAGGTTGAGCTGATGCGCAGCGTATCGGACTGCAAACGGCCACAGAAAATGGGGGGCAGCCGCATGGCTCAAGGAGGTACGAGCGACCTCCATGACCAGACCAATGCGGCGCTCAGCAACCCCATTCTGCTGTGGAGAGGCCGGAAGCGTGTACGACTGCTCAATGCCCTCCTGCTGACAGAAGGCCTCCAATAGGCCAGAGGAAAACTCCCCACCTCTGTCAGAGTGCAGACGCAGGACAGGGAAGTCGGAGCGGAAACGCTCACGGAGCTGGAGACGAGATCTGCGGATCCAAGGGATCAAGACATCAGGGACGTCACCCTTGGCGCGCAAGGGGAAGACCGTGGTGTAGCGCGAGAAGTCGTCAACAACAATCAGGAAGTACCTCTCCTGACCCTGACCACGGACGCGGGCTGGGCCCCACACGTCCATGTGGAGCGTCTGCAAGGGAGCAGTCGTCGGGGGAAAGGAGGAGGAGTGAGGAGCGGCGCGCTGCCGTCCCTCGACACAGGGAATACAGGGAGGAGCAGGCGAGTCGGGAAGGGGAGGGAGCACCCTGGGAAGACCAGCAACAAGGTCCCGTTTGTGCATGGCCCGAAGGCGCTGCACAGACGGGTGACCAAGGCGGTGGTGCCAAAGGACAGTCTCATGCGTCAGAGAGCGACACGAGCAGGGGGCGGACAGCTGACCTGACGCAGACGCAGACGCGGACGCAGCTACCTGAGGGGACTCAGTGGTCAGTGTGTAAAGGTCCGACCCCGGCTCCCGAGTGAAGGTAGCCAGGTGGCGACCCGTCCGAGCACACGTGCAGTGTGTCACGCGCTCGTAGGCAGGGGTGAACTGGTGAACACCCCCGTCCTGGAGCGCACTACCTGCCACCAAGTTCGTAGAGAACGAGGGGAGGTAGAGACCTGACAGCGTGCCGGACGGGACCGCAGGACAAGGAAGGACAGTGGAGGAGGTCGCAATGACCGGACCCCCAGAGGGGTCAGCAAGGGAGACAGCAACTGGCCGAGCTAGTGGCTCAAGGACAGTGCGGTCACGAAAGAAGGAGCGAGAAGCACCTGAGTCCAGTGTGAAAGTGTGCAGTGCTGCAGTCGACTCAGTACCAGGGGGGACGGACGCACGAGCACCTAGGGCACCTAGGGCAGCAGCCTGTGGGAGGAGACGCACTAGCACCTAGAGCGGCAGCCGGACTGGCCTGAATGCCCGGGTCGGGCGGAACACGCAAGTACTGAGCACCCTCTCCACTAATAGACATCGCATACATGGCAGTGAGAATAGCATCAAAGTCTAAAGCCCAAATATCAACACCCCTCTTTTCCAGATCAGCCCAGCGCGGCAGCTCAGTGGCAGCAGGAAACTGAGTGCGCCACGCGTCGTTAAGGCGCGCGAAGCAGCGCTGCGTGGGGTGCGGCCTCCCACACTGCTGGCCGCTGCGGTCACCTGTGCGAATGACGTACGTGCAGATAACGCTACGCTGCGCATACCACTCACGGGCGGCCTGAAGCGTCGGGGCGGGCTGCTGACTCTGCCCTCCGCCAGTGCCTCCACGACCACCACCCCCACCGCCGCCGCCCCGGCCACCTCCACCCCTGCCGCCGCCACGACCACCTCCGCCTCCGCTGCCGCCTCCACCACCACTCCCACCGCTGCTGTCTCCTCCCCCACTGCCGCCACCAGTCTCCCTAGCCACGCCTCCACTCCCACCGCCTCCACCCCCACCTCCTCCGCCACCACCCCCACCCCTGCCCCCTTTGTTCCTGCGGCGCCCGCTCGAAGCAGACGCGGTCCCGACCTTCTCAGCACCAAGAAGGTCGACAGCAGCAGCAGAGGCGACAGAGGGGAGGAGGGGGGAAGGGGAACACCCCTCAAAGAACGGGGTGCGGGGGTCGCCACGAGAGGTGCCTACAGCGACGATGCTCGCCTCAGCTGCAAGCAGTTCCTTCTCGAGGAGGGCAACAGTGAGCTCAGTGGGGGAGCGAGAGAGGAAGTGGTCCCTGACTGCGCGCAGAGAGTCAGGGAGGCGGGTGACGATGTGGTAGAGAGTGATCCAGAGTGGGGGGGGGTTGCTAGTGAGAAACTCGGCAGGCATAGCAGCGCGAAAGCGGGCCTCACTAGTCTTAAGGTGGGTGATGAGGTCTGCGACAGTGTGAAAGGAGGCTAGGTCGGGGAACAGGTAGGGGAGAGTGAGGCGGCCTAGCGTGGCAGAAGCGGGTGAGGAGTAGCGGGCAACTACAGCGGTGTAGAGGTCCTTAGCAGTCTTGCACTGGCCGAAGTGCTCGCGCTCGTCTAGCGGCAGGGAGTTGCGAATAGCAAAGCGAGCATGCGCATCACGGGTCTGCCACTGGGAACGCAGAGTGCTGTCAGCAGTCGAGTCAGGGGCAGTGGCATGGCCTAGGGCGTGGTCGTACAGTGAGATATCTTCCTTGGCAGTGCAGGTCAGGTGCAGGTCATCGAGCCAGGTTTCGAACTTCACTGGACGGCCCTCGGCATCGAAAGCTAGAACTGGCGGACTAGCCATAGTGACAGTAGCAGTAGGAGCAGTAGGAGTAGCAGTAGGATCAACAGGGCTGCTAGAACGGTCGACGCGGCTCGGTCGGGCGGCGCGGCTCGGTTCAGGTAGGGCGGCGCGGCTCGGTTCGGGCTGCGCGGCTGCGCGGAGCCGCTAAGAGGGGCGGGACGGGGTCGCGGGGGCCTCTAAGCGGGGCTCGACGGGGCCGTGGGGCCGCTAAGCGGGGCGCAGCGGGGTCGAGGGGCCGTGTGGTGGCGGGCGACGGGGCCGCGGGGCCTCTAAGCGGGGCTCGACGGGGCCGTGGGGCCGCTAAGCGGGGCGCAGCGGGGTCGAGGGGCCGTGTGGTGGCGGGCGACGGGGCCGCGGGGCCTCTAGACGGGGTGCGCGCGGGGTCGACGGGGCCGTAAGCGGGGCGCGCGCGGGTCGACGGGGCCTCCGTGTGGTGGCGGACGACGGGGCCGCGGGGCCTCTACACGGGGTGCGCGTGGGGTCGACGGGGCCGTAAGCGGGGCGCGCGTGAGTTCGACGGGGCCGCGGGGCCACTAGGCGAGGCGCGACGGGGCCGCGGGGCCTCTAAGCGGGGCGCGATCGACGGGGCCAGCGGGGCCGGAAAAAAAAAAAAAAAGCGCTCGAGGGCGCTAAGGGGGGAGGCGCTAAAGCGCACTCCGATAGTAGGGCGCACGAGGGCGCTAGTAGGTAGTAGGTAGTAGGTAGTGGTGGGCCCGAAGAGAAGTTAGGTCCTAGCGAAGGACCTGCTCTGAAACCATGTCAGAATGAACGGACTGGAATGAATGAACTAACAAGGAAGGCAGTACAAATAGTAAACCCTAGAGATCTGTACCCCATATGGTCTAACCCACTGTAGCCTAACAGCAACCAACACATATAATGTTTGACACACCCCCATAGGCAAAGCGGGGGAGAACAAGGGGTCACAAGACCAGTCAAGGCAAAGCAAGGCAAAATCTTGCAAACGACACGGAACGAAATGGAGCCACTTGTTGTGGGAGTGGAAAATAGTCTAATCTAGAGGACTAGCAAAAAAAATGGGGCATCCAATGCAGCGGACCAGTCAAAGTGATGCGTTGGGCAGTCGGGGCAGTATGCGCGCCTATAGTGGGCGTACCGGACAGAGTTCGGGCGCTCAAATCTTGCAAACGACACGGAACGAAATGGAGCCACTTGTTGTGGGAGTGGAAAATAGTCTAACCTAGAGGACTAGCAAAAACAATGGGGCATCTAATGCAGCGGACCAGTCAAAGTGATGCGTTGGGCAGTCGGGGCAGTATGCGCGCCTATAATGGGCGTACCGGGCAGAGTTCGGGCGCTCAAATCTTGCAAACGACACGGAACGAAATGGAGCCACTTGTTGTGGGAGTGGAAAATAGTCTAATCTAGAGGACTAGCAAAAAAAATGGGGCATCCAATGCAGCGGACCAGTCAAAGTGATGCGTTGGGCAGTCGGGGCAGTATGCGCGCCTATAATGGGCGTACCGGGCAGAGTTCGGGCGCTCAAATCTTGCAAACGACACGGAACGAAATGGAGCCACTTGTTGTGGGAGTGGAAAATAGTCCAGTCTAGAGGACTAGCAAAAGCAATGGGGCATCGAATGCAGCGGACCAGTCAAAGTGATGCGTTGGGCAGTCGTAGCAGTATGCGCGCCTATAATGGGTGTATCGGGCAGCGTTCGGGCGCTCAAATCTTGCAAACGACACGGAACGAAATGGAGCCACTTGTTGTGGGAGTGGAAAATAGTCTAATCTAGAGGACTAGCAAAAAAAATGGGGCATCCAATGCAGCGGACCAGTCAAAGTGATGCGTTGGGCAGTCGGGGCAGTATGCGCGCCTATAATGGGCGTACCGGGCAGAGTTCGAGAGCTCAAATCTTGCAAACGACATGGAACGAAATGGAGCCACTTGTTGTGGGAGTGGAAAATAGTCTAATCTAGAGGAATAGCAAAAAAATTGGGGCATCCAATGCAGCGGACTAATCAAAGTGATGCGTTGGACAGTCGAGGCAGTATGCGCGCCTTTAATGGGCATACCGGGCAGAGTTCGGGCGCTCAAATCCTGCAAACGACATGGAACGAAATGGAGCCACTTGTTGTGGGAGTGGAAAATAGTCTAATCTAGAGGACTAGCAAAAAAAATGGGGCATCCAATGCAGCGGACCAGTCAAAGTGATGCGTTGGGCAGTCGGGGCAGTATGCGCGCCCATAAGGGGTGTGCCGGGCAGAGTTCGGGCGCTCAAATCTTGCAAACGACGGACCAGTCAACGTGATGCGTTGGGCAGTCAGAGCAGTATGCGCGCCTATAATGGGCGTACCGGGCAGAGTTCGGGCGCTCAAATCTTGCAAACGACATGGAACGAAATGGAGCCACTTGTTGTGGGAGTGGAAAATAGTCTAATCTAGAGGACTAGCAAAAAAATGGGGCGTCCAATGCAGTGGATCAGTCTAAGTGATGCGTTGGGCAGTCGGGGCAGTATGCGCGCCTATAATGGGCGTACCGGGCAGAGTTCGGGCGCTCAAATCTTGCAAACGACATGGAACGAAATGGAGCCACTTGTTGTGGGAGTGGAAAATAGTCTAACCTAGAGGACTAGCAAAAACAATGGGCATCCAATACAGCGGACCAGTCAAAGTGATGCGTTGGGAAGTCGGGGCAGTATGCGCGCCTATAATGGGCGTACCGGGCAGAGTTCGGGCGCTCAAATCTTGCAAACGACATGGAACGAAATGGAGCCACTTGTTGTGGGAGTGGAAAATAGTCTAACCTAGAGGACTAGCAAAAAAAATGGGGCATCCAATGCAGCGGACCAGTCAAAGTGATGCGTTGGGCAGTCGGGGCAGTATGCGCGCCTATAATGGGCGTACTGGGCCGAGTTCGGCCGCTCAAATCTTGCAAACAACATGAAACGAAATGGAGCCACTTGTTGTGGGAGTGGAAAATAGTCTAATCTAGAGGACTAGCAAAAAAAATGGGGCATCCAATGCAGCGGACCAGTCAAAGTGATGCGTTGGGGAGTCGGAGCAGTGTACGCGCCTATAAGGGGCGTACCAGGCAGAGTTCGGGCGCTCAAATCTTGCAAACGACATAAAACGAAATAGAGCCACTTGTTGTGGGAGTGCAAAATAGTCTAATCTAGAGGACTAGCAAAAAAAATGGGGCATCCAATGCAGCGGACCAGTCAAAGTGATGCGTTGGTGAGTCGGGGCAGTATGCGCGCCTATAATGGGCGTACCAGGCAGAGTTCGGGCGCTCAAATCTTGCAAACGACATGGAACGAAATGGAGCCACTTGTTGTGGGAGTGTGAAATATTCTAATCTAGAGGACTAGAAAAAAAAAATGGGGCATCCAATGCAGCGGACCAGTCAAAGTGATGCGTTGGGCAGTCGGGGCAGTATGCGCGCCTATAATGGGCGTACCGGGTAGCGTTCGGGCGCTCAAATCTTGCAAACGACATGGAACGAAATGGAGCCACTTGTTGTGGGAGTGGAAAATAGTCTAATCTAGAGGAGTAGAAGAAAAAATGGGGCATCCAATGCAGCGGACCAGTCAAAGTGATGCGTTGGGCAGTCGGGGCATTGTGAGCGCCTATAATGGGCGTACCGGGCAGAGTTCGGGCGCTCAAATCTTGCGGACGACACGTAACAAAATGGAGCCACTTGTTGTGGGAGTGGAAAATAGTCTAATCTAGAGGACTAGCAAAAAAAATGGGGCATCCAATGCAGCGGACCAGTCAAAGTGATGCGTTGGGCAGTCGGGGCAGTATGCGCGCCTATAATGGGCGTACCGGGCAGAGTTCGGGCGCTCAAATCTTGCAAACGACATGGAACGAAATGGAGCCACTTGTTGTGGGAGTGGAAAATAGTCTAATCTAGAGGACTAGCAAAAAAAATGGGGCATCCAATGCAGCGGACCAGTCAAAGTGATGCGTTGGGCAGTCGGGGCAGTATGCGCGCCTATAACGGGCGTACCGGGCAGAGTTCGGGCGCTCAAATCTTGCAAACGACATGGAACGAAATGGATCAAAATGTTGTGGGAGTGTGAAATAGTCTAATCTAGAGGACTAGCAAAAAAAATGGGGCATCCAATGCAGCGGACCAGTCAAAGTGATGCGTTGGGAAGCCGGGGCAGTATGCGCGCCTATAATGGGCGTACCGGGCAGAGTTCGGGCGCTCAAATCTTGCGGACGACACGGAACGAAATGGAGCCACTTGTTGTGGGAGTGGAAAATAGTCTAATCTAGAGGACTAGCAAAAAAAATGGGGCATCCAATGCAGCGGACCGGTCAAAGTGATGCGTTGGGCAGTCGGGGCAGTATGCGCACCTATAATGGGCGTACCAGGCAGAGTTCGGGAGCTCAAATCTTACAAACGACATGGAACGAAATGGAGCCACTTGTTGTGGGAGTGGAAAATAGTCTAATCTAGAGAACTAGAAAAAAAAAATGGGGCATCCAATGCAGCGGACCAGTCAAAGTGATGCGTTGGGAAGCCGGGGCAGTATGCGCGCCTATAATGGGCGTACCGGGCAGAGTTCGGGCGCTCAAATCTTGCGGACGACACGGAACGAAATGGAGCCACTTGTTGTGGGAGTGGAAAATAGTCTAATCTAGAGGACTAGCAAAAAAAATGGGGCATCCAATGCAGCGGACCGGTCAAAGTGATGCGTTGGGCAGTCGGGGCAGTATGCGCACCTATAATGGGCGTACCAGGCAGAGTTCGGGAGCTCAAATCTTACAAACGACATGGAACGAAATGGAGCCACTTGTTGTGGGAGTGGAAAATAGTCTAATCTAGAGAACTAGAAAAAAAAAATGGGGCATCCAATGCAGCGGACCAGTCAAAGTGATGCGTTGGGCAGTCAGGGCACTATGCGCGCCCATAAGGGGCGTACCGGGCAGAGTTCGGGCGCTCAAATCTTGCAAACGACGGACCAATCAAAGTGATGCGTTGGGCAGTCGGGGCAGTATGCGCGCCTATAATGGGCGTACCGGGCAGAGTTCGGGCGCTCAAATCTTGCAAACGACATGGAACGAAATGGAGCCACTTGTTGTGGGAGTGGAAAATAGTCTAATCTAGAGGACTAGCAAAAAAAATGGGGCATCCAATGCAGCGGACCAATCAAAGTGATGCGTTGGGCAGTCGGGGCAGTATGCGCGCCTATAATGGGCGTACCAGGCAGAGTTCGGGCGCTCAAATCTTGCAAACGACATGGAACGAAATGGAGCCACTTGTTGTGGGAGTGGAAAATAGTCTAATCTAGAGGACTAGCAAAAAAAATGGGGCATCCAATGCAGCGGACCAGTCAAAGTGATGCGTTGGGCAGTCGGGGCAGTATGCGCGCCTATAATGGGCGTACCGGGCAGAGTTCGGGCGCTCAAATCTTGCAAACGACATGGAACGAAATGGAGCCACTTGTTGTGGGAGTGTGAAATAGTCTAATCTAGAGGACTAGCAAAAAAAAATCGGGCATCCAATGCAGCGGACCAGTCAAAGTGATGCGTTGGGCAGTCGGGGCAGTATGCGCGCCTATAATGGGCGTACCGGGCAGAGTTCGGGCGCTCAAATCTTGCAAACGACATGGAACGAAATGGAGCCACTTGTTTTGGGAGTAGAAAATAGTATAATCTAGAGGAATAGAAGAAAAAATGGGGCATCCAATGGAGCGGACCAGTCAAAGTGATGCGTTGGGCAGTCGGGGCATTGTGAGCGCCTATAATGGGCGTACCGGGCAGAGTTCGGGCGCTCAAATCTTGCGGACGACACGTAACAAAATGGAGCCACTTGTTGTGGGAGTGGAAAATAGTCTAATCTAGAGGACTAGCAAAAAAAATGGGGCATCCAATGCAGCGGACCAGTCAAAGTGATGCGTTGGGCAGTCGGGGCAGTATGCGCGCCTATAATTGTCAAGACTAGAGAGGAAAGTATGTCGATTAGGTTAGGGGAGGGGGGTACAAGAGTATCGAGAGAATTGTTGTACCCTCTAAGAATCACCCCTACACAACCTAGAACTAAATAATATGAAACATATAATTTGACACACCCCCATAGGTGAAGTAGGGGGGATAGCCAAACCTAACAGTGGTCACAAGACCAGTCAAGCAGAAAAGCAAACAAGACAAAGCTCAGGGTGGATCTCAAGGACACCACACAGTCTGAGTACAAGCAGGTGGCCACAAGGCCAGTTCACATGCAGGTTTATAACAAAGCAAGAGATACAGTGATCACAACCTAGCAAGAGTAAACATGCAGGTATATATATATAGTGATCACAGTACAAGCAGGGTCAAGAAGTAAGCAAGTGAGGTCCAGTAGGCACAAGGCCTAACAGAGTGCAGAAGCGCTGATGGTCACAAGGCTGAAGCGCCTTGGTGAACACATCAGCAGTGTTGGCCTCAGTGGCCACATAACGCAGACAAAGCTGACCGCGCTGCTGCAGCTCTCGAGCAAGGAAGTACCGCAGGGCAATGTGCTTCGTTCTGTGCTCCAGTCTGTGCTCCTCACACAAGGCAATGGCAGCCTTGTTGTCGACGTACAGCACTGGAGGAGAACGAGGTCGCTCTCCCAGGTCGGTCAGCAGGTAGGTCAGCCAGCGTAGCTCCTGGGCAGCCATGGCTGTGGCGTAGATCTCAGCCTCACAACTGGAGCTGAGAACAGAAGAAGAGCGTGTGGAACGCCAAGAAACTGAGCCAGAGCCAAGGCTGAAGGTGTAACCCTGAGACGACCGCTGAGTAGCCTGATCGTCCGCCCAAGAAGCGTCTGAGTGTCCTGTGAGTACAACTCGGTCCCGCCCTCCAAGCACTAGCCTCATGCCCGACGTACTGCACAAGTAGCGCAACACCCTCTTAGCGGCATCCATGTGCTCCTTCCTGTGACGGCCAGGAGCGACATAGCGTGCAAGGATGCTAAGAGGGTATGCCAGGTCAGGTCGAGTGCAGGTCATCAGGTACATGAGACAGCCCACAAGCTCTGGATACGGGCCACTCGGCTCTACGGACTCATCCGAAGGCAGAGCTGAGAGCGAGTGACCGGTAGGCAGAGGAGTGGACTGAGGCGAGGAGTACGTGAAGCGGAAGCGCTGGAGGATCTGCTGCACCATGTGTGACTGAGTCAAGGTGATGGTGCGCCGTGCTCTGTCCCGGGTGATCCGCAAGCCAAGATAGCTCGTCAGTTCACCCAGGTCTGTGCACGTGTGTCTCCTCTGCAGCTCCGACTTCACGTGGGCGAGTGCCGCGGTGTCAGCAGTGGCAAAGACCAAGTCGTCGACGTACACGAGGATGTAGAACGGCGGCAGCGAGGTGTCGGTGCGTAGAAACAGTGACGGGTCAGCAGTAGAGGGAGCGAACCCAAGAGCCGCAAGTGTCGTCCTCAGTGTGTCGTGCCACTCACGCGGTGCCTGGCGGAGACCGTAGACCGGCCGCTGGAGCCTCCACTGGGTACCAGGAGGAACCGACCCAGTGAAGCCAGGAGGGCGGCGCAGCCAGATCTCCTCGTGCAGGCTGCCCTGCAAGAAAGCAGTGCTGAAGTCAAGTGAGTGAAGCTCGTAGTCGCACTGAGCGGCTATGTGCAGCAGCACCCGAAGAGTGGTCATCTTCGGGGTGGGGGAGAAGGTCTGGAAGAAGTCGACTCCCTCTCGCTGACTGAAGCCTCGAGCCACGTAGCGCGCCTTGAAGACAGGAGGAGAACCCGGTGGCCGCTTCACCCTGAAAATCCACATGCCACTGACGATGTTCGCCCCAGGTGGGGGAACCTCGTCGACATAGGTGCCTGTGGACTTCCAGGAAGCCATCTCTGCGTCCATGGCTGTCTGCCACTGAGAGGAGTAGGGACCCGCCATCACCTCAGCGTAAGTGCGCGGGGTCGGGATGTCTGGTGCATCCGGGTCTCCCTCAGGGGCAACTAGCATGGACACGAGATGGGGCAAAGAAGCAGCAAAGCACTGGAACTCCTCCTGTCTGTCCTCAAGGACGTCCGTGCCAAGAGCATACTCACCCCCGACGGACGGAGGACAGACAGACTCAGACTCAGCAACAAGGCTAGCGGCGTAGTCTAGACGACACCGGGCAGCAAAGTCTATCAACTCAGCGACCAGAGCAGACGCAGCAGAGGACTCAAAGGTAGGGTCAGTGACAACAGTGGCGAGAAGACGGGTGACAGTGGGACTGGCAGCACGACGGGCGTCAGACTCCGGGTCAGGAAGAGTAGGCAGAGAGGACGCAGGAGGAGACGGCAGCGGGACACGCTGAGGAGCAGTGGAGGGACGCAGAGTCATGTAGTGAGTGCCAGGGACAGGAGGAGGACGCTCACGTGGGACACGACGACCAGTGCGAGCAGTACGAACAGGCGACGCAGGACGAGACGCAGGCTCACGACGCTCTGCAAGACCTCCTGTGGGACCAGTGTAAGGAGAGGGACCAGGGAGAGGCGAGGCAGGCGGTAACTGTGACTGCGACTGGACAGGCGGAGGACACTCTACGGAGGGAGGAGGACAAGGAGGAGGAGCCTGACCAAGAACCTGCTGAAGAAGTGGTACGAAGTACGGTCGCGGCCGCGCAGCGTCTCCAGAACCAGCAGAGACACCAGCGGCAGGGTCCTCAGCACCAGCAGCAGCTCCAACGTCCGGGTCCTCAGCACCAGCAGCAGCTCCACCGCTCGGGTCCTCAGCACCAGCAGCAGCTCCACCGTCCGGGTCCTCAGCTCCAGCAGCAGCTCCAACGCCCGGGTCCTCAGCACCAGCAGCAGCGCCACCGCTCGGGTCCGCAGCACCAGCAGCAGCTCCAACGCCCGGGTCCTCAGCACCAGCAGCAGCTCCACCGCTCGGGTCCTCAGCACCAGCAGCAGCTCCAACGCCCGGGTCCTCAGCACCAGTAGCAGCGCCACCCCCAGGGTCCGCAGCACCAGGAGCACCACTCCGAAGACTGCAGCGCCGCGTGTACCACTCTCGGATCTGCTGAATGGGGGGGAGCTCCTGGGCAGGAGGGGAAGTACTGGTACGAGCTCCAGTAGCACCTCTCCGGAGGCGGCAGTACTGTAGGTACCTCTCCTGCAGCTGCCGGGAGGAGAGGGCTCCTCCAGGTGTAGCACGCTCAGGCTCAGCACCCCCAGACTCAGCACCCCCAGGCTCAGCACCTCCAGGCTCCGCACCTCCAGGCTCCGCACCTCCAGGCTCAGCACCCCCAGGCTCCGCACCTCCAGACTCAGCACTCCCAGGCTCAGCACCCCCAGACGCAGGACTCCCAGGCTCAGCACCCCCAGGCTCAGCACCCCTAGCAGGACGAGAGTCGACAGCTACCTCGACAGGCTCACCCGGGTCTACCTGGGACACACCTGAGGGAGCGGCACCCTGAGGGGGGAGGGGGTCTGGTACCTCAGCACCTGGAGCGAGGAAGAGAGGCGGGGGGGGGAGCGGGGTAGTGCGGTAGGGGAAGAGGCGGTAGTAGGGGACGGACTCGTCAAAAGTGACGTCCTGAGAGGCCAGGACACGACGCGAGGTGGCGTGGTAGAACTGCCAACCAGGCGCGTCCGGGACAAAGCCAAGGAAGACACAGGGGACAGCGCGACGGGAGAGCTTGTCCGCGGACGTGTCGCGAACAAAAGCTCGGGATCCCCAGACCCGAAAACGCGACGCATCGCCAGCCTCTCCCATCCAACGCAGTGTCGGAGAAGTCTCCGGGAGGGAGACTCGGGGCCAGAGGTTGAGCTGATGCGCAGCGTATCGGACTGCAAACGGCCACAGAAAATGGGGGGCAGCCGCATGAATCATGGAGGTACGAGCGACCTCCATGACCAAGCCAATGCGGCGCTCAGCAACCCCATTCTGCTGTGGAGAGGCCGGAAGCGTGAACGACTGCTCAATGCCCTCCTGCTGACAGAAGGCCTCCAAGAGGCCGGAGGAAAACTCCCCACCTCTGTCAGAGTGCAGACGCAGGACAGGAAAGTCGGAGTGGAAACGCTTGCTGAGCTGGAGACGAGATCTGCGGATCCAAGGGATCAAGACATCAGGGACGTCACCCTTGGCGCGCAAGGGGAAGACCGTGGTGTAGCGCGAGAAGTCGTCAACAACAATCAGGAAGTACCTCTCCTGACCCTGTCCACGGACGCGGGCTGGGCCCCACACGTCCAAGTGGAGCGTCTGCAAAGGAGCAGTCGTCGGGGGAAAGGAGGAGGAGTGAGGAGCGGCGCGCTGCCGCCCCTCGACACAGGGAAGACAGGGAGGAGCAGGCGAGGGTGGGAGGGGAGGGAGAACCCTGGGAAGACCAGCAACAAGGTCCCGTTTGTGCATGGCCCGAAGGCGCTGCACAGACGGGTGACCAAGGCGGTGGTGCCAGAGGACAGTCTCATGCGCCAGAGAGCGACACGAGCAGGGGGCGGACAGCTGACCTGACGCAGACGCAGACGCAGACGCAGCTACCTGAGGGGACTCAGTGGTCAGTGTGTACAGGTCCGACCTCGGCTCCCGAGTGAAGGTAGCCAGGTGACGGCCCGTCCGAGCACACGTGCAGTGTGTCACGCGCTCGTAGGCAGGGGTGAACTGGTGAACACCCCCGTCCTGGAGCGCACTACCCGCCACCAAGTTCGTAGAGAACGAGGGGAGGTAGAGACCAGACAGTGTGCCAGACGGGACCGCAGGACAGGGAAGAACAGTGGAGGAGGTCGCAATGACCGGACCCCCAGAGGGGTCAGCGAGGGAGACAGCAACTGGCCGAGCGAGTGGCTCAAGGGCAGTGCGGTCACGAAAGAAACAGCGAGAAGCACCTGAGTCCAGTGTGAAGGTGTGCAGTGCCTCAGTCGACTCAGTACCAGGGGAGACAGACTCACCAGCACCTAGAGCGGCAGCCTCACCATCACCTGGGGTAGCAGACACGCGAGCACCTGGAGCTGCAGACGCACTAGCACCTAGAGCAGCAGCCTCACTGGTCAGAATGCCCGGGTCGGGCGGAACACGCAAGTACTGAGCACCCTCTCCACTAGTAAACATAGCATACATGGCAGTGAGAATAGCATCAAAGTCTAAAGCCCAGATATCAACTCCCTTCTTCTCCAGATCAAACCAGCGGGGCAGCTCATTGCCGTCAGGGAACTGAGTGCGCCAAGCGTCGTCAAGGCGCGCGAAATAGCGTGGCGTGGGGTGCGGCTTCCCACACGTCTGACCAGTGCGGTCACCAGTGCGGATGACGTACGTGCAGCTAAGGCCACCCGCCCCCCCACGCTGCGCATACCACTCACGGGCCTCCTGGAGCGACGGAGTGTGCTGCTGGCTCGGACCACCGCCAGCGCCTCCACGACCACCACCGCCGCTGCCACCTCCTCGACCACCCCCTCCCCTGCCGCTGCCACGACCACCGCCGCCCCCGCTGCCGCCCCCGCCCCTGCCACCGCCTCCGCCGCTGCCGTCACTACCCCCACTGCCGCCACTAGTCTCTCCAGCCCCTCCTCCACTCCCACCGCCTTCACCCTTGCCGCCTTTGGTCATGCGGCGCCCGCTCGGAGCAGACGCGGTCCCGACCTTCTCAGCACCAAGGAGGTCGACAGCAGAAGCAGAGGCGACAGAGGGGAGAAGGGGGGAAGGGGAACACCCCTCAAAGAAGGGGGTGCGGGGCTCGCCACGAGAGGCACCTACGGCGACGATGCTCGCCTCAGCTGCAAGTAGGTCCTTCTCGAGGAGGGCAATGGTGAGCTCAGTAGGGGAGCGAGCTAGAAAGGAATCCCTGACTGTGCGCAGAGAGTCAGGGAGGCGGGTGACAATGTGGTAGAGAGTGAGCCAGAGCGGGGGGGGGTTGCTAGCAAGGAACTCGGCAGGCATAGCAGCGCGAAAGCGGGCCTCACTAGTCTTGAGGTGGGTGATGAGGTCAGCAACAGTGTGAAAGGAGGCCAGGTCGGGGAACAGGTAGGGCAGTGAGAGGCGGCCTAGTGCGGCAGACGCAGGTGAGGAGTAACGAGCAACTACGGCTGTGTACAGTTCCTTAGCAGTCTTGCACTGGCCGAAGTGCTCGCGCTCATCTAGCGGTAGGGAGTTGCGAATAGCGAAGCGAGCGTGCGCGTCACGGGTCTGCCACTGGGAGCGCAGAGTGCTGTCAGCAGTAGTGTCAGGGGCAGTAGCATGGCCTAGGGCGTGATCGTACAGTGAAATGTCCTCCTTGGCAGTGAGCTGTAGGAAGAGGTGCAGGTCATCGAGCCAGGTGTCAAACTTCACTGGGCGGCCCTCAGCATCGAAGGCTAGCACAGGAGGGCTAGCCATAGTAGCAGTAGGAGGAACAGTAGTAGTGTCAGTAGCAGTGACAGCAGCAGCAGTAGCGCGGTAGGGCAGGGCAGTGCGGCTCTAGCAGGGCAGGGCCGGGGCAGTCGTGACGGTGGTGGCAGCTGCTGAAGGCTCGGGAACGGCCGCTGCTGCAGGGACGGCGGCGGCTGCTGTTGTATTCTCGAACGGCGGCTGCTGCTGCAGGCTCGGCGGCGGCAGCTGCTGCAGGTCCGGCGGCGGCTGCTGCTGCTGGCTCGGCGACGGCAGCTGCTGCAGGGTCGGCGGCGGCAGCTGCTGCAGGGTCGGCGGCAGCTGCTGCTGCAGGGTCGGCGGCGGCCGCTGCTGTAGGTCTGGCGGCGGCTGCGACTGCAGGCTCTGCCGCGGCTGTTGCTGCAGGCTCGGCGGCGGCAGCTGCTGCAGGTCCGGCGGCGGCTGCTGCTGCAGGCTGGGCCGCGGCAGCTGCTGCAGGTCTGGCGGCGGCTGCTACTGCAGGTCCGACCGCGGCTGCTGCTGCTGGCTCGGCGGCGGCTGCTACTGCAGGTCCGGCCGCGGCTGCTGCTGTAGGCTCTGCGGCGGCAGCTGCTGAAGGTCAGCGGCGGTAGCTGCTGCAGGCCCAGTGGAGACAGCTGCTGCAGACGAGAGGGAAGGGGACCGCGACGGGTCCTGGAGGGGCCGCGAAGGGCGGCGAGGGGCGGCGACGAAGCCGCGAAGAGGCGGCAACAGAGCCGCGAAGGGGAGGGCGGCGACGGAGTCGCGTATGGGCGGCGACGAGGCCGCGTAGGGGCGACGACGAAGCCGCGTAGGGGCGGCGACGAGGTCACGAAAGGGCGGTGACAGAGCTGCGCGGGGGGGGAGGGCGACGAGGCCGCGAAAAGGGGGGCCGCTAAGGGGCCTTAAGCGGGGGTCGCGAGGGGCCAACGAGGGGCCGCGAGAGGACCTTAAGAGAGGGGCCGCGACGGGCCGTTAGGGACAGGCGCACGGGGCGCGACTAGGGTAGGCGCGAAGCGCGCTCCGGGCAGGAAAAAAAAAAAATTCGTTTTCCGTGGTGGGCCCGAAACTTCCTACTCTATACCATGTCAAGACTCGAGAGGAAAGTATGTCGATTAGGTTAGGGGAGGGGGGTACAAGAGTATCGAGAGAATTGTTGTACCCTCTAAGAATCACCCCTACACAACCTAGAACTAAATAATATGAAACATATAATTTGACAATAATGGGCGTACCGGGCAGAGTTCGGGCGCTCAAATCTTGCGGACGACACGGAACGAAATGGAGCCACTTGTTGTGGGAGTGGAAAATAGTCTAATCTAGAGGACTAGCAAAAAAAATGGGGCATCCAATGCAGCGGACCAGTCAAAGTGATGCGTTGGGCAGTCGGGGCAGTGTGCGCGCCTATAATGGGCGTACCGGGCAGAGTTCGGGCGCTCAAATCTTGCAAACGACACGGAACGAAATGGAGCCACTTGTTGTGGGAGTGGAAAATAGTCTAATCTAGAGGACTAGCAAAAAAAATGGGGCATCCAATGCAGCGGACCAATCAGTCAAGGTGATGCGTTGGGCAGAAGGGGCAGTATGCGCGCCTATAATGGGCGTACCGGGCAGGGTTCGGGCGCTCAAATCTTGCGGACGACACGGAACGAAATGGAGCCACTTGTTGTGGGAGTGGAAAATAGTCTAATCTAGAGGACTAGCAAAAAAAATGGGGCATCCAATGCAGCGGACCAGTTAAGGTGATGCGTTAAGGAGTCTGGGCAGTATGCGCGCCTATAATGGGCGTACCGGGCAGGGTTCGGGCGCTCAAATCTTGCAAACGACATGGAACGAAATGGAGCCACTTGTTGTGGGAGTGGAAAATAGTCTAATCTAGAGGACTAGCAAAAAAAATGGGGCATCCAATGCAGCGGACCAGTCAAAGTGATGCGTTGGGCAGTCGGGGCAGTATGCGCGCCTATAATGGGCGTACCGGGCAGAGTTCGGGCGCTCAAATCTCGGGCAGAGTTCGGGCGCTCAAAACTTGCAAACGACAGGGAACAAAATGGAGACACTTGTTGTGGGAGTGGAAAATAGTCTAATCTAGAGGACTAGCAAAAAAAATGGGGCATCCAATGCAGCGGACCAGTCAAAGTGATGCGTTGGGCAGTCGGGGCAGTATGCGCGCCTATAATGGCCGTACCGGGCAGAGTTCGGGCGCTCAAATCTTGCAAACGACATGGAACGAAATGGAGCCACTTGTTGTGGGAGTGTGAAATAGTCTAATCCAGAGGAATAGAAAAAATAATGGGGCATCCAATGCAGCGGACCAGTCAAAGTGATGCGTTGGGCAGTCGGGGCAGTATGCGCGCCTATAATGGGCGTACCGGGCAGGGTTCGGGCGCTCAAATCTTGCAAACGACATGGAACGAAATGGAGCCACTTGTTTTGGGAGTGGAAAATAGTCTAATGTAGAGGACTAGACGAAAAAATGGGGCATCCAATGCAGCGGACCAGTCAAAGTGATGCGTTGGGCAGTCGGGGCAGTGTGCGCGCCTATAATGGGCGTACCGGGCAGGGTTCGGGCGCTCAAATCTTGCGGACGACACGGAACGAAATGGAGCCACTTGTTGTGGGAGTGGAAAATAGTCTAATCTAGAGGACTAGCAAAAAAAATGGGGCATCCAATGCAGCGGACCAGTCAAAGTGATGCGTTGGGCAGTCGGGGCATCGTGCGCGCCTATAATGGGCGTACTGGGCAGCGTTCGGGCGCTCAAATCTTGCGGACGACACGGAACGAAATGGAGCCACTTGTTGTGGGAGTGGAAAATAGTCTAATCTAGAGGACTAGCAAAAAAAATGGGGCATCCAATGCAGCGGACCGGTCAAAGTGATGCGTTGGGCAGTCGGGGCAGTGTGCGCGCCTATAATGGGCGTACCGGGCAGGGTTCGGGCGCTCAAATCTTGCGGACGACACGGAACGAAATGGAGCCACTTGTTGTGGGAGTGGAAAATAGTCTAATCTAGAGGACTAGCAAAACAAATGGGGCATCCTATGCAGCGGACCGGTCAAGGTGATGCGTTGGGGAGTCGGGGCAGTGTGCGCGCCTATAATGGGCGTACCGGGCAGGGTTCGGGCGCTCAAATCTTGCGGACGACACGGAACGAAATGGAGCCACTTGTTGTGGGAGTGGAAAATAGTCTAATCTAGAGGACTAGCAAAAAAAATGGGGCATCCAATGCAGCGGACCGGTCAAAGTGATGCGTTGGGCAGTCGGGGCAGTGTGCGCGCCTATAATGGGCGTACCGGGCAGGGCGCTCAAATATTGCGGACGACACGGAACGAAATGGAGCCACTTGTTGTGGGAGTGGAAAATAGTATAATCCAGAGGACTAGAAAAAAAAATGGGGCATCCAATGCAGCGGACCGGTCAAAGTGATGCGTTGGGCAGTCGGGGCAGTGTGCGCGCCTATAATGGGCGTACCGGGCAGGGTTCGGGCGCTCAAATCTTGCGGACGACACGGAACGAAATGGAGCCACTTGTTGTGGGAGTGGAAAATAGTCTAATCTAGAGGACTAGCAAAAAAAATGGGGCATCCAATGCAGCGGACCGGTCAAAGTGATGCGTTGGGCAGTCGGGGCAGTGTGCGCGCCTATAATGGGCGTACCGGGCAGGGTTCGGGCGCTCAAATCTTGCGGACGACACGGAACGAAATGGAGCCACTTGTTGTGGGAGTGGAAAATAGTCTAATCTAGAGGACTAGCAAAACAAATGGGGCATCCTATGCAGCGGACCGGTCAAGGTGATGCGTTGGGGAGTCGGGGCAGTGTGCGCGCCTATAATGGGCGTACCGGGCAGGGTTCGGGCGCTCAAATCTTGCGGACGACACGGAACGAAATGGAGCCACTTGTTGTGGGAGTGGAAAATAGTCTAATCTAGAGGACTAGCAAAAAACATGGGGCATCCAATGCAGCGGACCGGTCAAAGTGATGCGTTGGGCAGTCGGGGCAGTGTGCGCGCCTATAATGGGCGTACCGGGCAGGGTTCGGGCGCTCAAATCTTGCGGACGACACGGAACGAAATGGAGCCACTTGTTGTGGGAGTGGAAAATAGTCTAATCTAGAGGACTAGCAAAAAAAATGGGGCATCCAATGCAGCGGACCGGTCAAAGTGATGCGTTGGGCAGTCGGGGCAGTGTGCGCGCCTATAATGGGCGTACCGGGCAGGGTTCGGGCGCTCAAATCTTGCGGACGACACGGAACGAAATGGAGCCACTTGTTGTGGGAGTGGAAAATAGTCTAATCTAGAGGACTAGCAAAAAACATGGGGCATCCAATGCAGCGGACCGGTCAAAGTGATGCGTTGGGCAGTCGGGGCAGTGTGCGCGCCTATAATGGGCGTACCGGGCAGAGTTCGGGCGCTCAAATCTTGCGGACGACACGGAACGAAATGGAGCCACTTGTTGTGGGAGTGGAAAATAGTCTAATCTAGAGGACTAGCAAAAAAAATGGGGCATCCAATGCAGCGGACCGGTCAAAGTGATGCGTTGGGCAGTCGGGGCAGTGTGCGCGCCTATAATGGGCGTACCGGGCAGAGTTCGGGCGCTCAAATCTTGCGGACGACACGGAACGAAATGGAGCCACTTGTTGTGGGAGTGGAAAATAGTCTAATCTAGAGGACTAGCAAAAAAAATGGGGCATCCAATGCAGCGGACCGGTCAAAGTGATGCGTTGGGCAGTCGGGGCAGTGTGCGCGCCTATAATGGGCGTACCGGGCAGAGTTCGGGCGCTCAAATCTTGCGGACGACACGGAACGAAATGGAGCCACTTGTTGTGGGAGTGGAAAATAGTCTAATCTAGAGGACTAGCAAAACAAAATGGGGCATCCTATGCAGCGGACCGGTCAAAGTGATGCGTTGGGCAGTCGGGGCAGTGTGCGCGCCTATAATGGGCGTACCGGGCAGAGTTCGGGCGCTCAAATCTTGCGGACGACACGGAACGAAATGGAGCCACTTGTTGTGGGAGTGGAAAATAGTCTAATCTAGAGGACTAGCAAAACAAAATGGGGCATCCTATGCAGCGGACCGGTCAAAGTGATGCGTTGGGCAGTCGGGGCAGTGTGCGCGCCTATAATGGGCGTACCGGGCAGAGTTCGGGCGCTCAAATCTTGCGGACGACACGGAACGAAATGGAGCCACTTGTTGTGGGAGTGGAAAATAGTCTAATCTAGAGGACTAGCAAAACAAAATGGGGCATCCTATGCAGCGGACCGGTCAAAGTGATGCGTTGGGCAGTCGGGGCAGTGTGCGCGCCTATAATGGGCGTACCGGGCAGAGTTCGGGCGCTCAAATCTTGCGGACGACACGGAACGAAATGGAGCCACTTGTTGTGGGAGTGGAAAATAGTCTAATCTAGAGGACTAGCAAAACAAAATGGGGCATCCTATGCAGCGGACCGGTCAAAGTGATGCGTTGCGCTGTCGGGGCAGTGTGCGCGCCTATAACGGGCGTACCGGGCAGAGTTCGGGCGCTCAAATCTTGCGGACGACACGGAACGAAATGGAGCCACTTGTTGTGGGAGTGGAAAATAGTCTAATCTAGAGGACTAGCAAAACAAAATGGGGCATCCTATGCAGCGGACCGGTCAAAGTGATGCGTTGCGCTGTCGGGGCAGTGTGCGCGCCTATAACGGGCGTACCGGGCAGAGTTCGGGCGCTCAAATCTTGCGGACGACACGGAACGAAATGGAGCCACTTGTTGTGGGAGTGGAAAATAGTCTAATCTAGAGGACTAGCAAAACAAAATGGGGCATCCTATTCAGCGGACCGGTCAATGTGATGCGTTGCGCAGTCGGGGCAGTGTGCTCGCCTATAACGGGCGTACCGGGCAGAGTTCGGGCGCTCAAATCTTGCAAACGACACGGAACGAAATGGAGCCACTTGTTGTGGGAGTGGAAAATAGTATTATCTAGAGGACTAGCAAAAATAATGGGGCATCCAATGTAGCGGACCGGTCAATGTGATGCGTTGCCCAGTCGGGGCAGTATGCGCGCCTATAACGGGCGTACCGGGCAGAGTTCGGGCGCTCAAATCTTGCAAACGACACGGAACGAAATGGAGCCACTTGTTGTGGGAGTGGAAAATAGTATTATCTAGAGGACTAGCAAAAACAATGGGGCATCCAATGCAGCGGACCGGTCAAAGTGATGCGTTGGGCAGTCGGGGCAGTATGCGCGCCTATAACGGGCGTACCGGGCAGAGTTCGGGCGCTCAAATCTTGCAAACGACACGGAACGAAATGGAGCCACTTGTTGTGGGAGTATGAAAATGGGGCATCCAATGCAGCGGACCGGTCAAAGTGATGCGTTGGGCAGTCGGGGCAGTATGCGCGCCTATAACGGGCGTACCGGGCAGGGTTCGGGCGCTCAAATCTTGCGGACGACACGGAACGAAATGGAGCCACTTGTTGTGGGAGTGGAAAATAGTCTAATCTAGAGGACTAGCAAAAAAAATGGGGCATCCAATGCAGCGGACCGGTCAAAGTGATGCGTTGGGCAGTCGGGGCAGTATGCGCGCCTATAACGGGCGTACCGAGCAGCGTTCGGGCGCTCAAATCTTGCAAACGACACGGAATGAAGTGGAGCCACTTGTTTTGGGAGTGTTAAATAGTCTAATCTAGAGGACTAGCAAAAAAAATGGGGCATCCAATGCAGCGGACCAGTCAAAGTGATGCGTTGGGCAGTCGGGGCAGTATGCGCGCCTATAACGGGCGTACCGGGCAGAGTTCGGGCGCTCAAATCTTGCAAACGACACGGAACGAAATGGAGCCACTTGCTTTGGGAGTGGAAAACAGTCTAATCTAGAGGACTAGAAGAAAATATGGGGCATCCTATGCAGCGGACCAGTCAAAGTGATGCGTTGGGCAGTCGGGGCAGTATGCGCGCCTATAACGGGCGTACCGGGCAGAGTTCGGGCGCTCAAATCTTGCAAACGACACGTAACAAAATGGAGCCACTTGTTGTGGGAGTGGAAAATAGTCTAATCTAGAGGACTAGCAAAAAGAAAAAATGGGCATCCTATGCAGCGGACCAGTCAAAGTGATGCGTTGGGCAGTCGGGGCAGTGTGCGCGCCTATAATGGGCGTACCGGGCAGAGTTCGGGCGCTCAAATCTTGCGGACGACACGGAACGAAATGGAGCCACTTGTTGTGGGAGTGGAAAATAGTCTAATCTAGAGGACTAGCAAAAAGAAAGGGGCATCCTATGCAGCGGACCGGTCAAAGTGATGCGTTGGGCAGTCGGGGCAGTGTGCGCGCCTATAATGGGCGTACCGGGCAGAGTTCGGGCGCTCAAATCTTGCGGACGACACGGAACGAAATGGAGCCACTTGTTGTGGGAGTGGAAAATAGTCTAATCTAGAGGACTAGCAAAAAAAATGGGGCATCCAATGCAGCGGACCGGTCAAAGTGATGCGTTGGGCAGTCGGGGCAGTATGCGCGCCTATAATGGGCGTACCGGGCAGGGTTCGGGCGCTCAAATCTTGCGGACGACACGGAACGAAATGGAGCCACTTGTTGTGGGAGTGGAAAATAGTCTAATCTAGAGGACTAGCAAAAAAAATGGGGCATCCAATGCAGCGGACCGGTCAAAGTGATGCGTTGGGCAGTCGGGGCAGTATGCGCGCCTATAATGGGCGTACCGGGCAGGGTTCGGGCGCTCAAATCTTGCGGACGACACGGAACGAAATGGAGCCACTTGTTGTGGGAGTGGAAAATAGTCTAATCTAGAGGACTAGCAAAAAAAATGGGGCATCCAATGCAGCGGACCGGTCAAAGTGATGCGTTGGGCAGTCGGGGCAGTATGCGCGCCTATAATGGGCGTACCGGGCAGGGTTCGGGCGCTCAAATCTTGCGGACGACACGGAACGAAATGGAGCCACTTGTTGTGGGAGTGGAAAATAGTCTAATCTAGAGGACTAGCAAAAAAAATGGGGCATCCAATGCAGCGGACCGGTCAAAGTGATGCGTTGGGCAGAAGGGGCAGTATGCGCGCCTATAATGGGCGTACCGGGCAGGGTTCGGGCGCTCAAATCTTGCGGACGACACGGAACGAAATGGAGCCACTTGTTGTGGGAGTGCAATGCAGCGGACCAGTCAAAGTGATGCGTTGGGCAGTCGGGGCAGTATGCGCGCCTATAATGGGCGTACCGGGCAGAGTTCGGGCGCTCAAATCTTGCAAACGACACGGAACGAAATGGAGCCACTTGTTGTGGGAGTGGAATATAGTCTAATCTAGAGGACTAGCAAAAAAAATGGGGCATCCAATGCAGCGGACCAGTCAAAGTGATGCGTTGGGCAGTCGGGGCAGTATGCGCGCCTATAATGGCCGTACCGGGCAGGGTTCGGGCGCTCAAATCTTGCGGACGACACGGAACGAAATGGAGCCACTTGTTGTGGGAGTGGAAAATAGTCTAATCTAGAGGACTAGCAAAAAAAATGGGGCATCCAATGCAGCGGACCGGTCAAAGTGATGCGTTGGGCAGTCGGGGCAGTATGCGCGCCTATAATGGGCGTACCGGGCAGGGTTCGGGCGCTCAAATCTTGCGGACGACACGGAACGAAATGGAGCCACTTGTTGTGGGAGTGGAAAATAGTCTAATCTAGAGGACTAGCAAAAAAAATGGGGCATCCAATGCAGCGGACCGGTCAAAGTGATGCGTTGGGCAGTCGGGGCAGTATGCGCGCCTATAACGGGCGTACCGGGCAGAGTTCGGGCGCTCAAATCTTGCAAACGACACGGAACGAAATGGAGCCACTTGTTGGGGAGTGTGAAAAGGGGCATCCAATGCAGCGGACCAGTCAAAGTGATGCCTTGCGCAGTCGGGGCAGTATGCGCGCCTATAACGGGCGTACCGGGCAGAGTTCGGGCGCTCAAATCTTGCAAACGACACGGAACGAAATGGAGCCACTTGTTGTGGGAGTGTGAAATAGTCTAATCTAGAGGACTAGCAAAAAGAAAGGGGCATCCATGCAGCGGACCAGTCAAAGTGATGCGTTGGGCAGTCGGGGCAGTATGCGCGCCTATAACGGGCGTACCGGGCAGAGTTCGGGCGCTCAAATCTTGCAAACGACACGGAACGAAATGGAGCCACTTGCTTTGGGAGTGTGAAATAGTCTAATCTAGAGGACTAGCAAAAAGAAAGGGGCATCCAATGCAGCGGACCAGTCAAAGTGATGCGTTGGGCAGTCGGGGCAGTATGCGCGCCTATAACGGGCGTACCGGGCAGAGTTCGGGCGCTCAAATCTTGCAAACGACACGTAACAAAATGGAGCCACTTGTTGTGGGAGTGGAAAATAGTCTAATCTAGAGGACTAGCAAAAAGAAAGGGGCATCCTATGCAGCGGACCAGTCAAAGTGATGCGTTGGGCAGTCGGGGCAGTGTGCGCGCCTATAATGGGCGTACCGGGCAGAGTTCGGGCGCTCAAATCTTGCGGACGACACGGAACGAAATGGAGCCACTTGTTGTGGGAGTGGAAAATAGTCTAATCTAGAGGACTAGCAAAAAAAATGGGGCATCCAATGCAGCGGACCGGTCAAAGTGATGCGTTGGGCAGTCGGGGCAGTGTGCGCGCCTATAATGGGCGTACCGGGCAGAGTTCGGGCGCTCAAATCTTGCGGACGACACGGAACGAAATGGAGCCACTTGTTGTGGGAGTGGAAAATAGTCTAATCTAGAGGACTAGCAAAAAAAAAATGGGGCTACCAATGCAGCGGACCGGTCAAAGTGATGCGTTGGGCAGTCGGGGCAGTGTGCGCGCCTATAATGGGCGTACCGGGCAGGGTTCGGGCGCTCAAATCTTGCGGACGACACGGAACGAAATGGAGCCACTTGTTGTGGGAGTGGAAAATAGTCTAATCTAGAGGACTAGCAAAAAAAATGGGGCATCCAATGCAGCGGACCGGTCAAAGTGATGCTTGGGGGGTGGGGGGCAGTCGGGGCAGTCTGCGCGCCTATAACGGGCGTACCGGGCAGGGTTCGGGCGCTCAAATCTTGCGGACGACACGGAACGAAATGGAGCCACTTGTTGTGGGAGTGGAAAATAGTCTAATCTAGAGGACTAGCAAAAAAAATGGGGCATCCAATGCAGCGGACCGGTCAAAGTGATGCGTTGGGCAGTCGGGGCAGTATGCGCGCCTATAATGGGCGTACCGGGCAGGGTTCGGGCGCTCAAATCTTGCGGACGACACGGAACGAAATGGAGCCACTTGTTGTGGGAGTGGAAAATAGTCTAATCTAGAGGACTAGCAAAAAAAATGGGGCATCCAATGCAGCGGACCGGTCAAAGTGATGCGTTGGGCAGTCGGGGCAGTATGCGCGCCTATAATGGGCGTACCGGGCAGGGTTCGGGCGCTCAAATCTTGCGGACGACACGGAACGAAATGGAGCCACTTGTTGTGGGAGTGGAAAATAGTCTAATCTAGAGGACTAGCAAAAAAAATGGGGCATCCAATGCAGCGGACCGGTCAAAGTGATGCGTTGGGCAGTCGGGGCAGTATGCGCGCCTATAATGGGCGTACCGGGCAGGGTTCGGGCGCTCAAATCTTGCGGACGACACGGAACGAAATGGAGCCACTTGTTGTGGGAGTGGAAAATAGTCTAATCTAGAGGACTAGCAAAAACAATGGGCATCCAATGCAGCGGACCGGTCAAAGTGATGCGTTGGGCAGAAGGGGCAGTATGCGCGCCTATAATGGGCGTACCGGGCAGGGTTCGGGCGCTCAAATCTTGCGGACGACACGGAACGAAATGGAGCCACTTGTTGTGGGAGTGCAATGCAGCGGACCAGTCAAAGTGATGCGTTGGGCAGTCGGGGCAGTATGCGCGCCTATAATGGGCGTACCGGGCAGAGTTCGGGCGCTCAAATCTTGCAAACGACACGGAACGAAATGGAGCCACTTGTTGTGGGAGTGGAATATAGTCTAATCTAGAGGACTAGCAAAAAAAATGGGGCATCCAATGCAGCGGACCAGTCAAAGTGATGCGTTGGGCAGTCGGGGCAGTATGCGCGCCTATAATGGCCGTACCGGGCAGAGTTCGGGCGCTCAAATCTTGCGGACGACACGGAACGAAATGGAGCCACTTGTTGTGGGAGTGGAAAATAGTCTAATCTAGAGGACTAGCAAAAAAAATGGGGCATCCAATGCAGCGGACCGGTCAAAGTGATGCGTTGGGCAGTCGGGGCAGTATGCGCGCCTATAATGGGCGTACCGGGCAGGGTTCGGGCGCTCAAATCTTGCGGACGACACGGAACGAAATGGAGCCACTTGTTGTGGATGTGGAAAATAGTCTAATCTAGTGGACTAGCAAAAACAATAGGCATCCAATGCAGGCGGACCGTCAAAGTGATGCGTGTTGGGCAGAAGGGGCAGTATGCGCGCCTATAATGGGCGTACCGGGCAGGGTTCGGGCGCTCAAATCTTGCGGACGACACGGAACGAAATGGAGCCACTTGTTGGGAGTGCAATGCAGCGGACCAGTCAAGTGATGCGTTGGCAGTCGGGGCAGTATGCGCGCCTATAATGGGCGTACCGGGCAGAGTTCGGGCGCTCAAATCTTGCAAACGACACGGAACGAAATGGAGCCACTTGTTGTGGGAGTGGAATATAGTCTAATCTAGAGGACTAGCAAAAAAAATGGGGCATCCAATGCAGCGGACCAGTCAAAGTGATGCGTTGGGCAGTCGGGGCAGTATGCGCGCCTATAATAGGTGTACCGGGCAGAGTTCGGGCGCTCAAATCTTGCAAACGACATGGAACGAAATGGAGCCACTTGTTGTGGGAGTGGAAAATAGTCTAATCTAGAGGACCAGCAAAAAAGTGAGGCATCCAATTCAGGGGACCAGTCAAAGTGATGCGTTGGGCAGTCGGGGCAGTATGCGCGCTTTATAATGGGAGTACCGGGCAGAGTTCGGGCGCTCAAATCTTGCAAACGACATGGAACGAAATGGAGCCACTTGTTGTGGGAGTGGAAAATAGTCTAATCTAGAGGACCAGCAAAAAAATGGGGCATCCAATGCAGTGGACCAGTCAAAGTGATGCGTTGCGTAGCAGTCTAGGCAGTATGCGCGCTATAATGGGCGACCGGGCGAGTTCGGGTACTCAAATCATGCAAACGACATGGAACGAAATGGAGCCACTTGTTGTGGGAGTGGAAAATAGTCTAATCTAGAGGACCAGCAAAAAAAAGTGAGGCATCCAATTCAGCGGGGCAGTATGCGCGCCTATAATGGGCGTACCGGGCAGAGTTCAGGCGCTCAAATCTTGCAAACGACATGGAACGAAATGGAGCCACTTGTTGTGGGAGTGGAAAATAGTCTAATCTAGAGGACTAGCAAAACAAAATGGAGCCACTTGTTGTGGGAGTGGAAAATAGTCTAATCTAGAGGACTAGCAAAAAACATGGGGTATCCAATGCAGCGGACCAGTCAAAGTGATGCGTTGGGCAGTCTGGTCAGTATGCGCACCTATAATGGGCGTACCGGGCAGAGTTCGGGCGCTCAAATCTTGCAAACGACATGGAACGAAATGGAGCCACTTGTTGTGGGTGTGGGAAATAGTCTTACCTAGAGGACTACTAGCAAAAACAATGGGCATCCAATGCAGCGGACCAGTCAAAGTGATGCGTTGGGCAGTCGGGGCAGTATGCGCGCCTATAATGGGCGTACCGGGCAGAGTTCGGGCGCTCAAATCTTGCAAACGACATGGAACGAAATGGAGCCACTTGTTGTGGGAGTGGAAATTTGTCTTACCTAGAGGACGAGCAAAAAGTGAGGCATCCAATGCAACAGACCAGTCAAACTGATGCGTTCGCAGTCGGGGCAGTATGCGCGCCTATAATGGGCGTACCGGGCAGAGTTCGGGCGCTCAAATCTTGCAAACGACATGGAACATAATGGAGCCACTTGTTGTGGGAGTGGACATAGTCTAATCTAGAGGACTAGCAAAAAAAATGGGGCATCCAATGCAGCGGACCAGTCAAAGTGATGCGTTGGGCAGTCGGGGCAGTATGCGCGCCTATAATGGGCGTACCGGGCAGAGTTCGGGCGCTCAAATCTTGCAAACGACATGGAACATAATGGAGCCACTTGTTGTGGGAGTGGAAAATAGTCTAATCTAGAGGACCAGCAAAAAAGTGAGGCATCTAATGCAGCGGACCAGTCAAAGTGATGCGTTGGGCAGTCAGGGCATATGCGTGTCTATAATGGGCGTACCGGGCAGCAGAGTTCGGGCGCTCAAATCTTGCAAACGACATGGAACGAAATGGAGCCACTTGTTGTGGGAGTGGAAAATAGTCTAATCTAGAGGACTAGCAAAAAAAATGGGGCATCCAATGCAGCGGACCAGTCAAAGTGATGCTGTGTAGAAGGGCAGAGGGACCGGTGATGCAGTATTGTCGCCTATAATGGCCGTACCGGGCAGAGTTCGGTTGCTCAAATCTTGCAAACGACACGGAACGAAATGGAGCCACTTGTTGTGGGAGTTTAAAATAGTCTATCTAGAGGACTAGCAAAACAAAAATGGGGCATCCAATGCAGCGGACCAGTCAAAGTGATGCGTTGGGCAGTCGGGGCAGTATGCGCGCCTATAATGGGCGCTACGTATAATACCGGGCAGAGTTCGGGCGCTCAAATCTTGCAAACGACATGGAACGAAATGGAGCCACTTGTTGTGGGAGTGGAAAATAGTCTAATCTAGAGGACCAGCAAAAAAAAGGAGCATCCAATTCAGGGGACCAGTCAAAGTGATGCGTTGGGCAGTCGGGGCAGTATGCGCGCCTATAATGGGCGTACCGGGCAGAGTTCGGGCGCTCAAATCTTGCAAACGACATGGAACGAAATGGAGCCACTTGTTGTGGGAGTGGAAAATAGTCTAATCTAGAGGACCAGCAAAAAAAATGGGGCATCCAATGCAGCGGACCAGTCAAAGTGATGCGTTGGGCAGTCGGGGCAGTATGCGCGCCTATAATGGGCGTACCGGGCAGAGTTCGGGCGCTCAAATCTTGCAAACGACATGGAACGAAATGGAGCCACTTGTTGTGGGAGTGGGACATAGTCTAATCTAGAGGACTAGCAAAAAACCGGGGCATCCAATGCAGCGGACCAGTCAAAGTGATGCGTTGGGCAGTCGGGGCAGTATGCGCGCCTATAGTGGGCGTACCGGCAGAGAGTTCGGGCGCTCAAATCTTGGCAAACGACATGGAACGAAATGGAGCCACTTGTTGTGGGAGTGGAAAATAGTCTAATCTAGAGGACCAGCAAAAAAAATGGGGCATCCAATGCAGGGGGACCAGTCAAAGTGATGCATTGGGAGTCGGGGCAGTATGCCCGCCTATAATGGGCGTACCGGGCAGAGTTCGGGCGCTCAAATCTTGCAAACGACATGGAACGAAATGGAGCCACTTGTTGTGGGAGTGGAAAATAGTCTAATCTAGAGGACGATGCAAAAAAAAGTGAGGCATCTAATTCAGGGGGCAGTATGCGCGCCTATAATGGGCGTACCGGCAGAGTCGGGCGCTCAAATCTTGCAAACGACATGGAACGAAATGGAGCCACTTGTTGTGGGAGTGGAAAATAGTCTAATCTAGAGGACTAGCAAAACAAATGGGGCATCCAATGCAGCGGACCAGTCAAAGTGATGCGTTGGGCACCAGTCTCGGGGCAGTATGCGCGACCTATAATGGGCGTACGGGCAGAGTTCGGGCGCTCAAATCTTGCAAACGACACGGAACGAAATGGAGCCACTTGTTGTGGGAGTGGAAAATAGTCTAACCTAGAGGACTAGCAAAAAAAAAAGGGGCATCCAATGCAGCGGACCAGTCAAAGTGATGCGTTCCAGTCAAAGTGATGCGTTGGGCAGTCGGGGCAGTATGCGCGCATATAATGGGCGTACCGGGCAGAGTTCGGGCGCTCAAATCTTGCAAACGACACGGAACGAAATGGAGCCACTTGTTGTGGGAGTGGAAAATAGTCTAATCTAGAGGACTAGCAAAAAAAATAGGCATCCAATGCAGCAGACCAGCCAAAGTGATGCGTTGGGCAGTCGGGGCAGTATGCGCGCCTATAATGGGCGTACCGGGCAGAGTTCGGGCGCTCAAATCTTGCGGACAACAGGAAACGAAATGGAGCCACTTGTTGTGGGAGTGGAAAATAGTCTAATCTAGAGGACTAGCAAAAAAAATGGTTATCCAATGCAGCGGACCAGCCAAAGTGATGCGTTGAGCAGTCGGGGCAGTATGCGCGCCTATAATGGCCGTACCGGGCAGAGTTCGGGCGCTCAAATCTTGCAAACGACATGGAACGAAATGGAGCCACTTATTGTGGGAGTGGAAAATAGTCTAATCTAGAGGACTAGCAAAAAAAATGGGGCATCCAATGCAGCGGACCAGTCAAAGTGATGCGTTGGGCAGTCGGGGCAGTATGCGCACCTATAATGGGCGTACCGGGCAGAGTTCGGGCGCTCAAATCTTGCGGACGACACGGAACGAAATGGAGCCACTTGTTGTGGGAGTGGAAAATAGTCTAATCTAGAGGACTAGCAAAAAAAATGGGTTATCCAATGCAGCGGACCAGCCAAAGTGATGCGTTGAGCAGTCGGGGCAGTATGCGCGCCTATAATGGGCGTACCGGGCAGAGTTCGGGCGCTCAAATCTTGCGGACGACACGGAACGAAATGGAGCCACTTGTTGTGGGAGTGGAAAATAGTCTAATCTAGAGGACTAGCAAAAAAAATGGGGCATCCAATGCAGCGGACCAGTCAAAGTGATGCGTTGGGCAGTCGGGGCAGTATGCGCGCCTATAATGGGCGTACCGGGCAGAGTTCGGGCGCTCAAATCTTGCGGACGACACGGAACGAAATGGAGCCACTTGTTGTGGGAGTGGAAAATAGTCTAATCTAGAGGAATAGCAAAAAAAATGGGGCATCCAATGCAGCGGACCAGTCAAAGTGATGCGTTGGGCAGTCGGGGCAGTATGCGCGCCTATAATGGCCGTACCGGGCAGAGTTCGGGCGCTCAAATCTTGCAAACGACATGGAACAAAATGGAGCCACTTGTTGTGGGAGTGGAAAATAGTCTAATCTAGAGGAATAGCAAAAAACATGGGGCATCCAATGCAGCGGACCAGTCAAAGTGATGCGTTGGGCAGTCGGGGCAGTATGCGCGCCTATAATGGCCGTACCGGGCAGAGTTCGGGCGCTCAAATCTTGCAAACGACATGGAACGAAATGGAGCCACTTGTTGTGGGAGTGGACATAGTCTAATCTAGAGGACTAGCAAAACAAATGGGGCATCCAATGCAGCGGACCAGTCAAAGTGATGCGTTGGGCAGTCGGGGCAGTATGCGCGCCTATAATGGGCGTACCGGGCAGAGTTCGGGCGCTCAAATCTTGCAAACGACATGGAACGAAATGGAGCCACTTGTTGTGGGAGTGGAAAATAGTCTAACCTAGAGGACTAGCAAAAAAAATGGGGCATCCAATGCAGCGGACCAGTCAAAGTGATGCGTTGGGCAGTCGGGGCAGTATGCGCGCATAGGAACGAAATGGAGCCACTTGTTGTGGGTGTGGAAAATAGTCTAATCTAGAGGACTAGCAAAAAAAATGGGGCATCCAATGCAGCGGACCAGTCAAAGTGATGCGTTGGGCAGTCGGGGCAGTGGCGCGCATATAATGGGCGTACCGGGCAGAGTTCGGGCGCTCAAATCTTGCAAACGACACGGAACGAAATGGAGCCACTTGTTGTGGGAGTGGAAAATAGTCTAATCTAGAGGACTAGCAAAAAAATAGGGCATCCAGTGCAGCAGACCAGCCAAAGTGATGCGTTGGGCAGTCGGGGCAGTATGCGCGCCTATAATGGGCGTACCGGGCAGAGTTCGGGCGCTCAAATCTTGCGGACGACAGGAAACGAAATGGAGCCACTTGTTGTGGGAGTGGAAAATAGTCTCATTTAGAGGAATAGCAAAAAAAGGGTTATCCAATGCAGCGGACCAGCCAAAGTGATGCGTTGAGCAGTCGGGGCAGTATGCGCGCCTATAATGGCCGTACCGGGCAGAGTTCGGGCGCTCAAATCTTGCAAACGACATGGAACGAAATGGAGCCACTTATTGTGGGAGTGGAAAATATTCTAATCTAGAGGACTAGCAAAAAAAATGGGGCATCCAATGCAGCGGACCAGTCAAAGTGATGCGTTGGGCAGTCGGGGCAGTATGCGCACCTATAATGGGCGTACCGGGCAGAGTTCGGGCGCTCAAATCTTGCGGACGACACGGAACGAAATGGAGCCACTTGTTGTGGGAGTGGAAAATAGTCTAATCTAGAGGACTAGCAAAAAAAATGGGTTATCCAATGCAGCGGACCAGCCAAAGTGATGCGTTGAGCAGTCGGGGCAGTATGCGCGCCTATAATGGGCGTACCGGGCAGAGTTCGGGCGCTCAAATCTTGCGGACGACACGGAACGAAATGGAGCCACTTGTTGTGGGAGTGGAAAATAGTCTAATCTAGAGGACTAGCAAAAAAAATGGGGCATCCAATGCAGCGGACCAGTCAAAGTGATGCGTTGGGCAGTCGGGGCAGTATGCGCGCCTATAATGGGCGTACCGGGCAGAGTTCGGGCGCTCAAATCTTGCGGACGACACGGAACGAAATGGAGCCACTTGTTGTGGGAGTGGAAAATAGTCTAATCTAGAGGAATAGCAAAAAAAATGGGGCATCCAATGCAGCGGACCAGTCAAAGTGATGCGTTGGGCAGTCGGGGCAGTATGCGCGCCTATAATGGCCGTACCGGGCAGAGTTCGGGCGCTCAAATCTTGCAAACGACATGGAACAAAATGGAGCCACTTGTTGTGGGAGTGGAAAATAGTCTAATCTAGAGGAATAGCAAAAAACATGGGGCATCCAATGCAGCGGACCAGTCAAAGTGATGCGTTGGGCAGTCGGGGCAGTATGCGCGCCTATAATGGCCGTACCGGGCAGAGTTCGGGCGCTCAAATCTTGCAAACGACATGGAACGAAATGGAGCCACTTGTTGTGGGAGTGGACATAGTCTAATCTAGAGGACAAGAAAAAAACATGGGGCATCCAATGCAGCGGACCAGTCAAAGTGATGCGTTGGGCAGTCGGGGCAGTATGCGCGCCTATAATGGGCGTACCGGGCAGAGTTCGGGCGCTCAAATCTTGCAAACGACATGGAACAAAATGGAGCCACTTGTTGTGGGAGTGGAAAATAGTCTAATCTAGAGGACCAGCAAAAAAATGGGGCATCCAATGCAGCGGACCAGTCAAAGTGATGCGTTGGGCAGTCGGGGCAGTATGCGCGCCTATAGTGGGCGTACCGGGCAGAGTTCAGGCGCTCAAATCTTGCAAACGACATGGAACGAAATGGAGCCACTTGTTGTGGGAGTAGAAATAGTCTAATCTAGAGGACGAGCAAAACAAATGGGTCATCCAATGCAGCGGACCAGTCAAAGTGATGCGTTGGGCAGTCGGGGCAGTATGCGCACCTATAATGGGCGTACCGGGCAGAGTTCGGGCGCTCAAATCTTGCAAACGACATGGAACGAAATAGAGCCACTTGTTGTGGGAGTGGAAAATAGTCTAATCTAGAGGACTAGCAAAAAAAATGGGGCATCCAATGCAGCGGACCAGTCAAAGTGATGCGTTGGGCAGTCGGGGCAGTATGCGCGCCTATAATGGGCGTACCGGGCAGAGTTCGGGCGCTCAAATCTTGCAAACGACATGGAACGAAATGGAGCCACTTGTTGTGGGAGTGGAAAATAGTCTAATCTAGAGGACCAGCAAAAAATTAAGTGAGGCATCCAATTCAGCGGGGCAGTATGCGCGCCTATAATGGGCGTACCGGGCAGAGTTCGGGCGCTCAAATCTTGCAAACGACATGGAACGAAATGGAGCCACTTGTTGTGGGAGTGGAAAATAGTCTAATCTAGAGGACTAGCAAAAAAAATGGGGCATCCAATGCAGCGGACCAGTCAAAGTGATGCGTTGGGCAGTCGGGGCAGTATGCGCGCCTATAATGGGCGTACCGGGCAGAGTTCGGGCGCTCAAATCTTGCAAACGACACGGAACGAAATGGAGCCACTTGTTGTGGGAGTGGAAAATAGTCTAACCTAGAGGACTAGCAAAAAAAATGGGGCATCCAATGCAGCGGACCAGTCAAAGTGATGCGTTGGGCAGTCGGGGCAGTATGCGCGCATATAATGGGCGTACCGTGCAGAGTTTGGGCGCTCAAATCTTGCGGACAACACGGAACAAAATGAAGCCACTTGTTGTGGGAGTGGAAAAGAGTCCAATCTAGAGGACGAGCAAAAAAAGTGAGGCATCCAATTCAGGGGACCAGTCAAAGTGATGCGTTGAGCAGTCAGGGCAGTATGCGCGCCTATAATGGGCGTACCGGGCAGAGTTCGGGCGCTCAAATCTTGCAAACGACATGGAACGAAATGGAGCCACTTGTTGTGGATGTGGAAAATAGTCTAATCTAGTGGACTAGCAAAAAAATGGGGCATCCAATGCAGCGGACCAGTCAAAGTGATGCGTTGGGCAGTCGGGGCAGTATGCGCGCCTATAATGGGCGTACCGGGCAGAGTTCGGGCGCTCAAATCTTGCAAACGACATGGAACGAAATGGAGCCACTTGTTGTGGGAGTGTGAAATAGTCTAATCTAGAGGACTAGCAAAAAAAATGGGGCATCCAATGCAGCGGACCAGTCAAAGTGATGCGTTGGGAAGCCGGGGCAGTATGCGCGCCTATAATGGGCGTACCGGGCAGAGTTCGGGCGCTCAAATCTTGCGGACGACACGGAACGAAATGGAGCCACTTGTTGTGGGAGTGGAAAATAGTCTAATCTAGAGGACCAGCAAAAAAAGTGAGGCATCCAATTCAGGGGACCAGTCAAAGTGATGCGTTGGGCAGTCGGGGCAGTATGCGCGCCTATAATGGGCGTACCGGGCAGAGTTCGGGCGCTCAAATCTTGCAAACGACACGGAACGAAATGGAGCCACTTGTTGTGGGAGTGGAAAATAGTCTAATCTAGAGGACTAGCAAAAAAAATGGGGCATCCAATGCAGCGGACCAGTCAAAGTGATGCGTTGGGCAGTCGGGGCAGTATGCGCGCCTATAATGGGCGTACCGGGCAGAGTTCGGGCGCTCAAATCTTGCAAACGACACGGAACGAAATGGAGCCACTTGTTGTGGGAGTGGAAAATAGTCTAATCTAGAGGACTAGCAAAAAAAATGGGGCATCCAATGCAGCGGACCAGTCAAAGTGATGCGTTGGGCAGTCGGGGCAGTATGCGCGCCTATAATGGGCGTACCGGGCAGAGTTCGGGCGCTCAAATCTTGCGGACGACACGGAACGAAATGGAGCCACTTGTTGTGGGGGTGGACATATTCTAATCTAGAGGACTAGCAAAAACATGCGGCATCCAATGCAGCGGACCAATCAAAGTGATGCGTTGGGCAGTCGGGGCAGTATGCGCGCCTATAGTGGGCGTACCGGACAGAGTTCGGGCGCTCAAATCTTGCGGACGACACGGAACGAAATGGAGCCACTTGTTGTGGGGGTGGACATAGTCTAATCTAGAGGACGAGAAAAAAGTGAGGCATCCAATGCAGCGGACCAATCAAAGTGATGCGTTGGGCAGTCGGGGCAGTATGCGCGCCTATAGTGGGCGTACCAGGCAGAGTTCGGGCGCTCAAATCTTGCAAACGACACGGAACGAAATGGAGCCACTTGTTGTGGGAGTGGAAAACGGTCTAATTTAGAGGACGAGCAAAAAAAGAGGCATCCAATGCAGCGGACCAGTCAAAGTGATGCGTTGGGCAGTCGGGGCAGTATGCGCGCCTATAATGGCCGTACCGGGCAGAGTTCGGGCGCTCAAATCTTGCAAACGACATGGAACAAATGGAGCCACTTGTTGTGGGAGTGGAAAATAGTCTAATCTAGAGGAATAGCAAAAAAACATGGGGCATCCAATGCAGCGGACCAGTCAAAGTGATGCGTTGGGCAGTCGGGGCAGTATGCGCGCCTATAATGGCCGTACCGGGCAGAGTTCGGGCGCTCAAATCTTGCAAACGACATGGAACGAAATGGAGCCACTTGTTGTGGGAGTGGACATAGTCTAATCTAGAGGACTAGCAAAACAAATGGGGCATCCAATGCAGCGGACCAGTCAAAGTGATGCGTTGGGCAGTCGGGGCAGTATGCGCGCCTATAATGGGCGTACCGGGCAGAGTTCGGGCGCTCAAATCTTGCAAACGACATGGAACGAAATGGAGCCACTTGTTGTGGGAGTGGAAAATAGTCTAACTAGAGGACTAGCAAAAAAAATGGGGCATCCAATGCAGCGGACCAGTCAAAGTGATGCGTTGGGCAGTCGGGGCAGTATGCGCGCCTATAATGGGCGTACCGGGCAGAGTTCGGGCGCTCAAATCTTGCAAACGACATGGAACGAAATGGAGCCACTTGTTGTGGGAGTGTGAAATAGTCTAATCTAGAGGACTAGCAAAAAAAATGGGGCATCCAATGCAGCGGACCAGTCAAAGTGATGCGTTGGGAAGCCGGGGCAGTATGCGCGCCTATAATGGGCGTACCGGGCAGAGTTCGGGCGCTCAAATCTTGCGGACGACACGGAACGAAATGGAGCCACTTGTTGTGGGAGTGGAAAATAGTCTAATCTAGAGGACCAGCAAAAAAAGTGAGGCATCCAATTCAGGGGACCAGTCAAAGTGATGCGTTGGGCAGTCGGGGCAGTATGCGCGCCTATAATGGGCGTACCGGGCAGAGTTCGGTGCTCAAATCTTGCAAACGACACGGAACGAAATGGAGCCACTTGTTGTGGGAGTGGAAAATAGTCTAATCTAGAGGACTAGCAAAAAACATGGGCATCCAATGCTGCGGACCAGTCAAAGTGATGCGTTGGGCAGTCGGGGCAGTATGCGCGCCTATAATGGGCGTACCGGGCAGAGTTCGGGCGCTCAAATCTTGCAAACGACACGGAACGAAATGGAGCCACTTGTTGTGGGAGTGGAAAATAGTCTAATCTAGAGGACTAGCAAAAAAAATGGGGCATCCAATGCAGCGGACCAGTCAAAGTGATGCGTTGGGCAGTCGGGGCAGTATGCGCGCCTATAATGGGCGTACCGGGCAGAGTTCGGGCGCTCAAATCTTGCGGACGACACGGAACGAAATGGAGCCACTTGTTGTGGGGGTGGACATAGTCTAATCTAGAGGACTAGCAAAAAACATGCGGCATCCAATGCAGCGGACCAATCAAAGTGATGCGTTGGGCAGTCGGGGCAGTATGCGCGCCTATAGTGGGCGTACCGGACAGAGTTCGGGCGCTCAAATCTTGCGGACGACACGGAACGAAATGGAGCCACTTGTTGTGGGGGTGGACATAGTCTAATCTAGAGGACGAGAAAAAAAATGAGGCATCCAATGCAGCGGACCAATCAAAGTGATGCGTTGGGCAGTCGGGGCAGTATGCGCGCCTATAGTGGGCGTACCAGGCAGAGTTCGGGCGCTCAAATCTTGCAAACGACACGGAACGAAATGGAGCCACTTGTTGTGGGAGTGGAAAACGGTCTAATTTAGAGGACGAGCAAAAAAAATGAGGCATCCAATGCAGCGGACCAGTCAAAGTGATGCGTTGGGCAGTCGGGGCAGTATGCGCGCCTATAATGGCCGTACCGGGCAGAGTTCGGGCGCTCAAATCTTGCAAACGACATGGAACAAAATGGAGCCACTTGTTGTGGGAGTGGAAAATAGTCTAATCTAGAGGAATAGCAAAAAACATGGGGCATCCAATGCAGCGGACCAGTCAAAGTGATGCGTTGGGCAGTCGGGGCAGTATGCGCGCCTATAATGGCCGTACCGGGCAGAGTTCGGGCGCTCAAATCTTGCAAACGACATGGAACGAAATGGAGCCACTTGTTGTGGGAGTGGACATAGTCTAATCTAGAGGACTAGCAAAACAAATGGGGCATCAATGCTGCGGACCAGTCAAAGTGATGCGTTGGGCAGTCGGGGCAGTATGCGCGCATATAATGGGCGTACGGGCAGAGTTCGGGCGCTCAAATCTTGCAAACGACACGGAACGAAATGGAGCCACTTGTTGTGGGAGTGGAAAATAGTCTAATCTAGAGGACTAGCAAAAAAAATGGGGCATCCAATGCAGCGGACCAGTCAAAGTGATGCGTTGGGCAGTCGGGGCAGTATGCGCGCATAGGAACGAAATGGAGCCACTTGTTGTGGGAGTGGAAAATAGTCTAACCTAGAGGACTAGCAAAAAAAATAGGGCATCCAATGCAGCGGACCAGTCAAAGTGATGCGTTGGGCAGTCGGGGCAGTATGCGCGCATATAATGGGCGTACCGGGCAGAGTTCGGGCGCTCAAATCTTGCAAACGACACGGAACGAAATGGAGCCACTTGTTGTGGATGTGGGAAATAGTCTAATCAAGAGGACTAGCAAAAAAAGTGATGCGTTGGGCAGTCGGGGCAGTATGCGCGCCTATAATGGGCGTACCGGGCAGAGTTCGGGCGCTCAAATCTTGCGGACGACAGGAAACGAAATGGAGCCCTTGTTGTAGGAGTGGAAAATAGTCTAATTTAGAGGAATAGCAAAAAAATGGTTATCCAATGCAGCGGACCAGCCAAAGTGATGCGTTGAGCAGTCGGGGCAGTATGCGCGCCTATAATGGCCGTACCGGGCAGAGTTCGGGCGCTCAAATCTTGCAAACGACATGGAACGAAATGGAGCCACTTATTGTGGGAGTGGAAAATATCTAATCTAGAGGACTAGCAAAAAAAATGGGGCATCCAATGCAGCGGACCAGTCAAAGTGATGCGTTGGGCAGTCGGGGCAGTATGCGCGCCTATAATGGGCGTACCGGGCAGAGTTCGGGCGCTCAAATCTTGCGGACGACACGGAACGAAATGGAGCCACTTGTTGTGGGAGTGGAAAATAGTCTAATCTAGAGGACTAGCAAAAAAAATGGGGCATCCAATGCAGCGGACCAGTCAAAGTGATGCGTTTGAGCAGTCGGGCCAGTATGCGCGCTAATCTAGGGCAGAAAAAAATGGGGCTCAATCAGCGGACCAGCCAAATGAGCGTTGGCAGTGGAGTACGCGCTATAATGGGTACCGTACGGGCAAGTTCGGAGCGCTCAATCGCGGACGACACGGAACGAAATGGAGCCACTTGTTGTGGGAGTGGAAAATAGTCTAATCTAGAGGAATAGCAAAAAAATGGGTTATCCAATGCAGCGGACCAGCCAAAGTGATGCGTTGAGCAGTCGGTGCAGTATGCGCGCCTATAATGGGCGTACCGGGCAGAGTTCGGGCGCTCAAATCTTGCGGACGACACGGAACGAAATGGAGCCACTTGTTGTGGGAGTGGAAAATAGTCTAATCTAGAGGACTAGCAAAAAAAATGGGGCATCCAATGCAGCGGACCAGTCAAAGTGATGCGTTGGGCAGTCGGGGCAGTATGCGCGCCTATAATGGGCGTACCGGGCAGAGTTCGGGCGCTCAAATCTTGCGGACGACACGGAACGAAATGGAGCCACTTGTTGTGGGAGTGGAAAATAGTCTAATCTAGAGGAATAGCAAAAAACATGGGGCATCCAATGCAGCGGACCAGTCAAAGTGATGCGTTGGGCAGTCGGGGCAGATGCGGCGCCATAATGGCCGTACCGGGCAGAGTTCGGGCGCTCAAATCTTGCAAACGACATGGAACAAAATGGAGCCACTTGTTGTGGGAGTGGAAAATAGTCTAATCTAGAGGAATAGCAAAAAACATGGGCATCCAATGCAGCGGACCAGTCAAAGTGATGCGTTGGGCAGTCGGGGCAGTATGCGCGCCTATAATGGCCGTACCGGGCAGAGTTCGGGCGCTCAAATCTTGCAAACGACATGGAACGAAATGGAGCCACTTGTTGTGGGAGTGGACATAGTCTAATCTAGAGGACAAGAAAAAAAACATGGGGCATCCAATGCAGCGGACCAGTCAAAGTGATGCGTTGGGCAGTCGGGGCAGTATGCGCGCCTATAATGGGCGTACCGGGCAGAGTTCGGGCGCTCAAATCTTGCAAACGACATGGAACAAAATGGAGCCACTTGTTGTGGGAGTGGAAAATAGTCTAATCTAGAGGACCAGCAAAAAAATGGGGCATCCAATGCAGCGGACCAGTCAAAGTGATGCGTTGGGCAGTAGGGGCGCCTGGGCGTACCGGGCAGAGTTCAGGCGCTCAAATCTTGCAAACGACATGGAACGAAATGGAGCCACTTGTTGTGGGAGTAGAAAATAGTCTAATTTAGAGGACGAGCAAAACAAATGGGTCATCCAATGCAGCGGACCAGTCAAAGTGATGCGTTGGGCAGTCGGGGCAGTATGCGCACCTATAATGGGCGTACCGGGCAGAGTTCGGGCGCTCAAATCTTGCAAACGACATGGAACGAAATAGAGCCACTTGTTGTGGGAGTGGAAAATAGTCTAATCTAGAGGACTAGCAAAAAAAATGGGGCATCCAATGCAGCGGACCAGTCAAAGTGATGCGTTGGGCAGTCGGGGCAGTATGCGCGCCTATAATGGGCGTACCGGGCAGAGTTCGGGCGCTCAAATCTTGCAAACGACATGGAACGAAATGGAGCCACTTGTTGTGGGAGTGGAAAATAGTCTAATCTAGAGGACCAGCAAAAAATTAAGTGAGGCATCCAATTCAGCGGGGCAGTATGCGCGCCTATAATGGGCGTACCGGGCAGAGTTCGGGCGCTCAAATCTTGCAAACGACATGGAACGAAATGGAGCCACTTGTTGTGGGAGTGGAAAATAGTCTAATCTAGAGGACTAGCAAAAAAAATGGGGCATCCAATGCAGCGGACCAGTCAAAGTGATGCGTTGGGCAGTCGGGGCAGTATGCGCGCCTATAATGGGCGTACCGGGCAGAGTTCGGGCGCTCAAATCTTGCAAACGACACGGAACGAAATGGAGCCACTTGTTGTGGGAGTGGAAAATAGTCTAACCTAGAGGACTAGCAAAAAAAATGGGGCATCCAATGCAGCGGACCAGTCAAAGTGATGCGTTGGGCAGTCGGGGCAGTATGCGCGCATATAATGGGCGTACCGTGCAGAGTTTGGGCGCTCAAATCTTGCGGACAACACGGAACAAAATGGAGCCACTTGTTGTGGGAGTGGAAAATAGTCTAATCTAGAGGACCAGCAAAAAAAGTGAGGCATCCAATTCAGGGGACCAGTCAAAGTGATGCGTTGAGCAGTCAGGGCAGTATGCGCGCCTATAATGGGCGTACCGGGCAGAGTTCGGGCGCTCAAATCTTGCAAACGACATGGAACGAAATGGAGCCACTTGTTGTGGATGTGGAAAATAGTCTAATCTAGAGGACTAGCAAAACAAAATGGGGCATCCAATGCAGCGGACCAGTCAAAGTGATGCGTTGGGCAGTCGGGGCAGTATGCGCGCCTATAATGGGCGTACCGGGCAGAGTTCGGGCGCTCAAATCTTGCAAACGACATGGAACGAAATGGAGCCACTTGTTGTGGGAGTGTGAAATGGTCTAATCTAGAGGACTAGAAAAAAAATGGGGCATCCAATGCAGCGGACCAGTCAAAGTGATGCGTTGGGAAGCCGGGGCAGTATGCGCGCCTATAATGGGCGTACCGGGCAGAGTTCGGGCGCTCAAATCTTGCGGACGACACGGAACGAAATGGAGCCACTTGTTGTGGGAGTGGAAAATAGTCTAATCTAGAGGACCAGCAAAAAAAGTGAGGCATCCAATTCAGGGGACCAGTCAAAGTGATGCGTTGGGCAGTCGGGGCAGTATGCGCGCCTATAATGGGCGTACCGGGCAGAGTTCGGGCGCTCAAATCTTGCAAACGACACGGAACGAAATGGAGCCACTTGTTGTGGGAGTGGAAAATAGTCTAATCTAGAGGACTAGCAAAAAAAATGGGGCATCCAATGCAGCGGACCAGTCAAAGTGATGCGTTGGGCAGTCGGGGCAGTATGCGCGCCTATAATGGGCGTACCGGGCAGAGTTCGGGCGCTCAAATCTTGCAAACGACACGGAACGAAATGGAGCCACTTGTTGTGGGAGTGGAAAATAGTCTAATCTAGAGGACTAGCAAAAAAAATGGGGCATCCAATGCAGCGGACCAGTCAAAGTGATGCGTTGGGTAGTCCGGGCAGTATGCACGCCTATAATGGGCGTACCGGGCAGAGTTCGGGCGCTCAAATCTTGCGGACGACACGGAACGAAATGGAGCCACTTGTTGTGGGGGTGGACATAGTCTAATCTAGAGGACTAGCAAAAAACATGCGGCATCCAATGCAGCGGACCAATCAAAGTGATGCGTTGGGCAGTCGGGGCAGTATGCGCGCCTATAGTGGGCGTACCGGACAGAGTTCGGGCGCTCAAATCTTGCGGACGACACGGAACGAAATGGAGCCACTTGTTGTGGGGGTGGACATAGTCTAATCTAGAGGACGAGAAAAAAAGTGAGGCATCCAATGTAGCGGACCAATCGAAGTGATGCGTTGGGCAGTCGGGGCAGTATGCGCGCCTATAGTGGGCGTACCAGGCAGAGTTCGGGCGCTCAAATCTTGCAAACGACACGGAACGAAATGGAGCCACTTGTTGTGGGAGTGGAAAACGGTCTAATTTAGAGGACGAGCAAAAAAAATGAGGCATCCAATGCAGCGGACCAGTCAAAGTGATGCGTTGGGCAGTCGGGGCAGTATGCGCGCATATTATGGGCGTACCGGGCAGAGTTCAGGCGCTGAAATCTTGCAAACGACACGGAACGAAATGGAGCCACTTGTTGTGGGAGTGGAAAATAGTCTAATCTAGAGGACCAGCAAAAAAAATGGGGCATCCAATGCAGCGGACCAGTCAAAGTGATGCGTTGGGCAGTCGGGGCAGTATGCGCGCCTATAATGGGCGTACCGGGCAGAGTTCGGGCGCTCAAATCTTGCAAACGACACGGAACGAAATGGAGCCACTTGTTGTGGGAGTGGAAAATAGTCTAATCTAGAGGACTAGCAAAAAACATGGGGCATCCAATGCAGCGGACCAGTCAAAGTGATGCGTTGGGCAGTCGGGGCAGTATGCGCGCCTATAATGGGCGTACCGGGCAGAGTTCGGGCGCTCAAATCTTGCAAACGACATGGAACGAAATGGAGCCACTTGTTGTGGGAGTGGAAAATAGTCTAATCTAGAGGACTAGCAAAAAAAATGGGGCATCCAATGCAGTGGACCAGTCAAAGTGATGCGTTGGGCAGTCGGGGCAGTATGCGCGCCTATAATGGGCGTACCGGGCAGAGTTCGGGCGCTCAAATCTTGCAAACGACATGGAACATAATGGAGCCACTTGTTGTGGGTGTGGAAAATAGTCTAATCTAGAGGACGAGCAAAAAAAATGGGGCATCCAATGCAGTGGACCAGTCAAAGTGATGCGTTGGGCAGTCGGGGCAGTATGCGCACCTATAATGGGCATACCAGGCAGAGTTAGGGCGCTCAAATCCTGCAAACGACATGGAACGAAATGGAGCCACTTGTTGTGGGTGTGGGAAATAGTCTAATCAAGAGGAAGAGCTAAAAAAATGGGGCATCCAATGCAGTGGACCAGTCAAAGTGATGCGTTGGGCAGTCGGGGCAGTATGCGCACCTATAATGGGCGTACCAGGCAGAGTTCGGGCGCTCAAATCGTGCAAACGACATGGAACAAAATGGAGCCACTTGTTGTGGGTGTGAAAAATAGTCTAATCTATAGGACCAGCAAAAATAATGTGGCATCCAATGCAGTGGACCAGTCAAAGTGATGCGTTGGGCAGTCGGGGCAGTATGCGCACCTATAATGGGCGTACCAGGCAGAGTTCGGGCGCTCAAATCGTGCAAACGCCAAGGAACGAAATGGAGCCACTTGTTGTGGGTGTGGAAAATAGTCTAATCTAGAGGTCCAGAAAAAGAAATGGGGCATCCAATGCAGTGGACCAGTCAAAGTGATGCGTTGGGCAGTCGGGGCAGTATGCGCACCTATAATGGGCGTACCAGGCAGAGTTCGGGCGCTCAAATCGTGCAAACGACATGGAACGAAATGGAGCCACTTGTTGTGGGTGTGGAAAATAGTCTAATCAAAAGGACCAGCAAAATATATGGGGCATCCAATGCAGTGGACCAGTCAAAGTGATGCGTTGGGCAGTCGGGGCAGTATGCGCACCTATAATGGGCGTACCAGGCAGAGTTCGGGCGCTCAAATCCTGCAAACGACATGGAACGAAATGGAGCCACTTGTTGTGGGTGTGGAAAATAGTCTAATCAAAAGGACCAGCAAAATATATGGGGCATCCAATGCAGTGGACCAGTCAAAGTGATGCGTTGGGCAGTCGGGGCAGTATGCGCACCTATAATGGGCGTACCAGGCAGAGTTCGGGCGCTCAAATCCTGCAAACGACATGGAACGAAATGGAGCCACTTGTTGTGGGTGTGGAAAATAGTCTAATCTAGAGGACCAGCAAAAAAAATGGGGCATCCAATGCAATGGACCTGTTCACATACTAGAGCCTTTTCAACATGGTTCTTGAGCGAAGAAAAGTTCGGCGCCTACGATTTCGGCCGTTTTTGCCGCCAAGTGCCTAGAAAGCGCGTGAATCCCTATAGGCGTAGGGAAAAGCATTCACCAACCTGAATTTTATTGCATATTCGAATAGCCCGTGTTCAAATACACATACTAGAGCCTTTTTGGCTTGGTTCTTGTGCGAAGAAAAGTTCGGCGCCTACGATTTTGGCCGTTTTTGCCGCCAAGTGCCTAGAAAGCGCGTGAATCCCTATAGGCGTAGGGAAAAACATTCAACAACCTGAATTTTATTGCATATTCGAGTGGCCATCTTCAAATACACATACCAGAGCCTAGCTTTCTGGCTTGGTTCTTGTGCGAAGAAAAGTTCGGCGTCTACGAGTTCGACCGTTTTTTTCCGGCAAGTGCTTAGAAAGCGCGTGAATCCCTATAGGCGTAGGGAAAAGCAATCAACAACCTGAATTTTATTGCATATTCAAGTGGCACTTGTTTAAATTCACATACTAGAGCCTTTTTGGCATGGTTCTTGAGCAAAGAAAAGTTCGGCGCCTACGATTTCGGCCGTTTTTGTCGCCAAGTGCCTAGAAAGCGCGTGAATCCCTATAGGCGTAGGGAAAAGCATTCAACAACCTGAATTTTATTGCACATTCGAATGGCCCGTGTTGAAATACACATACTAGAGCCTTTTTGGCTTGGTTCTTGTGCGAAGAAAAGTTCGGCGCCTACGATTTTGGCCGTTTTTGCCGCCAAGTGCCTAGAAAGCGCGTGAATCCCTATAGGCGCAGGGAAAAGCATTCAACAACCTGAATTTTATTGCATATTCGAGTGGCCCATATTCAAATACACATACTAGAGCCTTTTTGGCTTGGTTCTTGCGCGAAGAAAAGTTCGGCGATTTCGGCTGTTTTTGCCGCCAAGTGCCTAGAAAGCGCGTGAATCCCTATAGGCGTAGGGGAAAGCATTCAACAACCTGAATTTTATTGCATATTCAAGTGGCCCATGTTCAAATACACATACTAGAGCCTTTTTGGCTTGGTTCTTGTGCGAAGAAAAGTTCGGCGCCTACGATTTTGGCCGTTTTTGCCGCCAAGTGCCTAGAAAGCGCGTGAATCCCTATAGGCGTAGGGAAATGCATTCAACAACCTGAATTTTATTGCATATTCGGGTGGCCCATGTTCAAATACAGATACTAGAGCCTTTTCGGCTTGGTTCTTACGCGAATAAAAGTTCGGCGCCTATGATTTCGGCCGTTTTTGCCGCCAAGTGCCTAGAAAGCGCGTGAATCCCTATAGGCGTAGGGAAAAGCATTCAACAACCTGAATTTTATTGCATATTCGAGTGGCCCATGTTCAAATACACATACCAGAGCCTTTTTGGCTTGGTTCTTGTGCGAAGAAAAGTTCGGCGTCTACGATTTCGGCCGTTTTTTTCCGCCAAGTGCCTAGAAAGCGCGTGAATCCCTATAGGCGTAGGGAAAAGCAATCAACAACCTGAATTTTATTGCATATTTGAGTGGCACATATTCAGATTCACATACTAGAGCATTTTCGGCATGGTTCTTGAGCGAAGAAAAGTTTGGCGCCTACGATGACATACGGTGCCGAATGTAACGTGGGGGGTGCCGATCGCTCCGTGCCGAATGTACGGTTCGGCGCGAAACGTCGTGTTTCGGGTTGACCTCGAGTCAGCGCGTCGTATCGTTCGGCTGCACGCACGATGTCCCTGTAGCTGTCGTAATTCGCCGCGATCACCTGCCGCCGAATCTCTAATTTTAACCCTTCTGTGTACGCCTGGATTTTTTCGCCTTCGGTCAGGTCGGGGATGCGGTTGAACAGGAGCTCCATCTGCTGCGTGTACTGTGCTACACTACTGTATTGCTTGTGCCGATGAATTTGTTGCCGCGCCATGTAGGTGGTATTAATCGGTTCGAAACACTCGATTAAATCTGCCCGAAACTGCATCCACGACTTCTCCCCGCGGGCCACGTCGGTGTTGTAGATCCACTCGAGTGCCGGTCCACGTAACAGTGTCGCTGCGAGCCGGATTCTGGTTGCGTCGTGTGTCGGGGTCGAACAGCCAATGGCCTCGAAGTAAATTTCGAGGGTGGCCACGAATCGCCGGACGTCGGATCCCTTCGCGCTTGGATCGAACGCTTCCGGGAGCCTCGGTCGTGCTGCTTCGAGGTTCGGCGACAGTGGTGCCATCGGTCCGTGAAATGTCGGTGTCGCCACTGCTGCTGGAGTTGTCGATGCTGTAGTCGCTGCGGTCGCTGTTGCTGCGGTGGCGAACCCTGGTTGGCTTGTCAGAAAAGCCTCGAGTCGACGAAGCGTCGCCTGCGTCTGCTCCATGTCGGTGCGGAGGCTCGCGATGTCGCTCGTAGTCACGTGTTTGTCGCCCTGGCCTTCCATGCCTGACATTAACGCGTCCGAAAAACCGAATCGAGGGGGAGCGAAAAACACGGAACCGGTTTTACGTACCCGAAATCGATATTTTAACTACGTCGCCCCCGCGGTTTTTTTGAAGACGGGTTTTTAGTGGTTGAAAGAACTTCGCGTGTAAACGGGCTCTGATTACCAAGTGTGAGGATCTAGGATCGAGCTCAAAAAAGATGATTTGAATTGAATGATCACCTGGGCACAAACACGAGGCTATATATAGGCTCGACACAAGGCAGGTAACCCAGGTGTTACGTGAATGTTCCAAGGGCCGCGAAGCGTCCCGAACAGAACCTTCCCGAACTCGGTAGAAAGCAATTCGGTGGCAACCGAATAGCTTGAGTTCGGTACACGTAACCTGGTTCGGTGCCTATAACTATAATAACTATAGTAAGGCTACGAACCTAGGAAATCAAGCAATTCATGCATGCAAAAAAAAACCTAAGCTAGGAATAGCGTAAGGAAATAATAGCAAGCATGAATAACAAGCATAAGCCGTCGTACTCTCACACTTGGCAAGAGGACCAGACAAGCGCAGCCACGTGACCCGGTGGAAGAAAAATGCTCGGAACGAGCGCTTCCACCCCCAAAACGCGGAAGGATCCGCACATGTGCACGAAGTGCAGCGGGCGCTCTTCATTCGCGAGCGTCGATGACCGATGATGCTTGCAACCCTCCCACGCCCTTGCTGGCTTAGCAAGAGGACCAGACAAGCGCAGCCACGTGACCCGGCGGAAGAAAAACGCTCGGAACGAGCTCTTTCACCCCCAAAGTGCGGAAAGATCCGCACGCGTGCATGAAGTGCAGCGGGCACTTTTCATTCGCGAGCGCCGATGACCGACGATGCTCGCAACCCTCCCACGCCCTTGCTGGCTTGGCAAGAGGACCAGACTAGCGCAGCCACGTGATCTGTTGGAAGAAAAACGCTTGGAATGAGCGCTTCTACCCCCAAAATGCTGAAGGATCCGCATTCGTGCAGGAAGTGCAGCGGGCGCTCTTCATTTGCGAGCGCCGATGACCGATGATGCTCGCAACCCTCCCACGCCCTTGCTGGCTTGGCAAGAGGACCAAACAAGCGCAGCCACGTGACTTGGCGGAAGAAAAACGCTTGGAATGAGCGCTTCTACCCCCAAAATGCTGAAGGATCCGCATTCGTGCAGGAAGTGCAGCAGGCGCTCTTCATTTGCGAGTGCCGATGACCGATGATGCTCGCAACCCTCCCACGCCCTTGCTGGCTTGGCAAGAGGACCAGACAAGCGCAGCCACGTGATCTGTTGGAAGAAAAACGCTTGGAATGAGCGCTACCACCCCCAAAACGCGGAAGGATCCGCACATGTGCAGGAAGTGCAGCGGGCGCTCTTCATTTGCGAGCGTCGATGACCGATGATGCTCACAACCCTCCCACGCCCTTGCTGGCTTGGCAAGAGGACTAGACAAGCGCAGCCACGTGACTTGGCGGAAGAAAAACGCTTGGAATGAGCGCTTCTACCCCCAAAATGCTGAAGGATCCGCATTCGTGCAGGAAGTGCAGCGGGCGCTCTTCATTTGCGAGCGCCGATGACCGATGATGCTCGCAACCCTCCCACGCCCTTGCTGGCTTGGCAAGAGGACCAAACAAGCCACGTGACTTGGCGGAAGAAAAACGCTTGGAATGAGCGCTTCTACCCCCAAAATGCTGAAGGATCCGCATTCGTGCAGGAAGTGCACCTAGCGCTCTTCATTTGCGAGCGCCGATGACCGATGATGCTCGCAACCCTCCCACGCCCTTGCTGGCTTGGCAAGAGGACCAAACAAGCATAGTCACGTGACTTGGCGGAAGAAAAACGCTTGGAGTGGGCGCTTCTACCCCCAAAATGCTGCAGGATCCGCATTCGTGCAGGAAGTGCAGCGGGCGCTCTTCATTTGCGAGCGTCGATGACCGATGATGCTCGCAACCATCCCACGCCCTTGCTTGCTTGGCAAGAGGACCAGACAAGCACAGCCACGTGATCTGTCGGGAGAAAAACGCTTGGAATAAGCGCTTCTACCCCCAAAATGCTGAAGGATCCGCATTCGTGCAGGAAGTGCAGCGGGCGCTCTTCATTTGCGAACAACATCCTTCAACCTCAACGGCTACGTGGACGCAGATCACGCCGCTGACCCTGCGAATCGACGGTCCCGAACCGGCTTCGTCTTCCGCCTGGAGCCAACTGGCCCCATCTCCTGGAACTCGCAGAAGCAGGAGCTGGTTGCCTTCTCATCGGCTCAAGCAGAATACATCGTCGCGACAGCAGCAGTTCGCGAAGGCTTGCACCTGCAGAAGTTGCTACAGGAGGCGAAAATCCCAACTTCGCCTACCTTCCGCCTGCATTGCGACAACTAGAGCGCGATCAAGATCGCGAACAAGCCCGGGTTCGTGAACCGCACGAAGCACATCGCACTGCGGTACTTCTTCGTCAAGGACGAAATTGACCAGGGCAAGGTTGACCTCGCGTACTGCCCAACCACTGAGATGGCAGCCGACTTCCTCACCAAGCGTCTGCCACGTCAGCAGTTCAAGCACTGCTCCGACCTCACCGGAGTGGTCAAGCGAGTCAGCACCCTTCGCGTCCAGGAATGAAGGGGAGTGTTACGATATGAAGTTTTATGAGAAGGCATTCCAGAATGCTGCATGAGCCGACCCTACCGAGTACGAAGTCGAAGAGTCAGAAGAGTCGAAGCAACACAGCAACCGTCTGATCTAGACCAATGCAGGTAGCAACATTTGAACTGGAAAAGGCGGGAACAGGTTTGAATCTGGTTCCCGCGCCGCACGGTTTTTTTAATTTCGCTGCAATAAGGGAATGTACCCCTTAGAGTACATGGCTAGTCTATGTCGTTTTGCATTCCTTTGTATTTCTATATAAACCCTATGTATGCATGCTATAATCAATCTCAGTCATTTACATTCACCTTGACCTGAGTTCAATACTACCGCTGCGACACTACCTGCGATCAACCCTGAACGATCCTTTCGCTAAGTCACACTTCAGATTGTAACCGCTCATGCCTTCGCTCATTGTACTCTTGCTTCGATAGTGCAATTCCCGCTCACTCACTCAAGTGCATTCGCAACACTTGGTATTCAGAGCCTACGATCTCTTCGTGGACCGCATCCACACCTTTGCTTCCCCACTATCTCAATTTTTGGTGGGGGGGGAGGGGGGGGTGGGGGGGGGGGTAGACGTCTCTCAGCGACACAGCACCGCCGCTCGTAGTGCTCTCTACAAAGCACGCACGGCCATGGCAGAGGCTCTCTCTGAGCTTGCCCGACACCCTCGCCATGGCAGAATTCACTCTCGCGACGCTGACGCAGGAGCAGCTCGACCGTCTGGTGCGCCAACTTGAGGATTCGTGACGCTCACGGTAGAACGCGACTCCGTCCGACAGCAGTCCACGATGAATGCTCCAGCACCACCACACGCACTTGCAAATGCACCTACACAATCGGAGGAGCCGATCATCATTTCATCAGGCACACCGACACAAAACGACAGCGTCGGACAGCGACCAGGCGCAACTAGTGATGGCACTGCTCATTCAATGCATGGCTTGGACAGGAACAGGCCGGCGCCCAGCCCGCGGGAGCCGCGCGAAGCCCGTCGGCACGTGGAATTTGCAGCAACAAGTGGCGACGACGCCATCATGGCACCAATGCCACTCAAGCCGCAGTGCCCGCCATGTTTTGACCCGGGCCGGTGTGGAGGCCCGATAGTTTAATCGTGGGACTTTACGATGAACGTTTTTTTCGACGCAAACTACGTTGAGTCAGATGCAGCGAAGATCCGATACGCCATCTCGCTGCTGAGGGGCCCCGCCATGGACTGGTGGCGAGTCATCGTGACGTCGCCACTTCGGAGAATAAGCGATTGTGGGAGAGCCTAGGCGCAGAGTTGCACGACCAAAGAGTGAAGTGCGAGGTTTGTGATACGGACTCGCTGGAAACTGGATACTGGTATTTGGAGAACAGTATGCTTGGTATGCAGCAACAGGCTTGGTATCCAGTAACAAAAGGCTTGGCAACAGGCTTGATTAACTGATAGATTACAATAGATACAACATGAACCTTATAGGAATCATAGTGACATGTGCGAGAACGTTCTACGAGAACGTTGTTCATGAAGAACGTTAACGGAGAACGTGCAAGCCCCTACTCTAGAGTGCGGTTCCAGGTTGGCACCGCCAGGTGAAAATGTCATCAGGTGAAATACCGTCAGGTACATTTTCTACCTGCCCAGGAGTAGTTGCGCAGGTGCTCGCAACAGACAGCTGCACATACTCGTTTGTGCAATGTCGTCACTTCCCTCCAATTCGGTTCAGTGTTGAACAGTGCATACCGAAGTGCACAGATTGGAGTGTACTCGGCGAATACCGAAGCTCCGGTATGCGGTATGCGAAACCTCGCTACATCGCATAGGGCTGCTACACGCGAAACCAGGCGCATACAGGGCTTCGCCTTAACACTCCCCTGCCCTGCTTGTGCCTGGGCAACTGAGGAGTTAGCACACCAAATAAAGTGAAAGGAAATAATAAAGTACAACAGGGTGACAATTCTGAAACTCGTCTGCGTGTTTTCCGCACACGCATATTCACCGCACTAGCCATGTTGAAGGACATGGCACCTAATCCTTCGCGTTCTCACGCGCGTCAGCTGCAAGATCGACTTGCCCAACGGTGACCGAGCAGCTCTTGACTTTTGGGGAAATAATCCACGGGTTGCTCGCTAGTCGAGATATACGTAAGCGCTTCGTTGAAGGTCATCGTCGCGAAATCCTATTGTCGTTCAGGATCAGCGTACATATCGGGATCCAGTTCTGGCAGCGTGGTATCCGCTTTAGCATCATCAAAAAGTGTGTTAGCGAACACCGGGCACACATCGGCCCATTTCACTGGAGGCACACCAAAATTGGAGCGGGTGGAGTGCCGTGTCGGCAGCTTGGCTTCCACCACATCGCTCGAAGAACTCTCTCCAGACGACTCTCCTGCAGCTTCACCGATTACCTCCACAACGTCGCTCAACGTGCTGTCACTGATCTGCTCCCCATTCACCTGCCCCCCTGTGACCTGCTCCCCTGACGGTTTCTGCATACCAGGCGTCGGCTTCTGCATCTCAGGCGCCGGTGTCTCCATACCAGGCGCCGGTGTCTCCCTACCAGGCGCCGGTTTTTGCATCCCTGTCACCTGCTAATCCCCTGCCGGTTTCTGCATACCAGGTGTCGGCTTCTTAGAAGATGCGGCAGGTCGACCGTCGACAATGCCGATGCGTGGCACCGAAGGTAACGCGTCAGGTCTCCCCTCATCGTGGTCGGCTGACTTGGACGGGGTGTCGGCGGTGGGACGAGAGAGGCTTTTCGCAGCTGGTAGCGGAGAAGTGACAACAACAGGCGAGGAGGTGGGGTAGGGGGCTTTGATCACTCCATCTTTGACGAGATGGATGCCTTAGAGGAAGCTGCTGGAGGGAAGGCACAGGATGAGGTGGACCGCTATTTAGCCAAGCCGAGGCAGAGAGGTGGTTGTCCGCTGGATTTCTGGCGGGCGAGGGAGGATTTCGAGGCTTTGAGGGAGATGGCGCGAGACTGTTTGGCTGTGCCCGCAACTTGTACTGCTAGCGAGCGAGCCTTTGGTCAGGGGAGGAACATTGTTACATGGCAGCGCCACCGCCTTACTGCTGGTTGCGTACGCGCCGTCATGACATTTAAGTCATGGATGGAGCAGAACACTAGCGGCAGGAGCCTCAATGTTGCCGGTGCTGCTCTTGTGCCGAGGAGCTTTGTTATGAGGGGTGAGGGTGATGGGTTCTGACTTGTGGCTGGTTGTGACCGTGGGCACGATGTTGCTGTGTTTTTTGGGGTGTAGGTGTGGCTGTTCTGACTGTAATGGGTGCCTTAAACCAAGTTGTTGGTGATTGAAGTTTAACTTATATAATGTTATGACATACATTATGATAGCATGTGACAGCGATAGGACAGTGCAACTCTAGTATAACTAGCTTTGTGTTAATGTATTCGTGCGAGAGCATGTGTTTGTAAAGAAAGATGTAACAATGCAATCAATTCACAATTACATGCCAGCTCTTATTATATAGACCCTAAAATGGCAACATAATTTCTCATAATGCATAGAGGATTAAAATGCTTAACAGGTATACCCGACCCGTCCTCGGATATACCCGACCCGACCACGGGTTGTTAATACCCGTGGGTTACAAGACGGGTCAGGTACCCAATCTGATCCATAAAACCCGAGGTCGGATATACTCGACCCGACCCGATTGCACCCTCGGGTACCTCCAAACGGGACAGGTCAGGTCGGGTCGGGTCGGGTCGGGTCAATGCCCAAGCCTAACATAGAAAGAAACAAAAATACTTGTTGTGGATGTTGAAAATAGTCTCATCTAGTAGTATAGCACGAAAAAGAGGCATCCAATGTAGTGGACCAATCATGATGCGTCGGGCAGTCTGGTCAATATGCGCACCTATCACGAGCATACCACGCAGAGTTCAGGCGCTCAGATCTTGGAAATCACATGGAATGGAACAAAAAGAAATTTTGTGGATGTGGAAAAACGTCTCATCTAATGGAATAGCAAGAAAAAAGAGGCATCCAATATAGTGGACCAATCAAAGTAATGTGTTGGCCAGACTGGTCAGTATGCGCACCTATAATGGGCGTACCAGGCAGAGTTTGGGCATTCAAATTTTGCAAACCACAAGGAATGAAACGAAAACACTTGTTGTGGATGTCAAATGTAGTCCCATCTAGCTGAATAGCAAGAAAAAGGAGGCATCTAATGCGATGGACCAATCAAATTGATGCATACCAAGCAGAGTAATCAGTATGCGTACCTATCATGGGCGTACCAGGCAGAGTTTGGGCGCTCAGATCTTGCAAACCACAAAGAATGAAACAAAAATACTTGCTGTGGATGTGGAAAGTAGACCATCTAGTGGTCTAGCAAGAAATAAGAGGCATCCAATGCAGTGGACCAATCAAAGTGATGCGTTGGGCTGTTTGGTAAGTATGCGCACCTATAATGGGCGTGCCAAGGAGAATTCAGGTGCTCAAATCTTGCAAAGCATATGGAATGTGTGGGAAAAAGCCGCATCTAGTTGTCTAGCAAAAAAAAGGGGCATCCGATGCAGTGGACTAATCATTGTGATACATTGGGCAGTCTGGCCAGTGCGCGCACTTATAATGGTCGTGCCACGGAGAGTTCATGCGCTCAAATCTTGCAAACCACATGGAATGAATCGAAACTATTTTGTTGCGGATGTGAAATATAGTCCCA